>JBBPCX010000023.1:11335803-11353115 GCA_037974365.1 Hydrocynus forskahlii | reverse complement strand
GGGGGGCTTTGATGCCATGGCTAAGCAACAAAAACAGGGGACATTGATTTTGTCTGGCAATGTGAAAAGGAAATTAAATGATAAATAATCCAGACATCATAAATCTCTTACTATTTTCTGGTTGTATGCTCGGTGGTATGACAGCCTGGCAACATGTAATTGACTCAGATCTCCCCAAAGCCATTTTAAGGGCTATGATGTTTTATCATCTATTTCAACATGTGTTTGCTGTTACAGGTATTTTAAAACATGCAGAAGCAACACCACACACACACACGTTTAGCCATGCCACATTAACTGAAGGTGTGTCGTTTTAGGATAAGAACTGGAGCCTGATGAAGGCAGTGGGGAAAGAGGGAAAGAAAGTGTGCAAGTAAACGAGGGGAAAAGTCCCAGGTGTCTCTGATAAGGTTCAGATACCAGGGGGTCCTCTGAAGCAAGCTGAGAGGAACAGTTTCAGAGAGAGAGAGAGAGAGAGAGAGAGAGAGAGAGAGAGAGAGCGAGAGAGAGAGAGAGAGAGCGAGAGCGAGTGAGAGACAAACAGACAGCCAGAGAGACCAGAGCGCTCTTGGGGCTCAACACCCGAAACAGGGGGAGCAAGGTGGGAGGGTCTGAGAGAGGGGGGGGATACTGAGAGAAAGAGAGAGAGAGAGCCCAGACGTGAACTCCGAGAATGAGCAAGAGCGAGACAGATAGGAGACAGGAGAAAAAAACTGTCTTTCCCCCTCATTCTGACACACACCCACAGGCGCACGCGTGCGCGCGCACACCCGCACGGATCTTCAAAGCCAACCGGGTTTGGTAGACCGCTAGACCGCCTATTAGCTGGAGATTACATGATTACATCTGGCGCTCTGCACGAATAAATAAGGTGAGAAGAGTGGCAGTGCTCAGTCACTTCAGACTGCTCCACATTTCAGGACCCTCTGAGAGAGCTGCACTGGAAAGAAGGCTGAGAAGCCACCACACGCACTCCAGAGAGAGAGAGAGAGAGAGAGAGAGACTTGGTCACAGCAGGGATATACATGATTTTGATTTTCTACTGTGGATTCTTCTCTCTTCTTCATCGGCAACAGACTGACTCAACTGTGTTGTTTTGACGTTTTTCTTTTCTAAAGGACTTTTTTTCTTCTGTTGCTGCTGTTTGCGCTCCTGGACTTTTCTGAGGTGTGTTGTGTGTGTGTGTGTGTGTGTGTGTGTGTGTGCGCGCGCGCCGGGAGCTCTTCAGCTCATCGGAGGCACGGGCGCACAGCTTTCTTTTTTCTTTTCTTTTTTTGAGTTATGGATGTTGACGCATTCCTTTCGGACACGAGGGAAAGGAGCAGGTCCAGACCATTAGGCAGCACCAGCAGTGTTCTCGTGGGGCTCTGCCCCCTGCCCTCTCGCCTTCTCCCGGCGCGCACTCCAGCATGTTCCTTTCTGTGAGGCTATTCACAGTCCTCCACGCGCCGGTACGATGTGCAAATGGAAAGTGACGCAGGGTGCCTCAGCCTGGTTCCGCGTGCCCTGCGTGTGCGCGCTGCTGCTGCTCGCGCTCCTCTGCTCCTCTCTGCCTGTGGCCTGCCATGGCGCGCGCAGCGGCAGGCCTGTGCGCTCTCCTCCTCCTCCTCCTCCGCCTCCTCCTCCTCCCAGGGTGGCCACCAACTCGTCCTCGTCCTCATCTGTGGCGGCGGCGGCGGCGGTGGTGGTGGGGCGCCATGTCCGCAGCTACAGCCACCTCACGGGAGACGTGCGCAAACGCAAGCTTTTCTCCTACCAGAAGTTTTTTCTCAGGATTGATAAAAACGGCACCGTCAACGGCACCAAGAGCAAAGACGATCCGTTCAGTGAGTAGCTGCACAGCACAGCACAGCACAGCACACCTCACCTCTCTCTCTCTCTCTCTCTCTCTCTCTCACTCCGTCTTTGTCACACACACACACACACACAAACGCACACACGTGAGTCCCATAGAGGCGAAATGTTTCCCAGGATATGGCACAGCTTATTTCCTGTCTCCTTTGATTTGTTTCTCAAACACAAACCCATAATAAGAACCTTACCTGAGCTGGCAGAGGTACCAAGTAATTTGAGTGTGTTTGGAACTTTCTCCTACCTAGTTAGACCAGTCTGTTTTTATTTGGATTTTTTTTCCTACCCCAACCCCCCCTTCATGTTTTGGAGCCTCCATTTGTTCATAAAAGGTTTTCTGGATCCAGTTAGGCATCTCTTGAGCAAAATTTCTAAACACTTTGACCACATTGCACTTCTATTATCATCATCACTGCGGCTCTAACCTCTGTAGCTCAAAACCACAGTCCACTATAGCCGTGCCGTAGTGTAATGTAACACACATGTCATCTTGTTCCAGTTTGAAAACCATTTCTAGGACTGATGCCTCATCTCTTCATCCCACATTTTTAGTTAAAATGGCCTGTAACTCTCCATGTTAAAGGTTAACTGTACTTAAGGCCAGATTTGCAGCACAAGCCCAGAGCACCTGGCTGGCACGCTGAAAAACTCCCTGTTAACTTTTCCGTTACTGCATTGCACCCACATTGGCCCTTAATAAAAAAAAAAAGGCTTTGACATGTGGAGCCCATGTGCGTGGGGTTGTGTTACAGACAGAGTGTGCTGGGGCTCTGTGGGTAGTTCAATTAACTAAACTGCCACTTAAACATGTTGGGCTGAAAACCTCTGGATAAAGATGTAACACAGAATGTAGATCTTGAAGATATTTAGAAATTTGAGCAGTGATTTCAACAGTTTGGTCAGGTAGTCTTCAAATAACCACTGTCTGGATAGACTTCATATGGCTTTATATCACCTGTAGAGTTGAAACAGCATCTCTGTACAACTTGATATAAGTTGGATCCCACCAACTGCTTACCACATGTAAATGCAGTGTGGTTGACATTTGGTGCCACAATGACCTTAAGGCACAAGCCATGCAGGTCATAATGTTCCAGCCACTTGCAGGAACATTTCAGAGGGAATACACATCCCGTCTCCTTCCGATTGCTATGGCCTGGAATGTCTGTGGGAGGCTGAAAGGGGAACCACTTGGTGGTGAATGAATCATGTCTCCAATACATATTGGAGCTGAGCCACCTCCAAAGCCTTCCCCAGATTTTGCGTGGACACTTCAGAGAGTGTCTGTGCCCACAAGGTAGCAGTAGTGCACTGCCCTTAAAGCAAACCAGATTGGCTCAGTCTTTAAGTGTGATTTGCGACAGACGTGTTTGCTTTATTTATTTTGTAATCAGATACCATTGTTTCCCCCACACATGCCTATAAAATGGGCAGAAACAAGTTGGCTGGGATGCTACGGCATCATGTACTGGAAGGATATCAAAACAAGTGTCTTGCAAAACATTTTGCCATTTGGAGCTGTTGATGTTGATTTAATAGAAATCCTCTGCATGTGGTAAAATATTTCTCAGAAGTGTGTGCAGCGTGTTGCTATATATCCACAGTAGGTTGTTCTGTACAAAGTGATGTCATGATGTTAGTCTCAGGCCACAGAGGTCAGTACAGTTCAGTGCCATTATTACACTGCTGGGGGTTCAGTTTTTGGAGAACGATCCAAAATTTTTACAGCCTAGAAAAATGGAATTACTTCCATCACCATCTCTTTTTTTCTTTAGCTAAAAATTCCCTTAATATGTGTACTTATATTACTTTCATTTAAAAATGGCTTTTTATTCTTCAGTGTCAGCCAGAATTTCTCTGGTGATGTTCACCTGTGATCTCAATTTGAGGTTATCTCAGAGTTACATAATGGCAGAAATGTAGAACAGGGAAGATCATTTGACATGCAACTTCTTTATTGTGCTTGTTTAATATTGTGCCCTTGAAAAACATTGCTATCGAACAGTGCCATTTTTAGAATTAAAATTGCAACGTTTATGCATGTATGACCTTCATTTAACGTTATTCCAAGATGCCAAATATTGCTTAACCATGTGGAAAAACATTTAGAGAAGGCTTATGTATGACAGAATGTACCTCTTTCCTGGTTGTAGAGTGGATGTGAGTGTGTGTGTGTGTGTGTGTGTGTGTGTGTGTGTGTGTGTGTGTGTGTGTGACAGCAGCAGAGAACTGAGCACTCTCCAGCCGAGTCGTGCTCTTTCTTCCCGCTCTTCACAAAAGACCTGTCTATGTGCAGCTTGTAATCCAATCCCACCCATATTGTTTGATTTCCCTTTCAGAATCCATCTGCTCAGTATCACTTCGTCACATTGTGTTTGTGACTCTCATCTCCCACAAGTCAGTTTTGGACATAGCCCCCGTGCTGGAGCTCCGAGCTGTCTTCAGTCCATAGAGCTTACCAAACAACCACCTCACTGTGATGCTGAAACATACACATGAACGGCCCGTTCAGCTGAGAAAGCAAAATCAGTCTGCCTCAGTGATGGCCTACAGTTTAGACTTTGTTTCCTTAGTTTGGACTCACATTATCTGTTTCTACTTAAGGTGGTCATTGTTTGTTTCTACGATTAGTGTCTACCCAGAGTAAGATTTTGCTCCTCACAACAGTATTTTATTTTTCTCATCAAACATAAAGCTTCTTATTTTGGAGATTTTGCTTTTCTTAAAGGTTTCTCAGTTTTCCTCTCTTTAACAACATCTGACATTGGATATTTCAGATACCGTATGGGCTCATTACTAAGTTAATATTAATATAATACATTAATATGGGCTCACAAACAAGTTTCCTTTTGGATCTTACCTCAAGATTTGATTATTTGAGACAAATGAAGATCAGAGCAGTGAGAGAAAAGAAAGAACATTTTAAGATCCTAAATTGGGATCGGGCTGAGATTAGAGGAAGGCTTGATTTGAAGACATCTTATATTGAATTTTCTTTTCCTCTGGGTAAACTTTCAATAACCCAAGCCATAAGGTAAAGCAAATAAATGTTCTTGGTTTGATGTACGGTTCTAGAAGAACTTTCAAATGGTGTAGAATTTTTCCATTATGTGAACATAAAAAGGTTCTTCATACTCATAGTTTATTTTCATTGAAAGGTTTTTTTAAGGCTCCTATAGTGGTTCTTCTCTGATGCCTCTCCAAAGATTTTTTTTCAACACCTTTATTTTTCAGTGTGCACACTTCTAGGAATAAGCAGCCAAAAAAAAAACATTGCTGTTAAAGTTCAATCTGGCAGGCCTGGCAGGAGGAAATTCTTAATGAGGATCATTAGGCCTTGACAGCTTTGACTGAGGGTATTTAGCAGTTTAGGGTTCAACTACTGGTTGTGAGGTCCAAAGTGCAGGGGTCTATCCAATCATCATGTCAACTGGTGGGCAGTGCATCAAACAGAGGTCCGCGTACTGGTCATTTTCCCCCTACTCAGTCCATTTAGAGCCAGTTGAATCTAATAGTGCTCAATTATGGATACAGATGATGCCTGCAGCAATTAAGTGTTTCTAAGCCAAAATCAATTGCCCAGTGGTACTCTGCTTGAAATGCTGCTGATGTGCAGGCTGCTGTAGAAGAGTATGCTCAGGACATTAAGAGGGGTAACACCTAATCTGTCAAAGCTTGTTTTTTTACTCTGCAGTCTTCAGAGTGTGTAGAACAGAGAGTGAGGATTGAAGTTATTTTATTCATTTTTAACATAGAAGCACTTTTCTAAGAAGGGATTACCACTTAATTAAGCATCCAGATGTGATTGTTCTAGCTTTTAAATCCATTACTTTTTATTCAGTTGTTACTTGTAAATATTATTTAGTAACTACGATAAATAATATGCTTTGAAACTAGTGTAAAAGGTATGTAGGAATGAGAGTGAGGATCTGAAATGCAGGCCCAAATGCAGGCCTGAAAGTGGCTGTATTGCTTTTGCTGCTTGTGTGCTGCAAGTTGCACATCACATAGAAGTTCATGCAGCTTTGATGTTTCTGCATAGCTTTGCACACTGTTCAAAAATATTTACATTTGCAAAACTGTGCATGGCATAATTCCACTAGTTAGAAGTGTAATGAATAACTTGTAGTTTACAACACAACAGACTAGCAAAACAGAACAAATGCTGGGACCAATAGCCATTCAAACAGCTGCCGTGGCTAGCTAACTAGTTACCAAAAATAATGTCCATAATGTGTCGATTTAAATGAGTCAGTTGTAATATTGAAGTGATCGTGTGACACATTGTCAACATTTTTCATACAGTTGAGACAGGTACTTTTGCCGCTGAATTTAAAACACTTTTCAGGTGAGCTGTAAGAGTCAAATTAAAACACGTAAAATTTTGTTTCAAGTAAGATTCTACCAAGTTTCAGTATGTAAAGTCAGCTTTAAGATTTAAGGTGTCAGATAAAGACAAGGGAAGGTAAATGTTGCTAGTAGAAATAGTTAAAAAATGTAGGCTTGTCAAATGAGATTGGGGCAATGTGATAATTTTTATTATTATTGTGTAAAGTTAAGTCTCCGTATACCTTTTTGAGCACATTTCGATGTCAGGACATGTAAAACACTGATCACATAATCTGTCCTGTTTAACTTGAGTTCGAGCAGTGCAGTATGTAAATCATTGTAAAAAGTCATCCCACCACTAATCATAATTATTACATATCTGCGTAATCACAATTATTTGAGCTGAACACGATACTTTTGCTTAAGGAAAATGCATGTAAATGAAAGTAAACAGAAAATAAACTTAGATATGTCATTGGACTTATTAAAACTACAAAAGTTATAACTTCTTAGTGTTGCAATAACACCCTTAGGGGGCAGTGGTGAGTAAAGTTTGTTTGTTGTCAGTTGAGAACTACTAAGTCAATGTCTAGTAAGTTAGCAAGCTAGGAAGTTCTGTTACAATTATTTACATAGGAATGAACAATCCGCTAAAATTTCATGGAACTATCTATTATATCTTGAAACCATAAGGGCTTGTGTTGTGCTGTTGTCTGTGTTGCCTAGGCTTTTGGGCTGAGTTAGGAAGCTGGTGTGATGTTAAATTCCTCATCTGTAGACAATGATATGACAACAAATAGTTCTCTTGGTAGGAGAATTAACTGCTTCTCATTATGTGTTTGTGTGTGACGTCAATACGGTTCATTTACATAATAAGATGTCTTTAACATAATTAAATTAGGACATGGTCTACTGTAGTAAGTATAATTACAGGTCTGTGGCCACGCATTCCTGCTACAACTATGACTTACTGTTGTACTACTTCTGAGTTTGTGTGTTGCCTCTTAGCCTCTGCCATTATTTATAGACCATTTCAGAGAAGTGATGGATGATTTTTTAACAGGCTTGGAGAGATGGGATCAATATGTGTTCACTGAAAGTGTGAATTTATATTTAAAGATGCCACATGGATATTGTATTGTCGTGAAATCTTAACCACCCAGGCCAAAAAAGCAATTTATGAGGAGTGAATTAATGCACAAAACATTCATGTCAGTGTTTTTTTTTCATTCCATTACACGTTGAATATCCTCACAAGATATTATCTTCTTCAATTCACAAATACAGTGCCCACATTTTATAGACCTCCAAAAGACGCAGGGTCTAAACATGCAAGATACGGACCACCTTGGCATGTTTCATCACTACTTTCCATAAGCTTTTGGGAAGAGTTAAACTGCAAACCTCCACTGTGCTGTCATTAAAGAGATTTAAGCAGTTATTTTTATAGGAATTAGCCATACGTTGCTCATTAATGTTGCTTATTACATGAATGTTGCTTGTTTTCTCTTAAGAGCTCTGAAAATGTCAATTTCTCAGAATCACAAAATTTAATTTATCCCAAAGGAAATTAAGTAGTATCCTGCCTTAAAATCACACTTTGGTAATAAAACTATGCAACATTTGTACATATTTTGTAGCAACTTTCTGCATCTTCCTTTAGTTAAAGTCTTGTTTTTGTCCTGTTCAGAGTTTATCAGAAGGTATGGAAGACCAGATGTATGCCTAACCTTTGACCCCATAACTTAAAGCACAGGGCTGTTTGTGCCAAGGCTGGTGCTGGAGAGAAACAGCCGTGTCTTACTAGTGCTACTTGCCTGCCAGTCTAAAAGCCAGATCACTAAATATGTACCCCTCCATTGACTGGTATAAGACAAAGCTTTTACTTTACAGGACAGACCCATTGTCGTTGTATGTACACTGAAGTACGAGATGAACTTTTCTGAACTTCTTATTTATACAACTGGAAAAAGATCCGAGTATAATAATAATCTTTGTGTACGGTCTTTGGTCAAATATTCTTTTTATTACAAATTCAAATGCAGAGTTAGATGTGTTTTTCTGTGCGGTTTTTAGTTTAACCAAAGTCGCCTGGGACACAGGAAGCAGCGGCATCATGTTCAAAGTTGCCATTATTCTTTACTACTTTTATTTATCTCTGTCCTGCTTAACTCGCTGAAAACTTATTTTACAGTTGCTTTCAGCAAGCTGTGATATTTGGCCACTAATTCATTCTTATGCCCACCATAGAGCCATCCCAAAATCTTCAGAATAAGATACAGATTTACTGAAAGAACCACAAGCTCTTACCCCATTAGACCAACTGACCAGCCCATTCTTCTCTCTTTCAACAGGACTGAGCTCAAAGTGAAATGGTCTGATGTATGATCATAAATAAGCACTTTTCATGTCATCAATTTGGTCTGATAGAGCACAATGGAGAAGTGTTTCTACACTCTGCTGCTTTGTTAATGGATATTAGGGTATTCTGAAGACAATTCTGAAACTTAAGAAGGTTTCATCAGTTCTTGCACTGTGTACCATAGAGAAATCATTTGACTGGAATTACAGCCCATCTTAGAAACTCAAAACGGAATATAATAGATATAATTTAATGTATTTAAATTGTCGCTTCAAGTCAAAATGCTTCAATGATGCAGCTTTACACAAATAGTCCACTGAACAAAACACAAAGAGAACGTAGTGAACTTTTCCCCAGACACGTCTTCACATCATCACTAGGGTGAATTCTTTTGTGCGGTGTGGTTGAACAGATGGTGGTTGGGGGATCCTAATGGAAGCATCAAAGGTAGTGAAGTGAGAGAGGCGATTTTGCCAGGGATGCATCTGGCTGGCCCGGTTTAGAGAAGCAGGCAAGAATGCTGGCTAATTACATATTGCATGCACAAGAGGCAGGGGGTCCAGGCGAGAGGGAGGGAACTTATCCTAGGGCTACTGGTGGCTGCAGCTAGAGTGCTGCATTTCATCCTCACAGATCCTATGCCCTGTCCTCCTCACTACTCATTCTCTCCCCCATAGCTTTACTAATGCAACATGTTCCCAAACACTATTCCACTGCTCCCCATAGACCTGGGTGCCTGCTCTGACATTTAAGAAGGGGCTGGACAGGTGTATGTGTGTGTGTGTGTGTGTTTGTGCGTTTTATTTGTGTGTGTGCGTTTTATCTGCAAATATATATACTACCTAGACTGTTTTGCCATTTTGATGTGCTTTTAACCCTTGGAGGATATGGGGCATATCAGTGAAGAAGTTTTAAGTTTTGATATACTGACTTCTAAACTTTAGTACATACTTAATTGCTGCACATTGTTATTATCATGCTATCATCAAATGTTCACATATTTATTGTTTGTGAACATATCTTGATAAATTGACTAAAATTAAGTGGACTAAAATCTCTAGTTCCATTACAATTAAGAACTTATTTCCTTCTCCAATAACTGCTATGTTTGTGATTTTGTTGCAACAGCTGTGAGATGCTTGTGGGTGTCCATTTGCATCAAATTTTGTTCACATGATTTCATGTCCCTCCAAGGTATCTGTATTACATTCATCTTTCCTCATTAGAAGCTGTAGCGCTTCATCAAAGCTATGTGTACTGAGTGGATGACAGGAGTTTTGTCATTGGTTTAGGGAAAAAACATGGTATTCTTCAAAGAAAGGCAGTTTTTCAAGCTTTGTACAAGAACAAGGACTTTGGGATGATTGAAAACAGTAGTTCAGCATTTTTTTTAGCAAAAGCAAATCTGTAAACACAGCTCCAAAAACAGGAATTTAGTGTGTATACATACATATATATATATATATATATATGTGTGTGTGTGTGTGTGTGTGTGTATATATATATATATATAGTTATTGTAGATCGCTGTTTATTAAAAGACTTCTCTTTAGTTGTGGGTATCTGTCTAAGAATTTCATTAATGGTGTGTTTATACCTACACCGCTCCCCTTATGCCATATGGATGTTCTCAAGCTCAAGTCAGGAGACCAGATTTATAGGGAGTGACTGATATAAGTATCAGGAGTAATTTATTGCTGTTTTCAGTTTCTCAAGGTGAGTCATTACATAGCACAAACTTGCCTAGTTAACTCATACCTCACCATGAAAATACAAAATTTTGCTTTCAAATTAAAAATCTCTTTCAAATGAAATCTTCAAACTCTACTAACATCACTTTTATACACATTGCTTTTATTAACCATTCTCCCTTTAATTTATGGAGTTGCCTTGAATCATGCTTTCCTGTTAGTTTTGAAATAGCGCAAATGTGGTTTCAGTACATTTCTTAAGAAAAACGTCTCTGGCAAAGGTAGAGATATGGAGAACAAGGCAATAAAGAAAGATATATGAAGGCAGATGTGAACTAGACATTTAGCCTTTCACCAGATTTCCACTCCTCACATGACAAATTGTTAGACGTCAGAGAAAGTGGAGTGCGGAATCCATACAGATAGTAAATTTGGAACAAGCGAAAATGAAGAACTGTGGGTGATCCATGTGTTGGGAGAGAAGAGTAAGACATTTAAAAATCTTTGAAAAACACACTTAAGATGATTCATGCTCACAGTATTTATAGTGTTGGATTGGTTTTAGAAAACATGCAACTGAGGAATTGCCTTTACAAAACCAAAGGTGCTCGTACACTCCAGAAACAAGAGTGCTGTTGTAAGCCTCTCAGAAAAGTCATTTTTCTTCTGTAAAACATTTTCTGCTTCACAGATTTAAAGTTTTAATTTACAAACCATACATTCATATTATTAACATGTGCTTTTAACACAGAGAGTTTAATCCAAGATCATTCATGTTTTTGACAATGCATATTCTGCTTGTTTTTGTGGTGGTGAGGAACACTGGTACTTGTGAGAAATGTTACATACACTTAATACATTTAATACTGGAACGTTACTGTAACACTGCAACAACACTGAAGTCAAGCATTGATTGTTTATATCTTACCAAGAAATTTCATCAAGGAACAAAGAGCTCCACACAAAGAACTTTGTGCAACCTTCTTTTCCTACTGTAAAAGGGAAAGCAATTTCACGCCCCTTCTTAACTCAGTGGATCTAAAGGCAGTGGTTAACAAGGGCAGAGGACTGGGCAGAATATACTAATTAGAACATGGAGTGGTCTGTCCACTCATCTCCTGGAGTCCAGGAGCCATAGGCCCACAGTGCCCAGATCAAAGGTGCAAGACAGTGTCATTGGGAGCCAACGCAGGGTCAGCAGCAATGATGGCTTTTAATGGGGACCCTGTTTCCTTTACGGTCTGGGAACCAGGGGGCTAATTGATAAGACATGTTCTGTCCCAGGAGCACCAGCTCAGCGTTCCCAGGACAATTATGCACCCTGAAATAGATATATTGCTGAGCTTGTTAGAACACTGAGACGAAAAGGGAAAGAATGGGTATTGCAGTTTTAATGTCTGGAGGCCCATGTTTTTCTTTCAACCAAGCTTGGCACAAGCCCCTCTATATGATAGCGTTATAGTTTTCGCAAACAAATGAACACATAGGGGGCCTGGTAAGCTGAAGTAGATGTGGGTTTCTTTCACTAACTTACAGGCCTTGATGCAGGCCATGCAGGGCTACAGCTATGAAGCTGCAGGGTTTTTTTAGAATTATCACAAGATGCGATAACGTTCACTCTGTCACCCTGCCAAGAAAACACAGACTGCCATCGAGCAATGGGGGTGGCCACCAACAGAGCCTGGGGCAGAAGCCAGGTCCATTGAGATCACACAGTAGACCACAGTCAGGCTGTCGTGGACCACCACTGGACCAGAATTGGACCAAACCACCAGAAGGAATAACTTCAGACACATGACCAGTCAGGCAAGCTTTACAGAGCCTGCACACCATGCTTGTTAAAACCAGGTTGCTTTTAAGTCATTGTAATCTGAGCCCTGCAAGGGTATAAACCAAGGATACGTGCAGGATTAGGTTGCACCAGAGGTGACATTTTTCGCAAGCACCTTAGCAGATGCCTTAAATTATGCAGAGGGAGGAACTGGACCGACGGATAAAATGAATGTATTAAATCACTCACTCTACCAAGAGAACAGTTTAGTTAATCACTATTGTGCATTAACACGTCCCTATGTGTAGAAGTGTCTGCTGCTTTGAAAGTGTGAAATCGTGGTGGGTCTTGCCTTTATGAATCTGCAACATAAAAACAAACAGACATGTTACATGCGCAGGTATTTTTCTAGCTAATGTCCAAAAAATGTTGATTAGGTAATGGAGCCTGTTTTTTTAACTGTCAGTTAACCACATTTTACAGTAATTAACTGACACAGGAGTTAAAAGTAGAAAGACATAGAAAAGCTGTTTTTAGAGATGCTTTTGTCCTCTTAGTTCTTTGTGCATAACTGTTTTTTAGCCTGTAGGTATAGACAGAGAAAAAAGTCTGGCAGTTAACAAGGGGGTTGTAAAATTGTTTTGATCCTGCAGACCACATCAAGCACGTCAAAAAAGAACATCTTAAACAGGTGCCCTTAAAGATGTGCAGTAGATTTTATTTTGACATTTGGACACCTCAAAAGCCAACCACCAAATATACTGATATTAAGACCTAGATATTAAAACTCACAGAAAGTTTGTGTGAATTAGTGTGTATTCCACCTACACTTTTAAAAAAATAAAGGTTTTGTAGTGAACCAAAAGAGACACTTCTGTGGCATTGTTCTGTAGAGCTCTTTTTTGGTACCTTTATTCTGAAGAGTGTACATGATTGTGGCATTCCACCAGCCAGCTCCATGCACACATCTCTTTTGGACCACTGCTCTTGTCCACACTGTCGCTCTTTGATTTTAGATTATTCTCTTCTAATCCCACCAAGTCTGTCATCCAGGCTCTGTTCTTCCTCTTTTCATTCTCTCGCTCTCATTCACAAACCTGAGGCAAGGGAGGAGAGGGGAAAGCTGACTAGATTCTCTTACATCTCCCTTCAATGGGTGCAACCTGAGTCCATGTGGATGGGGAAAAACTCTCAGATCCTCCTGAAACCTTCTGTTGTGGCGGAGTTGCCGAGCTTGTGCAGGTGTGGCTTCAGGCTTGCAGAGTGCTTCACACTGGATACATGCTCTGTAGTTGACATACAAGGGACAGGAACGTGTGTGTTTATTTTTCAAACTGGACAAGTAGGAAGTTCTGGTTAGTGACACTAATCTTCAGTAATTTGGAAAACAACTGTTTCAGAGTGATAGACTGAATGTGGTGTGTTCCAAGATTCTAGTTCTAGTGAAGCTGTAGGTATTCTTAACAACTTGACTTTGCCCGACGCCACCTTTACAGGATCAGGCTGCCTCAATGTACCAGCAGAACCTGCTATGGTTTAAGGCTAAGCCCTACTAAAGTGTGATACTTTGTGAGTTTATGTAATTGCCTTTAAGTGGCAATACATAGTGCAAATCAAGTCAGTAATGACTCAGAAGTGCTCTGACTGGAAATTGATACAAAATTATGCATACACAAAATCAAATATGCTTGTGTGCGTGTGTACGTGTGTGTGTGTGTGTGTGTGTGTGTCTATGTACACACAGTGATGGCTTGTCATAAAGTGAGTAATGGAATGATGTACTGCCACACTGCCTGTTTCTGACTCTCAGTGAATATAAAATTAAAGCGTTCATACATTTGTGTGTATAGGTAGTATTTTACAATGGCTTCAAATAGCTGGCCCTCCTTATACGGACTGCAGGCTGGGGGAGGCAGGTATAGGCATCACTGTTTTGACACAGACTCTTGGAGAAGCTATGTGAATATACAGCTTGGCCTTGATGTAAATTAGTCACATATTTCTCAGCATTATTGAGATCCTGCTGGTGTAGGTCTCATCTCTTTAAGTGATGCGCACAAAAGTGATTTTGGTGCTCTTGTTTAACATATATCAAAGTGTAGATCTTACATTTGGGAATATGCTGATAGACTTAATTTTGTTATAAGTCTGTCTTGGTTTCAAAAGTAAACCAACAGTAAAAAAAATAGTTTGTTGTGCTTGTGCATGTCTGTTTCTGAAAGAGCTCTCTCAGAGTGTTTTTGGCCCGTTAGAAGAGAGTTCAAATGGATCAGCTCAAACAGTTGTGTGTTCTACATTACTGGCAGTGGGAGGCAGAGGCAGCCTGTGCAACTGCCACTGGGATACTGACGGGGATTATAAAGGAATGCAGTGATTACACAAATATCAGACAAGATTCAGATGCATATCAACAATGAATTTATCCTCATGAGTACAGTCAACTGGAGAGAGGCTCACTCTCAAGACCTCTTCGTTATTTTTAACCCTTATAAGCTAAAAAAATGGCCGTAAACAGCCATTGTATTGTTTGTTTGTAGATAAAGTAGCATTTGTTATATCACCAATACTTTTTTCTTTGTTTCATAGGTATACTCGAAATCAAGTCTGTCGATGTTGGAATTGTGGCTATCAAAGGACTTGACAGCAACTACTACCTTGCAATCAACAAGAAAGGGGTGGTGTATGGAGCGGTAAGTTCTTTTACAGCTCAAGTTCTTTTGCTCAAGGATGCCTCAGTGATGACACTAGCAATGCTGGGATTCAAACATACAACACTCTGATTGCAGGGGCAACTCCCTAACCACTAGGCCACCATATGAAGGGGAGTCCATATACTGTTTCCATAAAAAAGATTGGCAAGCAACAGAGATGCATTTGAGCACCCACCACGTCTATGAGTAAAGAGAAAATACTAAAAAGAACTTTATGCCTCATTGAAGAGTTCAAGGGATCCCAGGATTATCCTAATAATGACAATGAATTCACAATATGTCTAAAGCTGCATTCTCTATGCTACTATGTTTTGTAAACAGCAGTGTTAGCTGGTTCTTTTTTAAGCAGGTCTCTGTAAGATCAGTGAAGGCCCACGGCCTTTGATGTTGCTTGAGCCCCTGCTCTTTTTCTCATGTCTCTAGGCCCTTAAAAAGCCTCAGGTCCTTTTAAAGGACAGTTCCACTCCATTGCCTGTAAATAATCCCCCAGCAAAAGTCGGTTTCAGCAAAAGAGTTCTGTCATCTTCGAGAAAGTAAGCTGAGAAGCCTCTCTTCCTTACACAGTAGTTTCTCCCAAAATACTGCTCCATGTAGCACCATTCCATTCACCATCCAGCAACACAATCCACAGCTCTGCCTTTGTTCCTCACCCCCTCCAGCTCCACCGGCTCCATTCATCTGCTCTCATGAATTGCAAATGTTACCTGAAACAGGAAAATGTAGCTTAGAGAAGTGAAATAAAATGGGGGGAGAACCCACAAAAGAAAATAAATAAAACAATAACAACGACGTACAGGGTCCAACTTTCACTACAGCACTCAAACAAAGATATCTCACAGACATTGGGAAACATAGCTGAAATACTTATCTGTTGAGCTTAGAATGCAGTTATCACATGATAATCCTTGAGATCTTCATATGGACCAGTTTACCAATCTAGCTACATATGTAGCTTTGTAGCTACTGTCTTGTTTGAGAGCTATCCAACTTTGTCTTTGGTGACACTGAATTAAATTCACAGCTCATGTTCTGTTTCTATTGTCCAGAGGGAGTTCGGCACTGACTGCAAGTTGATAGAAAGGATAGAGGAAAACAAGTACAACACCTACGCTTCTGCAGAGTGGAAGAACAAGAAGAAGCCCATGTTTGTGGGCCTGAGCGCCAATGGCAAGACAATGAAGGCCAAAAAGACGCGAAGAAAAAACACAGCCACACACTTTCTGCCCATTCCCATTCCATAACCACAGCTCTGTACATGCCCCAGCCCTGGGAACAGCTTACTGCACTGAGGAAAGACTTGGAATTTTCTACAATATAAAAATATTTTTTTTCTTTTTTGAAAGGAAGGCACTATGTAAAGGAACTATATGAACTCATTCTGGTTGATGTCATATATTTGTTTTTAAGTTATTGGCACCAGAGAAAATATGAGAGGCTTTTTGACACCAAATCCTTTCCAGTGGGTGAAATGTTGGACCAAAAGGACAGAGGGGGAATGGTTGCCCTCTTACCCAAACAGACTAAAAAGACATTTCACAGAGTGTATTATTTGTGTGTATTTGTGTGTGACCTCTGGCTGCAGTTATTTATGCTGTACTACTCATGCAAGACTTTTCTAAAGGACGTTTGTGCTCTCTGACTCAGTGGTCTGCTAGTAATGCAAACATGCATCAGAAGCACTTGCTTGAGGTTCGAGAATGAGAGGCCAAGTAACGATATTCTGTGAGGAGAACTTAGCCAAGGTAGCACTATAGCATAAACAACTCTAACAAAAACTTATTTACATGCAAAGCCACTGTATTTGATAGCTCCATTCTTTACCTGACTGCTTTTGAATAAATTATTTATTTTATGTAATATTTAAAGGAAAGCAAAGGCAAAAAACATTGAATGGACATTTTTAAAATCATTTATGCTCCTCTTTTTAAAAGCTATTCTATCGGTTAAACATGAATAAATAAATATATTTCTCTTTACCGCAGAAATTGTGCCCATTGTACATTGCTTTCACATGGGGTAAACACACTGTGGTTTTATAACTCTGGAGGCTAAAGCTGACTAGTGCAGAACACCTTTACAATAAAGCAAAAAATACTAAATGTACCCTTTAGACCTCAGTTATGCATGGCATTGTGTCAAAAGGCTATCCTTCATTCCATGAGGATTTCTGTGAGCTAATCTTTCAAAACACACAAATAATAAAGCCTAACATGCCCAGGATAGTCTCCACTTACAACCACAAACATGTCTAGCACATAATTGAGTGTCAGTCACAACAGAGACACTTCACTTAAATACCATTTAGGTTTCTGTTGAATTTGTTTAATGCCAACCAAGTAATGATGATCTAATTGACAATCTTTACCAAAGAACACAATATCCATTCCTCTCTAAACAAAATATACATTTATTTACCTTTTTTTATTAGTACACACACACACACACACATCTCTCTCTCTCTCTCTCTCTCTCTCTCTATATATATATATATATATATATATAATACAAATAATAAAAAAGGTAAATATATAATGGTCATGTGTCCTAATACTTTCGCCTAAATAGTGTGTGTTTGTGTGTATGTGTGTGTGTATATA
>JBBPCX010000023.1:11290804-11325087 GCA_037974365.1 Hydrocynus forskahlii | reverse complement strand
TATGTATGTATATATATTTATATGGATACACACACACACAATAATTGTAAAAAGTAGTTGTTATTTTGTGCACTGGTTAGAAGAACTGGTTTGTTCCCAGATTTCTACTTAGTCTATCCAGTCACTGAATGGGAATTACATCAGCAGCATACATTTTTTAATCTGTTGACCCAAACCAGGTATTTGATAATACCTATAAGTAATGCTGGATTTCCATGAGGAGAGGTCTGGAAATAGTTAAGTGAAAACACTGACGCCCATACAATCACTGTTTACTGTACATTGTTTTTTGTATTAATTATAATTTCAATGTTTTTTACTGCAGTTTTAAGATAGTACTCTCAGACATTAACTTTGTTGCACAGTATTGTATATGTAAAGTTTGTGAGTGTGTGTGTGTGTGTGTGTGTGTGTGTGTGTGTGAGCCACAGAGAAAAGTATAGGCATATATATATACTGCTGGTCTGCTAGTGCTCCTCTTCAAGGCCATATTGCGTCATTACCAAACACCAGCATAGACATCTGGCCTTGACATGCTGTTTCCCTTTTATCACCTGCTCATAGCCCAGCAAACTAAGCCTGGTTCCCCTCAGAAAGACGTATACTCTCCCCTCTGCTAATTACTTACTGTATGGAAGAGGGGATGATTTCTAAAATTGGAGACAGCAGGTACTTAAGTGTTGCAACAACCACATGGTCTTTCTTTTCATTGAAAAACAACAATTAAAGAAAGTGTAAAAATAACGAATGGATCAAAGGAATACATTAAAATGTTTTTGAAATTATAAACCTTTTTTGTGATAATGAGCAAACTCTAAACATCTCTTTAGGGGCATTTTTACCAAATAAAACAGCAGGTGAAAAGACAAATAGTAATGGAATTAGACAGGCAATGCTCTCAAGAGCTGGACCACAGTTTTAAAAAATTAGCGGAATAGAATTTTTTCATTACTGTTTGGATCATTTACTCATTTTAGATACTTGGGTAACCACTGAAGATTTGGGTCGAACAAATGTAAACCACAAAATATGATATGCTGCGTATAAAATAATTTTGAGAGTTATGACAAATTTCTGTCTTCCAGCAGTAACATATGTTTAAGCTCTGCTTTCATGAGGTGAGGTGAAAATCCTCATCTTCATATTTTGTGAAAAAACGTTGTCACTGTGATCTTTATTGAGAAATCCTGATACATCGTTCTGCCTACTGGGTCTGATACAAAGCAAAATTTTCTGGATTCTATCCAAAACTGCATGAAATAAAGTCCAACATCCCACAGCCTACAATGCCAAATGCTAATCATCAGGGTTTTGAAATGTCAGAATCAGTTGAGGGGAGCTGTCCTAGACATTTCAACAACAGAACTCAGAGCTGCAGTCAATCATGCACAAAGACAGAGCAATATTGGAGCACACAAAAATGAGAGATTGTGTCAGTGATTATAGTTGGCAACTCTGCTGGTTTAATATCTGGAGAATGAAAAGAGGACTTGATGCTTGGTAAATAATGTATATTGTGAGATCCTTGGTGCTGGGGGTGAGGCATGACTGGTTCACGGCTAAAAATTTTATGAGCTTGCCAAGGTTTTGGAAGTTTCTTTAATGAGACTTCCAAAACCCTATGTCTTCACATTTATGCAGCACTAAAACAAATGTGTTTAAGAAATTCTGAAAAAAAGTTACTAATACTGCGTGAAATAATGAGGTTTATAAGTAGTCTTGGAATTAGGATATCTCATTTGTTTCTGATATGAAAAAGAGAAAAAATTCAAAACACAGTCACAAACCATAAAAACGAGGATTCAGGACTATTTCTTTTTCATATTCATAAATACTACAAAACAAAGGAGTGCTATTGATCAAAATGCAATTAAAACTCCAACTGATAAGGGCTTAAAAAACTATATATTTCTATTCTGCTAATAGATTTATTGTGATGCTATAATATTGGAAGAATGGCTTGAGTGTGAGCCTCTAAACTGTACGAAAAAGAAAATGCAAAAGGAAACAATTTATGACTTCACTGGCATATGATAAGGTAAGAAAGATGCTTATTTCTCTTTAGGCCTTTAACAATAACAGTCTTCAAAAATTAGCATGTATCTGTGTGCCAGGGATCCAAGATGTACTTTTTCAGCACCTTAACCTCTTATCCTGTGGTACTTTACTGGTAAAGGCGTGCCAAGTGTACACATTTTAAAAGTCTCCTTTAGCAAATGTGAAACACATGCTTGCCACATATGTAAGCAATAAACATTTTCTGGCCCCATGTCCCCAATTTCAGCCGTCACACAACACAAGTGAAGATAATAACAACGATGACTGCCCAAAACACATTTATTGCTTTTAATTATATAGTGGGGGTGTGTTTGACCAAAGTCCAGTGAGAAAGAATCAACATGCTGAAGCTCAGTTATGGAGAACTTAACAGACATGATACCAATGACTTCAAAGTAATGTTAGAGTATGGAACTCAGTTGTGGTTTCTCATGGCAAATTATTTGCTACGTTTAAAGCCACTCTGCCAAGTCATGACATTATCATTGCTTTTACTTTTTTAATGAACCATGGCAGACATAATTAGGTGTTAAATATACAGTCTTAAAAAAACGAACGTCCTCAAAAGAGCTCTTTACAGTGATGCCATGAAAATAATACTTTTAGTTGAAAGAACCCTTTAGTAGGGTGATTTTGATACTTTAAAGCGCCATCCACTGAAAGGTACCCAAAAGTGGTTCAATTGCATGGCTCCACAGAACCCTTTTGGCACCTTTATTTGTAAAGTTTGTTTCAGGCAGTAAAATTCACATGCAACTTTATTTGATTGAACTTACATGAAACTTAATTGCACTTGAGTGGTATAATGTAAAGCATCCTTCAAACCATTTGAAACTCGGCCACAACACTTGCAAGCGTTTTCAGGTAGTTTTCTAATTAAATGTGTTATATGCAACTTTGTTTTTGAGTTGCTTCATGTAACTTTCGACTTTCAGGTAGAGTAAGCTGTCTGCTACAGTAGTGAGTAGTGACATGAAAGTTTCACTATGTAAAGCCAGTCTAAAAGTGTTGTTTGTCTGAGTGAATTTTTGAAAGAACTTGTTTAGACTGACAAAAGTTATGAAAGGAAAAGAACAGCTGATCATCTCCACAGTACTATCTATACACAGTTTTATTCTTCAAACTACTTGGTCAATTATTGACTTTCCAGAAACAGTGGCATGCTTTTTGTGTGGTCATTTGAGCAACAGAGTATTTCATGTAGCATCTGTTGTGGGCAACTGTGAGTTATTAGCGCTGAGTCAGGAGAGGCTGAGGGGAGAGGGATTCCTTCTACTGCAGTGACATTGCAAAACTTTACCAGTGTAGTAACCATGAAGGAATTATGACACAGACGATATGTTGCATATGTTACTAAAAGGTGGGAGGGAAGGGAAGGGGTCCTGGAAAAGGAAATCAAGAGAAGGATCAAAACATATTTCATAAAGGCCTCCTAAAGAAGAGGGCTTGGAAAGAAAATAAGATAATGAGAAAGAGGAAGGACTGCTATGCTCACTCAAGTCTCTCTCATTGGATTCAATTTCCTTATCTTTCCCTTTTCTGTTTTCTTTCCAATATTCTTGTTCCATATTTTTTTACCTCTTTTTTCATACAAGACTCCAAGTCATTGCAACATGCACTTGAAAACAGCAAACATATTTTCAGTGTCTGCCCTGGGTAACAAATCCCACATGTTTTTAAAATGTGCAGGCTTTCTTCTGTGAAATTGATCACAGTGATGCGTCAGTTGGTTACACTTTCAGTTTTAAGCTCCCCTACTATCATTCCACCAGTCTTGCACACACGCTAATAATTTGGTTCACTTGCTAACATAGCAAGTCATCTTTCACCACAACCAAAACTGTTTCTTTCTCATAAATCTGAGGTAAATCTGGTCAGTCCCTTATGATCTTCTTCAAACTCTTATAATTACTGAGTTACATTTGTGTTATTAATCTTACAGAGCCTATATCCTACATGCACTGAACTCTGTAACATGAAATTAATTATCACCATCAGATAATAACACCATTAACTTCTCCATTTACCAATAGAAATTATCCAAAATAACTTGGAATTAAATCTTGGAATAGTGGTTGTTACTAAAAAGTATTTTTTTGGAAATGCAAATCAGAGATATTTCAGTCTACTTGTTTTGAGGTAAGTTATGAATAACTGAAGTGTAAACTCAAAGTTTTAATGGATTAAAGTATGTTTGAAATTGTTGACTTCTTTTACCGTCATATAGGATAATGTATATCAAAACTTCAAATCAGATTGACCATTTTAAAGTCCAGGCATCAAAGTAAGCTTGTCCTGGTTTGTATGCCAAGGTCCAGGTTAGTTGACACCCTTGATGTACAAAGCTATTTCTTTCTTCCTTTTCTTCATCAAAGAGCTCCTTCTCTATCATAGCCTTAAAAGCAGTCTCCTTAAGCAGCAGCTGCCCTCCCCTACTTCTCTTTCCCCTGCTGAAATGTGGACCTGCTCACTCTGAGGGTCTGTCTTTTCTCACCTTCACTCATTTAGGCCTTGATAAGAGCCCTCCAGCTGGGGCTCAGCAGGGCTGCGACGCTTCAACTCGCAATGCTTCAGCCCGCCACGCTCATTTCCACGTGCTCCGATTGGCCCACAGCATCACCTCTCATTTTACAAGAAAGGCACTTTTAACCATATGTACACAATACAAATTAAGTTTACCTTGGCCAGCGAGGCTTAAAAGCCAATGTCCTCAACCCTCCTTTAAAAGACCTAAATAACTGAGGAGGGTCTGACTTCAAAAGAGAGAGGAAACCAGGGGGGAATGTGTGTGTGTATGTGTGTGTGTGTATGGAAGGGGGTGCTAGGGGCTGAGAAGTCTTACCAGACTTAGAAGTCTCAATATAAGGCAGAAGAAGGCTGGGCACCATGTTGTGAAATTACCCAAAGTGCCTGTTACACTGGTGCTATATATTTCAGTGCCGACATTTTCTAAGCTCTTTGTGATCATGTTGATGGTAATATATAAACTTCTAATGGTAGAGACATTTGCACACATCCCACTTCATTTATGTGAGTACCCATGTGTTCACTGCCAAAACCATATCCAGTGAATGTATCTTGGATGTATACAATATATATCATATTTTGAAATTATGAAATTTAAATAAGATAATAGGATTGTTCAACCAGTTCCTTGACATTTAACACATGTAAACACTATGATAGATATGATCAGATTAATATTGTAGATAACTTTATTTCTCTCAAGTGTTAATTTATAACTGTATTTATAATTTTTTTATAGTATATAGTACAATTATATCAGAAATACATATATGTAAAAAATAATATAATGTTCTTATAACAAACTTTTAATGAGAAATATATTTAAGATGTTTACTTGTTATCTTTCTTCTGTTTTTTTTTTTTTTTTTTGCACTGCTGTGTCAATCTTTCAGCACCTTGGCACTAAAGGAACTAAAAAAATCTAATAAACATAATCATAATTCTCACCAGTTCCCACAAGCATTTAATTACTAACTCAATTACTATATTAATAGCACTAATCTGAGCAGTGATGGATAATGAAGTGCTTGAATGGTAATGCCTGCACACATCACACATATCCTACAGCACATATCCTGGCTATATAAAAACTGGCATGTGGTTAATGGGGTTAGTTTCCACTGGTGTTCCCATATGCCCTGGCTGTAACCTGTGGGGGGAGGCTGGTTAGGGCACACTGAGCCTGCTGTCAACCTCCATTTACTACGGCCCTGACAGCGGTCTCCCCACAGACCCTCACACACATTCTATCTAAACCCCACTGCAGGTCCAGTACAGCATGGTCTCACTGAACTTCAATAGAGAACTCAGACGCTTTATAGTCTGATGAAAAAATTACAGCATGGCAAGTTGTTTGAACCATAATAATTATCCAGTGTGCGGGAGATCGTCTATTAAAGCATCTAGCACATCTCTTTCTTATTCATTTTTGCTGGATACACTCTTGGCGCCAAATCCCCAGTATTGTCCATGTAAGCCTGATATAAAAAGAAGCAATTTATAGTTGCATTTTTTTTTTACTTTGTGTTGTTCCAAGGTTCTCCCCCTTCATCAACATTTTTATTTCATGAAATTATGATTTATGGGACGACACATGGTTTCAAGCAAAAATAAAATCCATAAAGTGACTTCAGAGCATAAAATGACTTCAGAGTAAAAACCAGGCGTTCACTTACCATACTGAACCTTTGAGAACTTTGCAATCTTGCATTACCTGAAACTAAAAAAACACATCAAATTCAGCACAAAGGAACTTCTCCATCTGAAATGAGTGAGTGTTTGTGGCAGCCAGCGGTAGTCAATCCAAGGACCCCTACTGCTGTGTGTCTGCTCTGACCACAAGAATGACATGGCCAACTTTATCTGATGTTTTATCAGCACCCATAGGCTTATCTCCTGATACATGCTCCATCCCCACAATCTGGTAGGAGATAAAACCAAGATGCTCCTCTAGTGCTGTATCATATATGGCAACAACATGGTGCTTCTGGTCCCCATCCACTCCCTAGGCATACCTACAATGCCACAAAAATCCATGGGGCTGGAAGAGTTTAACTATGACCTGACAGAATAATGGCAACGCTAAGAGGACCTGAGCTGGATTGAACTGGGCTGTAGGGGAGGGGGATGGGGCTTCTGCGTGAGAGTCTAGAATGTGGGACATGTTCCAGTTCCCACTTAGGTAAGAAAGTGTCATTTGCAAAAATGATTATGCCGAGGTTACTTAACCATTGTGATCTTTTATGCAGATTAGATGCAAGTAGTAACACACATTTAGTTATAAGAATTCAAGTAAAATTTTGATATTTTCAAATCTTATTACTTTCATATACACTCAACTCTATTACTGAGACACATTATTTAATGTTTATTCAATTACATTTGATTCCTTAACATCTAGTTAGTGTTTTTGACTAAGATATATATAAGGAAAAACATTTTTGGTTTAAAAAAGAATCCTGTTTAAAAAAAAATATTTGTGTGGATGAAGAACATTTAAAACATTTAAGGAACCAAAATAAAAGTTCTATATCAATTGTATGTCATGTAGAGTTTTTCAACTTTAAAAAGGTTTCTCACACATCTCATTTACAAAAAAACAGTTCTCCAAAGAACTATAGTTAACCAAAATAGTACTTTCATGGCATTGTGTGGAGAGCCATTTTTGGCACCTTTAAAGGATGTTGAATTTTGTTAAATTTTCTTTCACGTTGTAATGTCATGTCGGTCTGTACTACTTTGAAAGTGCATGAAAAAGAGAAATATTAAATAGACTTCAGTTTTAATACTGATAGATAAATGGTCTGTTCCATTGAATTTCCACTGATGTCCTATAAGTTGTTAAGTACCTCAGAGTTTGAGGTGCTACTTTCCAAGTTCTTTGGAAAGGTAATTTTTTTTCAACTGAAGTTATTGTTTATAATGAGGATAACTGAGTATGAGTTTAATCTACTCCACTCTTAACTTAAAGGTGCCAATCTGTGAGGGGTCCTCCAAGAACATTTATATTATGTGGAGGTTCTTTAAACTTTAAGGGTGTGCCCACCTCTGATGCAAAGTAAACTTTGCTAAGCATATTTGACTTAATCCAAAGCCTCCACTGTACTTGCTTTGTGTAACATCGGCTTGCTGTGTTTGCATTGCGAATGGTCAGATAAAATTGGAGTCTCATTTCCAATCAAAAGGAGTCAAGACAAATGCTCCCCAAAAACGTGAGTAAACTCAAGAAGTCCGTTTTTACCTGCAGTCCAGTGTGTCAAATTGGAAAACACATTCTACAAACTGGAGATAAGGACTGCATATTTTGTGTCAAATACAAATGAGGAATTTGACTCATTACATTGTTCCATGAGCACATAAAATGTTTTGGTATGTTCCACATGCTGTTATTTTCAACCATAACCTGGCTCCAAGCCTTGAATGGATTCCAGTTTATTTTTTCCCTACAAAAATACCTGGCAGATCAGGTACCAAATGAAAAGGTTTTCCTTTTTTCACTCATTTTTTTGGCTTTGGGTCTCATGTTAGCAGTCTTACATGTCTACAGACATTACTTAATACCTGCATTCTTATGCATACTTTCCTGACACTTTCATGAGGGTGAAATTATATGGGAAAAAAATGTTAAATCGGACAGACGTAAATATGCAGGGAGACAAAAAAATCAGCAACCGTGCGAAATGGAATTTAAGTCTTCCCACAGAGCATGGAATGATGAAATGACAACAACAGCACCTCTTTAAAAGGTAAGTGGATTGTGTGCACATAGAAGCCAGTGTGTGATGACAAAGGGGAAGAGGTCACAGCTCCTCTCCTCTTTCATTCTGTCTCCCTCTCTGCTTCCCTGGAGAGGCACTTTTTCTAAAAGCAAAGCCTGTTTGTAGTTACAAGGTTTGTTGTGCTGCTCTGTTTTGTAGGTCAACATGTCCTCCTCCCCATTAATTGGAGTCTCGGTGTATCACGCAAAGTGAGCTGCAGCTGCTTCGCATTACAGTGGGAGGGGTACCCTGTAGAAAGCCGGACATCTTTGTTTGGAACACACTCTCAGGGGCGTCCTACAATGTCCATGTTCGCTTCTGCTGACACCCCCACACCCCATCTCGCACAGCTACCAGCAACGTGCCACACAGAAGCTAAACCACAATACTACTGGATCCAGTAGATATACAGAATTGCCTTTTCCCGGGATAAACCCTGGGGGTCAGTCTGGCACATGCTCCATGTTTGTTGTGTGCTTCCCACACACACTCCTTAATGGTCCCTATGAGGTTCAAAGTGTTAAAGTATGTTGTTCAAAGTCAACAGAATGTATAATTTCTTTCTTTGCACTTTCTTTACACTTTAAAGAGTCTTCACAGTTACTCAAAATGGTTCTCTGAAGAACTCTCAGCGCTATTGACAGTTAATGAGCATTTTAATAAATTTCATGTTTCAATAACAGTGCTATAGGCATGGCATCTGATAAATCAGATATGAAGCCGTTTTACAGGGAGTGAGCATGTATTATTTACTATTTTTATGATTTAATGTCTGTGTGTTGGTTTAACCATTTTACCAAATGTCTCCTCAAGGAATAAATGATTTGATAACATTATTTAAAGGTTAGGCATCGGAACGTTATTATGTTTGTGAATCTGTTTTCTGCGATCTAGCTGAAAAGGCTAGTGGGGGTCCCTAAGAACACACATTATATGCTCCTATCTAAACAACACTACACAGTATCAGTCTATTATTCCACTCACAATAAATGATTATTAGAACTTTTTTCTCTTTTAGGCCTCGTTTAAAATAACATGGCTAATGCAAACCCAGTTTCCCTGTTTTCAAGTGATATAAATGTCAAAATGACCACACAGGAATTGTTACATTTGTGCAGTGTACAGTGCATGCCTGTTCATTCATATCTTTATGCTCCTCTTTATGTTTCACAGTTAAATGTGATTTGCAAGGTGTCATTTGCAAGGTGCTGCAGGTTGTTTTAAAAGAAACGTTCAAAATACATAAAAACTAAATAAATGGTATGTTTCCTTTCTGGAAATCTGGTTTTGGTCTAGTTAACATTTACAACACTGTAAAAGACTCCATTTGGTGTGATTTTATGAGAAGAAAACAGAACAAATCAGTCCAGTCAAAACATGAGCAGTCTGCAAATATTACTCAATATCTGTGGAAAGTGGTGTCAGGTTTGTAAGATGTTCCTTTTGAACAGAATAGCAGTACACAGCAAGCATGGGCTCATAAACTTTATTCACCTAAACTGAAATATTATCGTAATACCATGATACTGTAATATGATTTTTTAATTTAATCAATACCAGCCAGCACTAAATAGGCCCTAAATGTGGGGTCCCATGAGGGAGGCAGAATGGGGTTGTGGGGGGCCAGTTCGTGCTACAGGATGACTGGTCTTGTATGATGAGTGATTTTACACGTGTGCTTATTGCGCCACTGCCAGGTGCCTCAGACACACACAAAGCAGTGCATAAACAAGGCCATTATTGCGCTGACAGATGTGCTTTTCTATGGAATGTGTGGATTTTGATTGTTAATGAAATCATCAGCTCTTGGTGAGAGACTGTGAAGGTGGCGGACAGTGTGTAAAAAATGCTCTTAATTCAGTGTGGCTTAGTTATATGCCGCCTTGTTTTTTCTCTTAGTAACAGGTTGCTGTGATAACAATGGCCAAATAGTTAGCATGCTGGAAAAAGACTTTACAACTGGCCTTGAGGAATGAAGTTCAATAACTGGATCGCAATGCCAAAGTGTGTGATACACGTTGCTTCTAGTTGCAAAGAAAAATAAATGGGTGTCAAGCACAATTACAGGGGTCCAAGGTTTCAGTTTAGCAAAGCAACATGATGGTTTCCTTACTGATGCCATATTCAGTACAACATAAAGCTGCTTGCTTTAAAATATCAGATAATTCATGAGGAAAGTCTTGTTAAAATTTGTTTTTATTAGGCTATTGGGAAATATAGATTTTCATGATGGCATGCTTAAATGTCACTCTTTTATTTGGTGGACCAAGTATTGTTAATAGCTAGCTGTATAAACATTTACAAAATAACTTCTTTATGAACATTGTGGTGTATGCTACTTTATCATAGCAGCTATGAGATACATTTTATGTTACATGAAAAGGCTTATAACATTTGGTTAAGTGTATGCACCAACACAGTTATAATAACTTTTACATGTCTAGTTTTAAACTGTGCCTGTAAAATGGTTGCTGTCGAAACAACATATTTTTTATGTTATTTGACTTTTTGAAAACTCTTTCTGCCCTTTACTTTGTGTAATTATGTTATTAATTCTCCTGTAAAGTTACCATTTTAGTAACAGCAACAATCTGTATATGACCTCTGTTGTATTTGGCTGCACTGTGTTATGTCTCAGGCTGTCCAGGCTCAATCACTACTTGTAATTTTAGCATGAATGGGTGGAGCTTAACAACTGTAGGATAACTGAATGTTGTGAAACTGGTTTTGTAGCTTACTTGCCATATATAACCTTTTGGACTAGAGAGTTAATGGTATATTTTAAACTATAACAGCTCTCGCCTATTAGATTAAACTCTCTTTGGTCAATCGTATATGTCTCTGATCCAAATAAAGAATTTAATCATCACATCACATTTATGACACCCTCAGAGATGTATGTGTGGTGTTTCAAAAGGAACTTTTCCTCAAAATGATACACACAGTAGATCGAGTAAATTTGCTATTACACAGTGATTTACACTTATACGTAACAATTTGAACATCTCTGGTCAAATTACACGCTTCGTAGATTTTTTAAATGAACATTTAACACCTCCCAAGAGAACTTAAATATGGCATTTTCCTGCAAATTGTTGTTCATGATTTATATTGATTTATATTGAGTTTAATATTGGGAAAAACATCAAATATAACATTTAATATAACTTTTGCACAGATCACAAATAAATAAAAAATTAGTTTTTTATATACTGAAATCAGCACATACACAGAAGCGTGTATCAAAATGTGCGGAAGTGTATTCTCTGAAGAGGATATGCGCTTATTTCAACAAAACGTAGGTTGGCCAGGAGCCCCCAAACGTTTGCATAGATCTGTAAATGTTCTTGTTAATAATAGGCCCAAGTCACTGCATTGCATAAAGCAGCAGCCACCAACCTTTTTTGCGCTATGGACCAGTTTCATGTAAAACAATGTTTTCACGGACCGGTATAGATACGACTAAAAACCAAGTGCGTTGGTTTTCTACTCATTTTTGCTAGCTTTTTTGATGTACTGTAGCACCTGACCGAGACATGTGTGTGTGTTTTTTAATAAAAGATCTTTCAGACTCTGATAATCAATAAAATATTTTTTATTCTGTGCGGCCCGGTACCAAATGACTCACTGACCGATACTAGTCCACGGCCCAGTGGTTGGGGACCTCTGGCATAATGAAACAATATTTGTTAGAAGTTGCAATGGTAATGAGACACACTGACAGAATATGCTGAAACTGTGCATATGCTTTACATTATAAGTGAGTAGTGAATATGGTTCTTTGGCACATGATCAAATGCCCTAGTGTATAAGAACGGAGTTTGAAAATTCATTATACATTTTGCTCCTCCTAAGGAATCAGAGAAGCCAAAAGCTTATGTGATTTATTTGTCTTTGGCACATCCTTCTCTTGCATTAAGTGCTAGTATTCTGTGATGGCAATGTGAAGTGATGGCGTAGTGTTCAAGTCCAGCTGCACAAGCATGTTCAGAGCAAAAATAATAACTTTGGTTGTAACAATAACATCAGTGTTTTGACCCCTAATTATTGCCACACCCTCCACCCCTATCTGAAATTTCATAAAATACTGAAGTCTGTTACATACTTGTTATTGTTTTTCTTTAGCCTTGTATGTGTGTCTACAAAAGGCTATACTCACCACACTTGGTCCCTGTTAAGTTAATGAAATCCATGAGAAAACATCTTCATTCTGTAAACTGAATTTCATGCTGAGATTTTTTCAATGTCTTTTCAGTGTCTCAAACCTGTCTAATTCCCATACTGCTTCCACACCACCAGCCTCATGTTTAACCCTGCTCCATACTGCCACAGGGGTCTCAGAGAGGACTGGCCTTTGCAAAAAGAAACAGAAAAAAATGACCAATCCAAGACACATGTTTGGAGACTGTGGCCCTTATGAAAATACAATAATAATTTCTTACTAGCATTTTCCTGTGAAAAATTATAACATATAAATATGTGTGTGTGTGTCTGTTTAATGAAACAAAATAACAAAATACACACTGTCATGCAATTAAATTACAGAAACTGTGGCTAATAGGAGATGCATTTGACCGAAGTTCCCCCTACTTACAGTTCTGCTTTATGGTGGAGTGGCTGATGTGGAGAGGAATGAGAAAAATGGCCTCCCACATGGATAAGTTTACCCTTTTTACCACAAATTAGTGGCATGACCAACAAAAATAAGAAGGCAATGCAAGCTCGACATCTCCTTAGAGAGGACTGGAACTGTTCACACACAGGAGAAAAAATATAATTTCTCTCCAAAGAATTGGCAGCAAAAACACTTCAGGAGGATATTATGTTGAGTGGAAGGTATTTTTTTCACACAACTAGTTTTTACAGCAAGAAAAAAGTGCTTCAAAACAACAAAGTATTGTTGGATTGTTCCAACATAAAAACGTAAAAGCATTTCAGAGTAATTCATAACAACAGATCACTCCAGAATGCACTAAGGACTAAAGCAGTTCAATCTCTCAACTCTAATAAATACATTAACGTAATCATTATAGAATATTGTTATAGCATATAGAACGTAGACAGAACATTCTGTTAATGCAACAAACAATTTGTCCCAATTCCCAATTCCCAGGTATTAGACCACAAAATTAGCTTTACTTATTTAGAGATGTACTCAACCTCATGTCATATTTCGTATAGGTATTCATCCTCTCATCTTGAGATCAAAACAGAGCTGAAGTAAACCACACACAACAGATTTGTCACAATGCTGCCTGGAATCCAAAAACCTCAAGAGCTTTACTAATGGAGAGTGAAGGCCAGGGACACAAAACACCCAAGAACACAACCAGAAAATAGCCCGAAGTGCTCTCTGTGTAGTTACAACCACAATATCCAGCAACAGGACACAGTAAAATGGAGACTGTGTTTTAGAGGCTTAGGCTGTGAGTAGGAACTTTCTGGTCATGGCTGGTTTGGTTTGGTCATACAGCATTTCTTTTATTCAGAATGTTTAATTTATATAAATGTGTAGGAGTAGGGTACACTCCAAACCAGGCAGTGACTGGTAAATTAGAATATTATTACAAACATGAGTGACTTGTCCGTGGCAGTTGATTGCCTGCTCATGTGGGAGGTGCAATTTAACAGGAATGCAGTGTGTATGTATGTGTGAGTGTGTGTGTGTGTGTGTGTGTGTGTGTGTGTTTGTGTGTGTGTGTATGTGCATGTGCGTGCTTGGGGGGGGGGTTTGAACTGGGCCCTTGGTAATGGAAGCACCATGGCACATTCGGTAATTATCTGGAGCAAAAGAAAAGGAACCAGGGGCTCAGATTATATCCTAAATTTGTTTTGATTTCTGTCTCCAATAAGGTGGGGCGGGAATTAGCCAAATCCCTAGCCTTAATTTATCCTCTGAACAAAGCCACTGCCTTCTACCTCCAACAAGACCATAACTTATCCCTCCCATAACTGACCATAATAAAGAAACTTCATTTCAAAATGCAAGTTCAAATCCACCACCCCTCATTTCAGCTTTTAGTCTGTCAGTCACAGTTTGTTGTCTGTTTTAGCAACAGCTTCATGTTTTAGGTATTTTTCCATTCTTGAATTTCCCTGCTTAATGAGCTTTAAAGTCTTACTACAGGTACTACCAGTAATAAAATATATATTTCTACAGTTTGGTATAATTGCTATTAGAAGCATGCAAAAAAAAAAACTTAGAAAGCATTTTCATTTAGTAAAACAGATTTGCAGAAATTCAAATCTGCAAAAATGAGTCATTTACCATGTAATAAATCTAAAAGTTGCAGCTTAAAGCAACATGGAGTCACCCAAGTGTTTCTGACCCTTCTGCTGTGCCTTTTTGGACTCAACCCTTGTAGAATGTATTAGATTACCTTACTTTGCTGTTAGCTAGCATTAACATTAAGAGCTGTTTTTCTCTTAACATACCTTTATTTCTACATGTTCCTCACTGGGATCTGGATTTATGTAAAGGATGTAAAAGGATTTTTGCTTTGTAACTATTGTGTATTTTGTGAAAAGCACTACACATATACATTTGATTTGACCTGACATGAAGCTAAATTCATGCAGAAAATTGAAATGAAGAAGCAGAACAAAGCGACTTAAAAGAATGGGTTGGCAAAAACATCTAGTGTACTTACTCTAGATTTAGTCCATAACTCACAGCTCTCAATGTGTGCTAAACCACATCCACAGGTCTGCATCACCTTAATGATGATCTGGATATGGTTTGACCAGGTTGAAGTTGTATAAGATGTATGTATTTAAAATATTTGGGGTGACTGCTGATCTCTAGTATTTGTTTTAACATTAGCCCTCAATGCTAAACAAAACAGGCAAAAGCTGGACTTCAAACACATTTTGACTTCTTGACTACCTGTGGGGTAAGTGGAAAATTATTTTTTTCCAAAACTTTTCCTTAAAAAATCAGTAACAATACCCAGCCAACCATTGTTGGCAATCTAATAAACGATCAACCACCAGCTGTAGTGGTGGCTGATTAAATTTCCGTTGAGACCTCAGTCCCACCTCTAGACATGTCACAGTTTGTAGTAATCTACAATCCCATATTTACAGAAACCTTGTGGAAATTCCTACAGTTTAACTACAGACCGTTTTCATAAGGGATACTTGCACTAGATGATTTTTCCATATTTTTCTATCTTTAAAGCTTTGCCCTTGCAACACATGCAAAAAGCATTACTGGGCTTGTTAGTCCCACCTTGAACTGTCCAGCACTATGTGTACTGAAACCCATATGCAAATTCTGGGTTTTCAATACACATATAACTTTACAAACGCACACAGAGACACAAACACAGTTAACGCTTGACATAAATTCCCAATGCCAGGTTCTTAAAGCGTTTTGAAGTACCAGCGGGAGGAATCAAGGCTGCTGGGCTTCAATTTGCTGTTGTTTGTATATTTGTGGAACGTGTAAATGATGAAGGAAGCAGGTGGCCCCAATCATCTGGATAGCAGCTGTGGGTTTATGAGTCACTTAGCCTATACCTTGACCAGATCTGCCACCAGCACATGAACACATACTTTACACACGCACATGAAGTTGGACCTGCGTAAGGTAAAGCTAAGAGACAAGTGCCTTCCACAGCATGGGCAGCTGGATGGCCTAGTGGTTAGGGCATTGGCCCTGCAATCAGAGGATTGGGGGTTTGAATTCCAACTGCTAGTGTCACTGCTTAGGTACCCTTGAACAAGGTATCATCCCCACACAAATGTGTATTCACACATATTTCTTCTTAAGGTGTTTTAATCTCTTTTATCTAATTATACCATACATCTAGTATGTTAGGTTGGGAAGTTTTACAGACTCATGTTTTATGTTTTATATTTTGTTGCATTTTATTGTTGGTTTATGATGCTTGAGTTGAGTCAAGGTAACAAAACGATTTGTGGTTCTTTTTTACTTGTCCATTTTCCAACCTATCCTTATCCTTTTCTTAAGAATGAAGTATGTAATTGAGCTCTTTTTTGATTGGTTAAACCTGTATTGTGCTTCAATCTGGAGTGATATATTCCTTATAACTTCAATATCTAGAGGTTTAAAGTAATATAGACTGAATCAGGAAGCAAATATAAATGTGTGGGTTTTTTCTCAAGAATGTTTTTATTGAGTTTTAGACAAAAAAGAGGGTGTGCAAAAGTTGGTAGAGTGTATATTGAGCAGATCAGTTCAATACTCATTATACTGAACCAAAACTACTTTACATATACTTCTGTTTGTGAAAAGTCCAAGTGAAGTTTATTTTTATGGAGCATAACTGTAATCATGGACAGAATGTGCAATCTTATCCATCATCTTTCCCCTAACATTAATCCCAAACCAAAATTACGAACATGAGAATTATTTCAACCCTTGAGTCCTACTGGGAAGTGCTGGAGGTCAGGTGCCGCAAATAAACAAATCGTTCTTTTGTCTGGAGGTTTTCAAATACTTCAAGAAAGATACCCATATCTTGTTAAACTTTTTCCTGGAGGTGCTAAGCAAATAATGGACCTTTTCATGGATTGAACAGTTCACTTAGCCATGGTGCATGAGCCATCTAAGTAATACCACACGCCTAGCCAAAACAGAGGTAAATGACAAAGTGCAGCACTTAATTGGGGTCAGATGTGTGTCAACATCTTCAGTAATACCAAAAAGGTCACCAGAGGACTAGGTTCCATATTGTAAATAATGAGTGTGGAAAAAAATTGAAAAACACATTTCCAGTACTTTTCCAGGCTAGGACACATATGGTAGATACACATAAGGGAATCCTCTCCACCTCTATATTTGATGATGAATTGATCAACTTAAATATTGAATTCCCCTGTTTCGTCAGACCATGCCCGCAAGCAGTTTTATTCTCTTTAAGAGAAGAATATCTCAACTCAGCCAGTTTTTCATAGATAATAGGTATTAACCTTCTATGTGTTTGATGCAAACTAAGCAAATTGTTGGCTGTGTTCACATCTGATGCTTTTGGTATCTGGAGAAAGTGTCTAGTCTGCAGGTAACTTGAGAAATGTTGTTCAAATGATACATAGATATTATCAATGTAAAAGATCTTTAAAGCACACAAAGCCCCCTTCTGTGCGATTCTCTAAGCTTGTATGTCAACAAATGTACCAAGTTTGAGAATCATAGCCATGATTTTTGCCATGTAGAAATTTTTGGCGCCCCCTTGGCTGATATCGGCCATGTATTTCATGATATAGTCATGATGTCGCTTAAATTCGAGAATGTGCTAGAGCAATGTCTTCTGGCGTAGAACGCAAATTTGTGAGCTCATTGACCACACGGATGGAGGGATAGAGGCAATTTCGTGCTATAAGGCTTTGTGACCTGTCATAGCACCACCAAGTATTAAATATGAATACAAATTGGGGTACTGCTGTTGAGTGATGCCTTGCATGGGTTTACGAAGTTTGGTAAGCATTTACCCAAGGGCTTATAAGTAATTGCAGTTTAACTCATTGTATGCAAAACCGACAAGCTTAATTTTCATATGGCGGCCATGATGTTTGCAAATTTGCACTTTTTTGATAATTATTGACAATGATTGTCTTGCGATTCCAACGAGACCACAATTGCAGATTTGTCGAAAAACCAGGGACTAAAAGGGACTAAAAAAATAGGGCAAAAGTTGGTTTTGCATATTATGCATATTAGCAACAAATCTCATCAGTAGGACGATCGGTGGGTGTAGTCTAATTTGATTCGGCTGATGCCAAGGACTAATATGCAGCAACAGTTTTGAAAATCAGACCAACGGTTCAAAGTTGCCGAGACTCAACGCAACAGTGCTTGTTATAGCGCCACCTATTGGCACAATGGCTTGGCTGTTGGTGTCTGAGTAGCATTTGGAATACCGCATGTATCTGCCAACTTGCAAAGCTGTGCACCTTACAGTTTGTGCTCCCCAACGCGGTTTGAGGCAGAAATCTAAGTAAAAACAATAAGGATCCTAAGCACTGCATGCTTGGACCCCTAATAACTATTTGAGTCAATTGTGTATGTATTTCGTTACTAATTAATTTTCTCAACTTGGTTACAAAAAAGTGGGGCAACCACTATGTTTCGTATTTTTAAACAGTGACAAAATTTTCTCTTAAAAGACGTTTGAGTTTTCTTCTGGCTGTTATACCTAAGCAAACTGATTTCTTGCAATCTTGAAGGGGCGGTTAGTATACTTTGATACTAACTTTTATGCAAGTTTAGTTTGTATCCTGAGAGCTGACCAAACTGAGTAAATAATCAGCAGGCCCTCTGCATATAGAAACATTTTACGCTCAACTTCCTTCCTCCAGATCCACAATATAATATCATGACTATGGAACACAATGGCTAGTGGTCCTATGTACAGATCAAAAAGTGATGGCCTTAAGGGACATCCCTGACAAGCTCCCCATTGGAGATTGAAGGTTTGTGTTTGTTTGAAGTTAAAAAGAATTGAAGCATGAGGACTAAAGCTTTCTCAAAAATTACATTCTTTTAAAGTGGCAAGTAAATACATCCTCTTCACCCGGTTGAATTCTTTCTCTGCATATAGGCAGAGCACACACTTGTATGCCTGACCGGAAAGGGAGTTCACAATACCAAGAAGATTATGTACATTGAAATAGGAGTGGTGATTTTTTACAAACCCAAATTCATCTTTTGATATAATTGATGGTAAAATGTTTTCCAATCTATGGGCTAAAACTTTAGTGAAATTTTTAATACAGTTGTGTAGTAAATGTATATGTATAGTAAATACATTTTGTGACATAATAAAAGTAATGAATACAAAATAGGTGGTTTTTCACATCCTATGGACTAAATCATATGAACTTACAGTTCTATGGTAACATTCACAGGGTGTCATCAAACATTAAGTCAAATGATTAAGCATTCTTGGAATTTGTTCACATTCACTCCCTTTAATGATCCGGTCATTTGAATTTAATTGTGCATAAGTTTGTTCAAAACTCAAACTGGCAGTTAATGTGGGGAGCTAGAACTGGCAGTCCAATCTTACTGTCCTAACTCCAAATAGGGCACCTTTGTATAAACACCTAGAGGAGGACAGTCAGAGTACAGTTATTAATTTTACAAAATCAGATGTATGGCTCATTTGCTTCAGGAGAATTGTAGTAAGAGAAAATGTCCAAAACATGAAGTTTGAAGTTTAATTTCCTGTTTTTAATGTTAAACTTGCATTTCATTGTTGGTCTAAGTTCTCTACTATTTTCTGATTTCCCTCTTGGTGATATAACTGTGCTTTATTGTTGGATTGTTCTCTAAATAACAGGTGACCTTGAGCTCTGGAAATTTGCTACAAAAATTAAACATATTTGAATATACAGAGCTCCAGTTTTAAAATTTGCTTTGCTGAGATGCATTCCAGGTCATAGTAAAATACATGACATACAAACACATGGCCACCTACATTGGCTGAAGAATCTATCGAGCTGGAAAGATTTTTCTTAACCACCCCAGCCCAATGTTAACAGACATTACTGTCAAAAACAGGAGGTGTCCAGGTACATTTTGGCGCCCAGCATTCAAATCATGTAAATGTACCTTCAAAGGCAACAACATGGTCCACAGTGTACACATGAGTGTTAAAGGTCCTTTACATTCACTTTCCCTGCTGGAACTATTTTAAAAAGAAAAATAAAGTAAAATTTATTTTAAATGAAAGGTTCTTATCATTTTGTGACTTTGTTGTATCCAGAATGTATGTGTTGGGGTTTTTTTTTGGTTTTGTTTTTTTTCTGAGAGTGTACTGCAAACTTCTTTGCAGTAATTATTTTTTAAAGTCTATTTTAATTTATATTATGGATTTTACAAAAAAGTTGAAAGATTTATTTATAAGTTTTAGCAAAAGGATTATTAGAAAAGCAGTATGCCACTCAGGGTCATATGAGGTGATGGTGTGGATTGTGCATTGAATGGCCTTCTCTAGTGTGAGTGGTCTAATTTAGACAGAACTTGGCGATGCAAACTGCTACAGATTAATGGGAGGTTGGATTACAATATGATCAGCTGACCCATGCTTCCAGATCAATGGTCAGGTGTTCACTGGCCCGGTGAGATGAGCCTCATCACTGTTTTGGCTGTGTGCAGTACACTAACTCTCATTACACATGAACACAGCTATGAACTCACTGAGGCCTTTCCTTTTAAAACAGAAGGGCTATCGATCACAGGGGTAAACACATAGCAATATCCTGCACTTCTGGATGTGTGCAATGTTGGACTGCTGACGCTGTTCAGCAGCGGAGTTCGTAGAGTTCACTATGGAAGAAGGTGCATTCTGCAATGTTTGGCACAGCAGTCAGAAGTTGGAAATCTCCTCTGTCTTGTTGCTAAAAATGTAAGCTCAAGAAAACTCCCGAGCGTTAACAGCAAAGTGTTAAGCTAACTCTAACCCCAACCTTTATGTGTCCACAAATGTGATTAAAAGTGCTGAGGATTCCAAACAAATGTTTTGGTGAATAGTCCATTTGACAAATTTGGCAGGGCAATTTGGCAGGCCCGCATACACAAATTGAGTCATTACATTAAGTGGACGAATGGCTATATGAAGGACTGTAAAGCTTGTACTTTGTTTTTATGGCCAGTTATTGATCTCTTAAATTAATCTGGCACTGTGTGAGTTTCTCCCTGCTGCCTCCCTGCTCTACACATCAGTGAGGGCACTGACCAAATGCTGTGTACTGTTCAACAGCAAGCCTGATATCCACCACACAGCCAAATCTGAACTTTTATACAGAACTCATCGTTCCAAACCTAATGTTTTCCAAAAACTTTGATATTGGATTATAAAAATGATTGATATCATTCTGTATCAAACACCCGTGATTAAAAATATAAACGGAGCAGGTTGTAGCCACCATTGTGGACTTATTATGGGTTTTAGGTCCTTTCTTCCCGCACACAGCTCAATTTGTCAGTGTTATCTTCATGTCAACAGTTTCCCTTAAATATTTATAATAGGCTCTGAGCTCTGAGAACTAGCAAGCGCAGGACAAATCTGAGAATGTTAACATGTAGGGCATTTTTTCCACAGACCCTTAGACCAAGGAACATGAAGTATCTCAAGCAACCTGTTTAAGAGCAGCCATGACTCTGAAAGCTAATTTTACCCGTCTGGTCTCATCAGATCTCATGACTTATAAAAAGTCCTCATCTATTCTACTTTTAATCAGTTGCACTCATATGATGATTGGGAAATACTTCATGTATTAATTGATAAGCATATTCTGCTTTCCTTTATTTTACAATGACATGTCTAATAATTGAATAAAGACAATACAGTCGTAATCATATGCTGTTAACTAACATTAGCATGAAGACAAATTTGTGCTGGTTAAATTGTATGAGTTATCATTCTCTGGGACAGCTGGTTAAATGACATAAGCCTAAAACACAGAATAAGGGGAGGTATTAGCACTAAAGCAAGGTTTGTGTGTATTTAATAGAGAGGAAATTTAGGTGAAGGTACACTTTCAGTAGCAATATTTAGAATTCACTGCAACATAACTGAATGCATTCAAGCCACCGGGAAGGTAAATGTACACCACCATTAGCTTGGCACTAACATACATTATTCCAAAATGGCATTATTACAGTGGTGAACATCAGACAAATGCTATTTACACTGTAAACATTTTGGTTGTAGGGGAAGACAACAGGAAGAAAAACCTTCAAACAGCTATGTGAGAGTGGGTTTATGGTAATCAGTCACTCCACCCTTTTTTTACAATGTCTCTGTAACATGACATTTCATTTACAGTGATGACCATCTTTTAAAGTGGCACCTGTGTCCATACTTTATCAACTGCAGTGACAGAGTTGGCTTTTTTTGAAGTATTTTATTTACTAATTTTTATTCTGTCTATTTATTTTTATTTGTTTATAATATTATGCCATGAAACACCATGTCCATGTACAGCACTTCGGAATACACTTCAGTATTTTTAAACTTTTTTTTTTTAAATTTGACTTGACTACTGTCTTCTTTTTGTAACTGTAACAGAAGACAGTTACTCTTTCTTTATACCCAGTGGAATAGGTATAAGAAATGTTTTTATATTTTTCTTCTCCCATATTAGCAGCTTGGAGATATTTTTCTTATGACAATATGCAACAATATAATACATATAAAATACAGCTTTTTCTGATTCCATTGCTGGCAAATATGGGCTGTAGGACCTGTCAAAAGCTAATCCATCATACATGCTGTCCAGCAGTCAGTGTCAACAACGACAGCCATCTGGTAATTCTCGTAACACTAAAGCCACATCTTAATGTACCTCTAATGCATCTCAAATGTATCTTTTATCTGCTCAGGACCTTGAGCAGTAGCAGACAGGCCCAGCCCTGGATCCTAAGAGGCTACAAGTATAAACACAGCAGTGTTTCCCTGCTGTGCATTCAGCCCTTGTCTCATCATGGAGACCCCTGACATATAAACAATTATCAGAAAGTTGAGTTTATTTGATGATACTGTCTTGACTCTTCACGGCCGGTTGCTGGGGACTGAACTCAGATTGTGTTTATTTTGGAATTTTGGCTTTGGAGTGTCCAACAAAGAAGTGTGTGTTGCTCAACAGTTAAGGGAAAAAGAGTAACACAGTATTTTATAAGTGCAAGATGCATCACCTCATAAAATGCAGAAACAGAACATAAGGAGAATGGGTAGGATTTTCTCAGTGGAGTAATGAGTCTTAACAAAATATCTATCACTGAATTCCAGAGATGCAGGGTGAAATGTTCTTGAGCACAAAGCCCAGTTTTTACACAAACAGCTAACTCACCTGCATTTCTCTCGTTTTTTAAGCATTCTGTCTATACAAGAAAATGTATGATGTCAAAAAGTCAAGATGGAAGTTGTTATTTTTCAAAATATAATAACATTGTCACATTGCAGAAAACAAATGGTCAAGGCCAAGATAAAAACCCTGAATAAAACTTCAGGCAGAGTGAACTTGTTTATGCCAGATGTTCATTTTTTTCAGGCTGTAGTTAAATCACTCCTTTTATAAGCATTAGGGTATTAGTTTCTGACAATATTTGATTTCATTGAGGGGTCGATTCCCCACCTTGTAGCTGGAAGGAATGGACTGTATGGACAGGGAAGTGGAAAATGTAAAACTGGGATTCCTATTATATTGACCATTTACAGAATACATGGAAAACCTTCCAAAAATGAAACGAAAAGCAATTATCCATATTTATTTTCTGTTAATGGCAGGACAAAGAATCTACTCTATTGATGGACATAGATGGAGGAATAGTAAGGGCCCCAGTGCCATGAATATTTATTACTCTTCTGTGTAATCTGCCTGGCAGGAGGAGATCCATTTACTCTACCTGGACTGCTCATCATCTCCTCACAGATTTCTGCAAAGGGTGAGAGAGGATAACATTTCAAAACAGAATCAGAGACGAGGTAGCCAACATATTGAGCTGCCCATACATGGACATTACTTTAAAGACAGAGAGGACTGGGAATGAGATCCTGTTCACCTGAAGGGAAGACAGTCAGGATAAGGAAGAGTGGCGATTTGGAACAAAACAAGGTAATCAGTCTTGTTTATTAATGTTTGAAACCAAGCCAAGCTTGTAGTCATACCTAGACCAGTGTGAAATTGCACAAATTAAAGCCATCAGTTTTGTATGTGCATGAATGCCAATGCATGAATGATATGGTGTATCCACTTTCTTCATCTTTGTAGTCTTTTTTTCATCACTCCATTCAGCTTTTTTGCCTGCAAATGCTTCATCCTCTTATCACGTCTATTATTATTAACGACGTTATAAAAAGTCTGACCATTTGCCCTGATACTCTATCTTATGATGAGAGGAGTTTCATTTCAAAGCCAGTGAAGGCCTTTAGGCCATCTACAGTCAGGCAAGCACAAAGAAATGAACACCTAAATGACCTTCAGAGCTACATGGGTTGGAATATTCACCTCATTTCTTCTGCAAGTTGTTATTTTTTTGACTCATGACTCATGCAAATGTACTGCATGTCATTGCAGATGTCCATCTACAGTTTGTCCAGTAGTAAGGCATGCATTGGCCTGCGTGCTGCATATAAATAGCAGTGAATGTGAACAAGCAGTTATGCAGACTTCTGAAATAGCCATATTTATTTGATCGCAAAGATGAAGTCGTGGTGTTGCTGTTGAGAAATGAACATGACAGCCAGTCCAATTAGTTCTGATAGGCACAATGAAACTGATTATTAAACAGTTGCAATTAACTGAGTGAAGCTATGTTTGTGTGATTGACTGGAAACTAACATTTATTTTCATGTTCTGCATTTGCACACTAGGGTCAGAGGTTACTCAAAGGGAAAAAATGTTAAATCTACCCAGGTTTCAATTAGACTCAAGTATTACATAAAACAGGGTTTTAACATCGTAACCTCAAAACAAGTAGAAAATACGTAAATACATATATTTTATATATATATTTATATATTCAGCCTAATGTTACATATAAAGGGTTAACATTTTATGATGTATTGATATTTTTCTGGTTTAAGGTTGATGTTCTTTTCTGTTATTTCTACAGGACTACTGAGGAGAACCAGTCTCAGGTAATTTGTTATTCAGCAATTCAATACTGAACATATTTCTAGAAAAATGACAGATTGGAAAACAAGATTGTGTAGACGTTGGATAGATCTTTAACCCAAAATATTATTGCAGGGGTCTTTAGTGTTTTTGGCTGCTGATGCCTGACGTGACTATATGCATACTGGAATACATAGCAGGCAACATTATTACCCCGTAAGGTTACTGGCAGCCTTAAAGTTCAAAGAAACCTGATTTCTGGAATTTGATGCTTGAATGGAGTTCAATGGGCTTAATTCCAGACCAAACTTTTGCTATAGAATGCAACAAATTGTAGTCTGGTCTCAGGCACCCCACTACACCCCCAACCCCCTTCCACCCCCTTCTACCCACTTAACAGCTGAGTAATATCTGCTGCTGTTTCCAGCAGGCAGGAACGTGACCCTCTCTGGTTATAACTGTAATTAATTGTGCTGAGGAGCTGGTTGTGCGTTCTTGGCGCTGGGTTAAGTCCTGTGTGGGCTTGGTAGAACATTCCCTTGAATCACTAAATTACATTTTCACCATTGTTCCAGAATGTGACTCACTGAGCAATCAGACGAACAAGGACCCCACAGCCCCCACTCCCCCAGTCTCAAAACTATATTTCTCCATGAATAACCTTCAGTGGCATGGGGTCAGGGAACAATGTCCTATTTAGCCATAAAACATCAAGCAATAAATGAAATCAGTCAGGTCTGAGAGGTAAACTAACTCATACATGCCCTCTCCTGCTAAACAGTGATAAAGCACAGAGACTGAGACTAGAGCTATTTTTTTGACAAGAGAAGAAGCCAGCACAAATGTACTAAATGCAATTCAATCTTTAAGGTTCTGAGTTTTCAGCTACACCATCATCAGCAGAGCAAAGACTCCCTGGGCCAAAATGTAAATCTTTTTCTCTCTTAAAAATGGTCAGTGAGTCATTGTTTCTCAGCACTAATAGTTTTGATTGGCAAAGTCATGATGGCACCGATGCAATTTTTTTTCCAAATAAGTGTACTAAGGTCTCTTATTTGCACCATTTCTTTGAAAACCTTGCCCATGCAATCTAAATTTCATTAAATTAGGGCATAATGGCATTATAGTTAAACTCAACATATAATATTGTTTTGAAATATCATTGCTGTCCTATTACAACTCTCATAACTCATTTATTTTCCCTTTTTTTACACTATTTGAAAATCCCAGATGCCTTTCACACTGAGAAAACAATGAAAAGAGCAAAGAAAATGGTCCTACTAGTAAAATCATAGTATGTCATAATATACATATACATACTTTATATGATTTTCTGACTGAAAATCCATACTTATAACCTATACAGAGAGTACACTTCTTTACATTTTCATGCACAATTATTTTTAGTTTGCTGAATTTAAATGTTGGGGAAAAAAGTCAGGAAAATCTGTCAAATGCTATGGTACACACGCATGTGCACACATACACACACAACAGTACGGCAGTAAACAGCTGAAGCCTGTCAGGACGTGTGTGCGAATGGTATGTGTGTATGAGCGTTAATCCTGTTCAGAGGAGGCGAACTCCATTGTGCCATGTTGGCGAACTCTGGCTTGCACGCTCAGGGAGGGACACACAGAACTCTACACTCTCTCCCCATGGCACGAAAGCCCATTGTCCACCCGCAACCACCACCCTTCAGATAAGCTGCCACGCACTAAGCGCAGTGCGATGAGGGCAGTGCAGCCACCTTTGTGCTTCCTCAGCCGCCCACAAACACAAAGACGGCTCAGGCTGATAAGAGCGCTGACAGGTGGTGTTTTTATTTTCATTTTCGCACTGATTCATCCCTGACCCCTGCCTCATCATAACACACCTCTCTCAATTAACCACGACAGCAGTGGATCTAATCACTCACTATAGAGGCCGTTTTGGAGTGTCTGTATCTTCTGGAAAGGGAAAAAAAAGAAAGAGAAGCAGACATTCTCTAGACAAGACTTTAAAGTGGTGAAAATTCCTACAGAGGAGAGACATTATGACCCGCATGAGGGGATCCTTTGCTGCCTTTTGGAAAAGGGGTGTGGGGGGTGATGTTTTCCTTTTCATGCCCAGCCTCTGAAACTCCATCCCTCTTTTCTGGTGTCATTCGTTCTTTTGTGTCAGGCAGTAGTGGCTCCCTTTGACACCGCGTTCCTTTTGCCCTGGTTATCCTCTTGATACCTGACTCCACTGAAGATCTGCACTCTCGGCTCTTTGTTCTTCCATCACCTTTACTCCTGCATGAATGAGGAACCTCACTGAAGGCACAATGCCAAGCCCTCTCCTCTGAACTCACCTGTTAGATGGCATAGTACTAGAAAAAAAAGAACATACACAAACACACACACACATATACACTAAATATCACTGAACAAGTAAAACTGTCTTAAACACACTCAACAAATCTAATATTTCCGATTATGAGAACACTGGAAGAACATTGTAAGAGAAAGTTTACTGCTTAGTAATGATATGACATTCTTATGTCACTGGCAAATGAATTTGTTTAAAACTTTAAAAATTTGTTTAAGACTCAAAATGTGTATACACTAATTAGCCACAACATTAAAAAGTATGACAGATAAAATTGAGTATCAGCAACTGTAGTCTTGGGCTACAGGCCCTGATATGTAGCATGTGATGCACAGTGTGTTGTGGCAACTTTTTGTGGTACAGTAACTTTTCTTACAGCTTACCGCAGGTTCACTGCCACCATTGCCACCGTCAGCTGATGAAGGCCCTGCTGCAAAAATGTCTGTAACTTTGGCTCATTTGGCAGCGTCTGCCTGAAGTGCCTTATTTTTCTCTCGCTGTTTCTCTGGACCCCCTTCGCGTTTTCTCTCCATCTTATCCACTGGCACAGAGCCCAAAGGGGGAGGAGTTTAAAGATATGATTGGGCCAGCCCTGTGTCAGTAAAGAAAAGAACCAATGGCCAGAGGAGTGTTTCATGGTTGACGAATGCTTTACACAGGCACAGGGACCAAAGAGAAAGTGGTGGTGTTTAAAGAATTGATTGAGACTGCCCAATGTCAGTCAGGCCTCCAATCTATGAGTCTTATGAGCTGGTCAGACCAATACATAAATAAATAGATGAATAAACGGTCGCCCCAAATAGCACGTCGGCCCAACGGGAAAATGCCCAATACGTCAGATGGTCAGTACTGACCTCTGAACACTGTACTGACCACTGTATACCAGGAACACCCCATGAGACCTGCTGTTTTGGAGATGCTCTGACCCAGGCATTAAGCCATAACAGTCTGGTCCTGATCAAAATTACTCGGATCCTTACGCATACCCATATTTTCCTGCTTCTAACACATCAACTTCCAGTATCCCACCTAATGCTTCCACTTCAACTGTCAGTGGTTTTAATGTTGTGCCTGATTGAGTTACACATTTCTAAGATTACAAAAAATGTAAACCCCTCTAAAAACAACCTCAAAATGAAAAACATGTTACATATAATAACTAGATTAGAGATGTTTTACTTTCTTAAGATTGTTTTTGCAGTGTATTCTTGTGCATAGTAGTGCCAATTATGCTGTTTGCATTCAGATCTCACATTCAGGATATAAGAGAATAGGGTTTATGCCCTAAAATTGGTGCTGATTTACTCCTCAACACATAAACACAAACACACATCTGAGAAACCACCACAGGGGGTGCTGGCTCTGCCCTCCCAGATACAGGATCACAGTGTCAGATAATTCCTGTGGGATTTCAGCTTCATTCCAATCCTTCTTTTTAGGCATTTCTTGAGGAGGGATTCTCACGGAAATCTTACGCACTCCTCAGATAAGAGGCACCTCTCCTGACAGGCCAAAGTGGCTGCCATGTCATGGAATGAGATAAGGTGCGCTGTGAAGGAGGCAGTCCACAGCGCTGAGTGATGGCAATGACGGCAAGCAGCAAAAAACACTTCCCAGCTGTTTTGAGCCCACAGTCATGGATCTTGGGCAATTACACAGTATTATTACAAAAAATCACTCCATCAACTAATCAAAGTACTAACTAAATAACAAAAGACATGTCTGTGGTCATTTATGTCCCATTAACCATTCAAACCTCTCAAACTCCAGTTCTTGATCTTTAGACTGAATTACTAAAAGTATTTGGTAACTTGTATTGGTGATAACTTATATACAAACACTTTAAGGCAGTTTAAGGGGTTAACTACATGTACATCATCTAAAATCACTATGATCATTAAAAAAATTTTTTAAACTTTAATATCAAAAGCTCATATAGTCCACATTTCTGCTAATAGAATTACCCTGGGGCTGTAATTCTATTAGCACCGATTATCAATAAATCGTGCAGCCCTAGTAACCACTATTTAACTAATACATAAAATTAATTTCAAATTACTTAAAACAGAAGAAAACGCATAGTAATGTTTGGATCTTGCATTTGCTGTTATTTCCTTTTATTTACAGCACAAAGCCACAAGACTGGCCAATTCCCTCAAAAGACCCATTAGTCCTAAAGACGTGTTTCATATGAGTTTGTTTTACTGTTCTTGGAGTGAGTTCAAACAGCTGCGCATTTGGATGTGGCCTGGGTTAAACCCTTGACCCCAGGGAGCCTTGATCAACGCTTCACTACTGTACAGGTCCAAAAAAGTCAGCCTGTGATATATGGAGAGAGATGAGGCTTCCAGCAACACGGGGAAGCGAGGAGCTGGAAGGAAGCCTGGCTGTTATTCCAGGCTCATCACTGACACCTCCACAGAGCTATGCTGCTTGATTACTGCTTATAATTCTTCACAGCTGACATGCACTTCAGTGCTGGCTTGCTCCCTGAGCTTGGCATAATTTTGCACTGAGAAATTCACAGCATTCATAGATGATCTTACGTGTTCACTGCAATGTGGTTGACATGTAAACAAAAAGTGGAGGGGATAGGTGCTGTCTATGGGTATGGACATCCGAGTTTGTCCTGCAGGCACACTCATGGAGTGGCGATTTGGACAACAGGAAGAGGGTCTGTGTAAAGATCTGAAGATTTGGTTTCATGTCTCCTGTCTGACTTCAATTAGAAACTTTTTAAAGTTACATTGAATGAATGTACCCTATTAATTATTGTTGTATTTTATTGTCTTATTTACTTTACATATTGTTATTGTGTTTATTTATTGTTTTACTGTTCTTGTAAGGTGTCTTTGAATGCCTATAAATAAAATTCATTATTATTATTATTATTATTATTATTATTTAAATGGGTCCACAGTGACTTCTCAAGAGAATATGGCACAATCAGATGTGGTGTAAGCAGCTGGCTTTGGATTACAAACTGAAGAGTTCTAAAATTCAAATTTGTCTCCAGAAATTATACCTATTTCAGCATACAGAAACACAAGACCACCCTCTATGACCCACTGAGCACCAGCAGTTTTCACATAAGCCTGAGCTCACTTAACTTGTTATAACTATCATCTTTACTGAAAGTGAATTATATTACACCGGGCTTTTCACACATGAGCATTTTAAGAATTTACAGACCAGTGATTCACATTATGGAAAAAAACAACTTGTGGATCAGAGGGGTCCGTATAGAATGTTGAGACAGAACAAGCAAACAGATGAGCCAAAACCAGGCATATCACATCCTGGTCAGTGGTGAACTATGACTGCTAGATCTAGGCTTTCAGTTTGGGCCATAAAAAGGAAAACAAAAACACCTCTAAGATAATGTACATTTCTGTTTGTGTCCCTATGATAACAGATGCTGCATATATCTTATTGCTCAAACAGATATTAACACGTATTTTTTTTATACAGTGTAGCTTTTGTTTTCAGTTTTTAACAACTGACTGAAAAGGTAGGTTACTGCTTACAGTGATGCATCTACAACTCTGAAAGGCCCTAAAGTGACTTTTTTTTAACCAAATTGGTCCCACCCATTGAAAATCAAAACTGAATTAGTTGATTCCGCTCTCACTCCCTAATAAACCTCTGATAGACTGTCATACTATAGTTAGTGTCTTGCCCATGGAACTTAGGAACTAAGCTGGTTTTCTTTAGGAAAGTTTTCGCCAACGCTGGTCCCTGATTGGCTGGAGTGTTAAGCAGGGGGTGCAGGTTGGAGCTAAACAAAGTAAGAAAATAGATCTCCCAAAGCCGCTACTCTGTGAAAAATGAATGTATTTTAGTTATCACGCCCGGTGGAAAAACAGAATGTTACAAATCCAATACATTTTGTCTTAAAACAGAATGACTTCTATCTTAATATGGCACTGATAAATCTTTGTTAGGCCTTTAGTCCTTGCTGGACTGCCACAGGAAAAACAAATCTTGACTGGTCAGATTTTACAGTGACAAAAACAAAACAACAACTAATAAAGTGAATTATTAATGCGTAAACTCCCTTTAGAAAAATCACTGCCTGCTTGTAAACACTTGTCCATCATCACCAAACATTAACCAAACAAAAGGCTGGTTAACACATTTTACACTAGATGCTGTCTTGTCAGTACACGATGCTTGAGCAGCAACACACAGGAACACCCCTAGCATGTGAATATGCTTATACAGTATATACTAAGGTTTTGAAGTCCACAGCTGAGAGTGTGGGAGGTCACACAGGGATGCCCCTCTATGCTAACACACATCACATTGTGGCTCGATGTTTAAAACAACACCGAGGTAAATATTTTGTCCCTGGCCAGTGCTGCACAAACACACTTTCAGGCCCAAGGCATCACAGGCCAGACATTTTAGTCTGAAACCAAGGCCACAGCACAGGGATCCCTTCTGTCAAATGTATGAAAACACAGAATTAAATGTATTCATTTGTTACAATATTTTATGCAGAGATGCCATTTCATTCCTTTAATCCAGGACAATTAAAAAACGCTCATTATGGTTTGTTCTTTGGTGTCCTCAAATGGGAAAGGAAATCTAATGTTTATGTAGATAAAATAATATGTATGTAAATGATGATCTGCTACCTGATAATGGCCTGTCGTACATGTATAGTAGCATATAATATCCTCTCTACATTCTATATACAATCTGAAACCACAACATAGTGCTGGAACTCAGGCTGCCAAATAGTGGATGTTGTTTACCAAACGATCTCTCAGCACAGAAGGCCAGGACTTTTCTGCGAACGCTCAAAAAAGCTCCCTATCTGCTACATTAAAACACACACCAACACACATACTCTTTCATCCCAACATTCATGTCCAGGGAAAAAAAACTCAAAGCGGGCAGCTGGTCAATAAAAGTATCTTAAAAGGACACTCAAACATGTTTATGCTTCTTAAATGTCAGGCCTAATAGGGAGGGCATGGTAAGAGCAGCATGGTGGCTTGTTGACATTCATCTTTATCTTTCGAGTCAAGCAGCTCTGGCTTTTAAGAGCATCTGTGATACAGCGAGCATCAGCTTGAAATGGGACATTTGGAGATCAGGCCACAATGGTTCTGTGTTTAAAAGTGGAATAATATACAGTGGGCTGGATGATGAAAGAGGGGTTTAATATTGTGGGAGAACAGTGTGTTTAAGCCTTTAAAACATCCAGGCAGGTGGAACAGGTGTGCAGATTGCAGGAAAGAATGATCAATGAGTCAAAATCCTTTTATCAGCTTTGAGGCTGTGTCTCCAGGATTACGTTTAGACCCCATGCAAACAGATTAAAGTCACACAGGTATTTAATCAATGAACTACAAATCTAAAACACATCAAAGCTGGAGCTGCTCACTTCAATATTTGAGGAGTGGAGTTATGCTATCTAAGACTAAGGAACAGAAATGAACACAAGAATGCTGACAGAGACACTGTCCAGTAGAAAGAAGCCACATCCTCTTTACTTTGAGACGAACAGTAATTTAGTCACATTTGTGGCAAAGGGAATGCAGGCTGTCTCACTCCATTCAAGCATATTTCCTATGCTGTCTTCCAGCTGAAGGAAAGCTGGAGAATCAGTCACAAAACCCCATTAAATTGAATTTCAGCACCAATGTAGAGGCAAGAAGAACCATCAGGCCCAATGATTAGCCACACAAAACCTACAAGTACTCCTAGGAGAATTACGGGACAAAGTCGAAATAAAAATAAAAGCAGAATTGGTAGCTGGGTTTTGGCATATTAAAAATTAGATAAGATGACTAGAAATCTAGGAAATGCTGCACCAGATGAATGGAATGGAAAAATAGCTGTGTTGCAAATCAAGGCCCGTTTAAAAGTAAGGCCAGTCTCAAAAAATATTACATATACATACATACATACATACATATACATACTGTATATATATACATATATATTACTGATAGTTGTACACGGAAATCTCCACAATAACAGGGAAACTGCAAATATACTCCACCTTTTTTTTTTTTTTTTGCTTTTTTCGTGGCTGTATATTTTTTTACCTACTAATTTTGTAACATAAATATTAATCCAACTATAAATACAGCTAAATATAAATCAGTGTACCAGATGGTGCTGCCACGTCCATACACCTTCCAGACCGCTCCGCTCAGACTGGGCTCTTTTTTAGATTTTTATTTATCTATTGTTTTGCATTTCCACTTTAGTGTGTTTCAGAAAATTCAAGATTTTTACTTTAAAGCTACTTATTGTTTATAATGTTTGCACCGTCAAAAGGAGCGGTTCAGGAGAAATTTCACTGTGTAGTCCTTGGATGACTATGCATGGGACAAATAAAGAATCGTGAATCTTGAGTTGCAGCCTTCCTGTTCTTGTTTTCGTTTCGTTCTTCTAAAAGCTCGAAGATGCCTAAATGCCCTGTGCCTTCTGGTAATGCACCTAAGCGCAAGAGAAGGTGTAAGACACGCCAGGAGAAGGCTGAACTACTGGATATACTCCGGGAAGAAAAAAGTTATGCCCCTGTACCGCCATTATGGCATCAACGAGAGCACTGCACACTACATAAAAAAGAACGATCCGGCGATCAGGAGGACTGTATCAATAATAATTTAATTCCTCATACGTTTTAGTGCTAAATTATTAAGAAAAATATAATTTACCAATTTTGTAACATAATTATTAATGTAAATTCAGCTACATTTCCGTATAAAATATAACTGTATAAATGTTTTTGTACTGCCCACAGAACACAAAGAAAGTTCGTCTTTCGTGTCATTAACAGGCTGCAAAACATCCCTCAGGAGGGATTGCCGACCTCAGAGGATTAAATATTGCTGTACTCAAGAGTAGAAGTGGACTGAATAAGACACGCCGCCCTGCAAACAGTAAATTACAGAACTGTAAAATTATTGGTGATTACCCATACATTTTACTGTATTTTTATTACTAAAAATTACACTAATTTATTACTGTATTTACCTG
>JBBPCX010000023.1:11262859-11288713 GCA_037974365.1 Hydrocynus forskahlii | reverse complement strand
AGTGAGACCAGTTGGATGGTAAAACACTACTAGAAGTTCCTCAAAGGTGATTACTGCCATTTTGTTTAAGAGTGAACGAGAGAATTGTTTTCTTTGAATTCAGGTTCTGTAAACGCTGCATCATTTCTCTTTATGTTGATGTTTTTGTCTTTTCCTTTAAAATTATGCTTTAAAGAACAATATTTTTATTCGGAAATGAGGAGAAATATTGCCAGCAGTTCTTAAAAACGAAGGCAAAGCTGTTCAGTTGAATACTTGCATATACAAAAGAGAGAAACCGAGAAAAGGAACAGGAATGTAGGGGTGGCTCTCTCTTACACACACACACACACACACACACACACACACACACACACACACACACGCAGTGAGCTACATATGAATCACACAAGCAGAACAAAGACCATCTGACTTAAGACCTGAGTTTCTTTCATTTAATCTCCTCAGTGTAACAAAGATCAAACAGTCTGACAGAAAATAGGATTTCTGCACCAACAAAGAGATTCAAAGCAAAATATGAAGAAACGAGGGGCTCAAGACTTTGTGCTGTGTGTAGTGATGAATTTCAGTAGTCCAGCGTAAGCAGGACCTCAGGCTGGACTGACCGGTGGCGGTGAGGAGGAGCGAGCAGTCGTGTCCGTTCAGATACTCCATGGCCGTGATGCGGGTGTAGCGAGGGTTACCGTTGTAGAAGTAGTCCAGTCTCTCACCTTTCTCCCAGTCCCAGAAACTACACACACACACACACACACACACACACACTCAAATATACATCATACAGTTCTATTTGTGAAAAAAAAACAACAATTTTTAACAGCTTCAAATGTCTGATTTGTTTTTATTAAACATGAAATTTATGGAAGATGTGCGAATGAGGACAGTTGACCTCAGTCGGAAACCTGCGACTCCAGCACGTGGAATACTGCCGCTTGACCAGATTCCTGTGGCATGATCACATTAAACCTTGATGGAAATCTTGCAGCTCAAGCAGGTCTAAAGGCATTTGAAGTACCACAGCCAGGACACGCCGGACCCCGAGCGGAATCCTGGGGCTCCAGCACATCTGACATTAACTGGGATTCTGTGGCTTCAGCACATTTGAGAGCGACTGGAATTCTGCAGCTGGATCAGAATCCTCCGTCAGAGTTCTCCTCTTATTAGCCACAATAATCTTGTGTATCTTTGTGCACCCTGTGGCCCCGTAACCCAACACTTCTAAAACACAACCAGTGCATTAAAGACATTCAGACCACGTTCTCTACGACATCCCGACATCTGCAGTGTCACAATGTCACACGTAAGGTGTGTTTATGTGTGTGTGTGTGTTTGTGTGTGTGCGTGCGTGTGTGCATGTGTGTGCATGTGTGTGTGTGTGTGTCTGTCAGTCAATGCTGTTCTACAGAAATCTGTGTCACCAACATGTTTACAGGGACTGATATAGGTCACCCTGTTTTTTAAGGACTGTGTGTGTGAGTGTGTGTGTGTGTGTGTGTGCGTGTCTTAATTCTCAAGTAGCTCTGAGAGTACCGAAGAAATGCTATAAGATTTGTCCCTCGCAATGTGCAACCCACACACTCCTACATCACCAGAAAGTGAAAATTACACACAATATTACACAAAACACCATCTGAACAAACACTGAAGAACCACACGGAGTTTATAAGAAGGAATTCACAGAGAAAATCCATTTCTCCATGACTTGCTGAGGGACACATAAGGTTTTCTGTAATTTAACCCTTTAAAATGAAGGTGCAAACACTAAAACGACACTAAAACTACCATAAAAATACTTTAGTAGTTTAGTCACATACTTTCAAGTTCATTGTCATATACAGATAACAATGAAACAACATTACCAGTAATGACATCCTTGCCAATAATATTTAACCAATCATTTAACCCTTAAGTAGAACAAAAGTAGTAAAATAATAAAAGTGGTAATAAAACATGCATAGTAGACGACAATGTTTAACATTTGCAAGTGTTTATAAAATGCCTGTGGTCTCAAGTGTGTTCTCCTGGTTGAATCACCACTATTCATTAATAGGTAATTAATCACTAATAGATTTTGTAGACTGTAGCTTGGCTCACCAGATGGAGTCTTTGTCTGCCACAGCAATGCAGGGGTTAAAAGGGTGGAACTTCACGACTGAAGGCACTCCGGGGTTTCTGTTTATGAAGATCTGATCATCCAGGCGAGTAATTCCTGGGGCGAGAGACGGAGGCAGAGAAACAGTCAGCAAATAATAATGAACTGATCACCAGCTAATCTGTGTCTGTGACCTAAACCCGACACAGCAGCTGCTTCTGCATCCTCACAGAACAACTCGGGGCATGATCTTCTGAAAGGGCCGAAATGCTTTCATTTCCAGAGCTCAACACGATGCCAGTTCCACTTCCAAGGCACTGTTAGTGTATAATCTAGATTTCTGCTGCACTTCCAGCACACTTTACCCTTGTAGTGGATCTCCGATATGATTTCGAGTGACGCAGTACGGCAAGCATTCAGGCCTCGTCCACACCGACGTCTGAATCTAGGATAAATGAACGTGCTCTGAACGTCATGGTTGTTTTTGTAGTGTTTTGTATCTTTTGAGCTTGATTGACTTCAGTGAGGCGCTACATCTGCGTTCGTCTGACAGCCTGCGCTCTGATGTGTAGTTTTGTGTTTTCACCTGTGGGGGCAGTATTTATTCTCTCCAGACTGTTTACGTGTGGGACACCTTGATTTGTAGTTCTACATCGAACACATTGTAGTTCTACATGGAAAACAAAATTTTACTCTTTGTTAAAACTTACAATCGACATTATAGTTTTAAAAATCCTCCTGAAACGGCGCCGTAGGCAGGAGAGGATTTCGGCAGAAACTGAGACGCTGCAAGGAAACGCTGCAGGCCACGTTTTATTGATGCCTCGCAAACGCGCAGCCGACCTTCCCGCGCTCACCTGGCGCCACGAAGGCCTGAAAAGCGCCTGATTCAGACGCCTGTGTGGACGAGGCCTTAATAGGGTACGATTCCAGTGTTTCTGTTGCTGACTTCTCAAAAAATACCTGCCCAAAATAAGAGAGAAAAATATGCTCCACAGGAAACAAGCCGAGTCAACCACGCCCTCAAACCCGACCCTGGCTGAGGAAACACTCCCAGTCGACAACCTGAAATCTCTCAACCCCCCCATTAAACAACCTAAAATCCCTCAACCCCCCCATTCAACAACCTAAAAAGAAGGGGGAAAAAAAAACTAATTTATTTAAACGTTTCCTTTAAATACAAAACCCACACAAGATGTTCTAAGGCCCTACAAAGGAGTTAATGCTTTTTTTTTCCTTTTTAGCTTAATTTAGTTACACATGTCTGGAAGACAATAATGTCATTAAAACAAATACTGAAAGTGAACTAAACCTACATCCAAATAATCAATCCATTAAGAAAAAAAGCATACAGAATGTTATCAGGAGTGAGACATTATGGATACTACTTTATGTCTAAAGGTTTGTTCAGTGTGCACACTCTGAGTGCAGTGATTCCTCCCCCTCCTGGAGGGCCTAGCTAATCATTAGCCTTCGCGCACTTTAGCAGACAGAGCATCACAAGTCTTCTTGGCATCACCTAAAAGCATGGCAGTGTTGGGCTTGTAGAAGATCGGGTTGTCCACAGCTGCATAGCCCACACCCAGTGATCTCTTCATCACAATGACCTGGAAGGTTGAAAAACATATTTGTTTAGCTAGGTGGAACAATCCAAGCCAGAATTATTCTGGTACCAAAGTTGACAGAATTAAGCATCTAATATTAAATTTTATATATATAATGCCATTTTTTTCCTACCCCCTCAAAGTTCTTCACTAGGTAGAGATGATCTAATGCCAAATGGCATTATTTTTGTCTTAAAACCTAGTATTGCACCTGCACATACTGTGGTAGACTACATTTGTGCAAGAGGGAGAAAGGATCTCAAGCCTCCAGCTTCTAATGGTTATTTAAGTATCTGCCATTTGCAAAATTAAAAGTCATTAGTGTCTTGAGCACAAAACGCAGGCCGAGCACTTCCTGAGAAAAAGAGTAATAGCGATCCTGTAATTGGGAGCATCTGTTTGGGAAGCAGGAAACCTTTTGTAATTCAATAAGTAAAACCAGAGAGGAGAGTCCTCGCCGCTGGTCTTGCTTTGGTGTTATTCAATATGCTGAAAGATAGCTGGAACAAAATGACCCTAATCCAGCAACCTCAAATCAGCAGACAAACCCTTTTAATATCATTGTCTGTCCTGAAGAAGGCCTGTGGATGATCACTGGCAGCCAGGTGATTGAGAGAAGGTTCAAAGAGAAGAGAACACTACACACCCAGCGCGCAACTCTGAAGTTACAAATGAAGGCCCCTCTAAGATAGCAATGTGCAATTGGAGATGCAGCACTAGACTCCAGGCCTGCGAGCCTATGGGAAGACTCGATGTACAGCAACTATGTGTCGTCAAAAGTGTCACTACAAAAACAGTTTAATCAAGACCTGGAAGAGCCCACACAAACAAATATCCTTTGTGAGGCTAATGTGGATGGTTTTGGCTACATAGATCATGTTTGCACACACTCAACAAAACTAAAAGCTGAACATATGTTGGGACAGGGAAAAAAACAAAACCACATCCACATAACTATATACCTAGGCAGCATACTGAAAGCTGCTAATGCACTGAGACATGGCAGCCCATATTTAGGGAAAGTTCCAGTCGGATGCGTTGAAATGTCATCATTCCTACTGGAGTGAGTCAGAGTTAATAGAAGCAGCGTGGGATCTGCATTGGCTAGGCTACACCTGGACACTTTTGGAAGGGAGGGAGGGGTTCCTCTCGTTTTGTTTGGGAATCTCAAACCTCAAATTCCTTTAATCCCACTGCTTTAAGCAGCACTCCAGCATAAAACTCACATTTAATGTGTAATATATAATACTGTGTAGCACAGCACTTTTTCTTGAGTTTACATATTTCACTATTCTCTCACTAAAATGCCCACCATTACTTATGCAACTACACTATAAAACAAGATTACAACAGATGCGCTGATCAATAAGCAATTAAACAACCACTGATCAATATGCTAACGAATACACTTGTCCTGCCAGCCAAGAGTGGTACAGCTATTCCATCAGTCACACTGGTTTTGGAACAAAATTGCTTTTCTTTATCAACATAGACAATATGAAGTTAAAAACTGTTAGAGGAAAATGTTTATTTTAAAGCATGAAGTCTAAACTAAAAGGAAGAAATCTGAAGTAAAATTACCATTACAGCAGATGCCAGACAAACAACAGATCAAGCTGGGTTTCCTATGAACTATTTGTCATCACACGTGCAGCTCACCTGCAGACTCATGGCTACAATAATCCAAGATGTCCATTGGAATAATGATTGAAGTTATATCATAAGATGGCCAGCTTTCTAGCAGTATCTTTTGGCTTAAGTCTGCATTATATCCTACAAGCTTTACCTTGTGAGCCTGCTAGCAGGGGGGAAAAATTAGTCTACCACAATTACATACATCCACTTTTGTATAGCTCTTTACAAATGACTCCTACCAAGATACATCATAAGCAATGGGGTTTTCCTAGTATTAAAACCCAGAAATCTCTAAAGACTGCTTTATCACTGCTGAGCGCACAGGCATGTTTACTACAGATGTACTGACAAATTCTTTCTTCTAGCAGGAGCGTCTCTGTAAGTCAGAATATTTGCAACTCACCTGTTTGGACTTCCAGACTTCAAGCACTGGCATGCCTGCAATGATGGAATTGGGGTCCTCCTGAGCAGCTGAGTTTACTGTATCATTGGCTCCGATTACCAAAACCAGGTCAGTCTCTAAAACAGTCACAGGTCAAAATTAGAAAAAAAGCAAACAGAAGTTTAACTGTTTAAACCTGGCTACAAGCTTGAGGAACAAGGACTATGGAAACTATTCAGAAGCAGGACCACTGATTCAAAATCATACCAGGGAAGTCATCATTGATCTCCTCCATCTCCAGAACAACATCGTACGGCACGCCAGCCTCAGCCAAAAGCACATTCAGCTGTCCAGGCATGCGTCCAGCAACAGGGTGAATGCCAAACCTACAAACAAACAAACAGGTCACATCTACATCTGTCTAATTTTGCAGGCACAGGGCTTTAAAAGAGATTACACATCTCCATACAGTAGAAACAGAGGACTCTTTGAACTGTACCTAAATACTAGAGCTGAGGAGGTGAGGGTCAGGATGTTTAGCAGAGGTTAAGAGAGGAGGAAGTAAACTATAGCAGAAGCTATCTTTTTAATGCTAGCAGTAGTAAAAGCCCGCGCTGAGGGGAAATGGCTGGAGGAAGACGAACAGTCCCTGAGGCTGTCAAGTGCCTTTATGACCCGACCTTGCCATAAAAAAAAGCCCAGATCACAGCCAACAGGCCCAGGGTACACACACAGGAAGTGGCATGCCAATATGGTCTCCACTCAGAACACTTACTGGAAGAGTGGCCTTGTTAGAAAAATGACCATCATTAAATCATTAGAGTCTGGGTCACCTGTCGTCTCAGATCAGTGTTTTAAACTGAAAATTTAGGTTTAGGTGTTCCCAGTTTCAAAAACAGGTTCTTAAGTTCTTCCCGGATTCAAAAACAAACATTTGAGTCTTACCTGGAAAAAAGAAAATAGCGAATCAAAACATAAAAATTATATGGTATTCTTCATCAGTGTGTCATCAAATCACTATTTGTCAGTTGCTTTCAGTAAACTGAGCCATCACTTGAAGAAAACAGAGAGAAAAGGCTGACCAGTAATCACCTAAAAGCATAGCAGACATCAAAAGTCTCAGACTTGGGATTTGTCAATCAACATCCATGGTGTGGAAGACTTACATAAGCTGCAGCTGCAGCAAGAGGACTCCGATGGCACAGTGTCCAAGCCCCGCTATCCTGTCCGCCAAAACAGCCTGACACTCTGCTTTTCACACAATGCCTTTACATTTCAACACATTCAGCTGCTTTTCACTGTAACAGCTTGTCACACAGTAGACTTGCGCTGCCTTTCTGGCCCAATTTAAGATTTCATACAATCCAGTAGCTAAGGGAGACCACAATTCACACGCTCTATATGCAAATAAATGTGTGTGTCAAAAAGTGAAAGCACATGAATGCACTGCATGACTTAAGTTTCTATAATTATTAGGCTGCTACTGCTTCATCTACTGAATATGCTCAGCTTTAAACTGTGATTTGGCAACACTGTGCACAATATTTCAGTAGAGAAAGAGAGCACGCGTTAGAGAGGAGGGAGAGGGAGAGGGAGAGGGAGAGGGAGAGAGAGAGAGAGAGAGGAAGAGAGAGAGAGAGAGAGAGAGAGAGAGGGAGAGAGAGAGAGAGAGAGAGAGGAAGAGAGAGAGAGAGAGAGAGAGAGAGAGCTCTGCCTATAGCCCTCTCAATTGGGCAACACCCCCTGCCAATTAGTTGAGAGAGTGGCGGGGTGGGGAGGGTGTGGGGGTGTGGGGGCAAGACGCTACCTAATCTGGCCACTCTCTGGCCACCCATCTCCCCCTCTAATCAACTGCAAATGCCCTAATTGGCAGCAGCTGTCGGGCTTCCAGATCAAACGAAAGCAAGAAAATTACACAAGCTTCCGGCCTGCCTCTCTCCCTGTCTACAGGGCCACGGAGGAGGAGAGAGACACACACACTCTCCTCCTCTGTGGCCCTGTAGTGCTGGCAGAACCACAGTCAGACGAGAGCACCGACGAGAGCACCGCCGAGAGCCCATGCTGAACCAGGTGGAAAAACTAATGAAAGAATGGATGGTTGGATTGAGTTGTTCAACTATGCTGCAAATTGCATTTTAAAGAAAGAGAAACTTCACTCCAGTCGCTGTGACAATCCATGAGAGAATCAGCAAGAACGCTAATTTGGGAAGAGGCCCTCAAGGTGCAATGTCAACCCTAATCAAAACTCTCCCAAGGAGACACCACCACACTCTCTCACCTGGAAAAGTTTTCAAATAGCAAAATGTGGTCACTGATCAATCCAGACCATAAAGGTGCATGCCAGCTGACCAGCACTTCACCCACCACGTGTATAACAGGGGCTGGAAACACACACTAACATCCTGGGACTGATTAGAGAGAGCATGTGTGTGCCATCACATGGTGCAGTGTGCTGTGGGGTCCTTTAAGTAAGAACACAGAGGAAACCGTAATTAGTCTTTTTGCCATAATTAGTGTGTTGAGACCAGTGAAGACAACCAATATCTAGAGGGTTGACAAGAGCAAAGTGGGAGAGAGGGGAGAGCGAGTGAACGAGAACCAGAGCAAGCAAACAAGAAACACACTCTTTGGGCAGTATAATATTATTATTATTATTATTATTATTATTATCAACAACAACAACAACAACAACAGTAATAATAATTATTATTTTATTTATTACTATGATGATTATTATTATTATATTAGATGCAGCATTAGACATTACTTCATTTCCATGGACTTCAAATGCAGTCTGAGCTGAACCACTGCTTCATTTTTACAGTCCAACCTAAACCCAACTGCCACCAGCCGAAAATTGAATAAAATTAAACAATACTAACGATAGCACCTGTTACATTATCTTAGCGAAAACATCACCTTTACTTTATCACATATCAAAAATTACATTTAAATAACGCTTTAATGAATCTGTTTAGCAATTCACACTTACAAACAGAACCTCGAAGGTTTTTACTACTGATGCACCAAACAGAAAATTCTTGATCCAAACTGAATTCAGGACACACAAGACCACCAACCAAAACCACAAAAAAGTAAATACAGAAGCTGCAATATCTGCCATGAAAATCAGTGTTCTCAATAGCAGATTGAAACTGCGAGATTTTTGCTCAAACCACACAACTGACAATCAGCCAATTCATAATAATGTAAATAAGTTCAATCTATCCTTAGATGTCAGACTGATGAATTTTAGATAAATTAACTATGTGGCTTTGTGGACCACAGTGGAGCTTGATAAAACCATGAGGGAGTCCAGTGTGCCATATTTAAAATGTTTTTACCCTAAACAGATCAAGCAGATAAACATATTCATCTGGTCATATTGGTTTCTGAAAAAGGTATGTTTTGGACTCATGTACATCCTGGAAGATTGTCCTGTCTGCCCCGTCACCCTGTTTCTTGAGCTCCATCAGTGCTCCATGGCACTTATCAGCAAAAGAACACAAAATTGGAAGAACAGAATGACCTCTTCAAACTTTGAAACTGGGAAATCCAACATGTGACTGCTGGGAAATAAAAAAAATGTGTAGGTGACTAGCACACATTGAGATGTTCAAGCTGTAATCTACCATCATAGACACATTCTAGACCTCCTGTGAGAACGGAGAACAGAAACACTAACAGGAAAAAAGAAGGAAAAAGAAAATAAAAACAAAAACAGAGTCCAGTTCTAACATCTGTGAGAGGCAGGTGTTTATGGTTATTCTATATTATAGTGTGTGTGTACCTGACATTTTTGCCCTGCTCTGTAAGCGTTTTGACCAGATCAGCGATAGGATACTGAGCCTTAGCAGCACACAGACCATAACCTGCAAAAGAGCACACAGAAATTTAATTATGGAGAAAACACATACACACACGCGCACACATCTAGAAAGTGGACAAGTGTACTGAAGTAATACAACCTTCTGAATGATGGTTTAAAAAGCACTGTATTAAACAGCGCAAGTTTCATATCACTCTTCATACCTTAATGCATCTTAGCAAGAGCTGTATCATGTTCCATCAAGAAAATATGCCTACTCTGAACAGACAAAATACAGGGAGCTAAAAAGAACAATGAAAATGTGCTTCAACAACAACAAAACACAATCCTCCGTTTTCTGTTTTTGTATTGTTTGTACACACCTTGATAAGCAAAAAAGACATATTTTGCAAATCAATGATATGGAAAATAAATGAACAAGACTTTCTTTCTATCATGAGGTCCTGTTTAAAGGACAAGTCCTGAAGTAGACAAACACGAACACTTCCAGTTGATGTGATCTGATGGAGCCGTCACAACATCCGTCAAAGCTAATACTTTAAAACAACGTATTATAGTGGATATGTCAACAACTGAAGCCCCAACACTCCTAATGATTTTCTGCTTTATTTATTTTTTAAAACAGAAAAGTCCAATGTCAAAAAAAAAATTATTAAATATATTTGCAGATGTCAATCGGCCAAAGTAACTGTGACAGCTCCAATTATAAGTAAAGTGAAAAACAAAACAAAGTTGCAGAACACACACAAAACAAGAGTCAACTAGTCAAGGAGAAACCAGAAAAGAAAGAAAGACAGACCCTTTGCTCTGCAGGGGCTGCTGGTTAAGGGATAGTTAGTGAACAGCCAGAAGCCAGCAGTGCTGACTTAGATGCAGCCCTGTGTACTGCTTTTATAACATCTCCACTTTACACCAGTCCTGCTCAGACTGGTGTGTGCACTCTGAAGGCAGGACACTTGTAACTGTCCTGTCTCTGAATGCATAAAACAGGCAGAGCAGGCAAACAGCTGATGCTCTAAATTAGTTTTTTTTTTTTTTTTTTAAGAGTTATCTCCATTGTGCTTGGTTTAGAGGCCTTGACTACTCCAAACAACAACATTCTCCATCGTTGCTTCATTCTTTTCATATTCTCTCATTTAACAGCCAAGCTTTTCCACCACTTGGATTCCTCCAACATTTTGTCCTCTCAGACATGCTGTAAGATCACAAAACGTAACAGTACAACAGCCAGTTGTGGAGAACAAAGCAGTTCAAGAGTCACAAACATCACTGGAGGCCATTCTTGAGACCTTGCAGGGTTTCAATCACCATTTAGAGGAATTGGCCATATGGAGCAGAAAAACAGTGACTCACCTCAAAAATTTTGTGATGTACTCCAAATAACTAGACAACCTAATCGGTCCTAACTATAATCAAAGGCTAAACACAGTGAAAGTGTGTCAAAGCAGTCAAAGAGGTTGTTTGTGTGTGTGATGCATGCATAAAGAGAGTCAAAGACTGACAAGCATGACGTCTGAAAGTTCAGCTTGCAAAACCACATGCGTGCACCCTGGGTGCTCTAAGGGCTGGTGCGGTATGCAAAGACATATACTGCACAACTATTAATTCAAGGCCTCCATAAATCCTACATAAAAACAAAATCCCAGCTTCTAAGACCACCTTGGAACAGGCCTTGCTTTGGGGGTGCTCATCCTGTGCAGGAAAGGTTTAAAATTGCCAGTGATGTAATAAGGGTCAGACAAGGTTAGTTAAACAGACAGAACATGATGGAATGTTTGAAAGATGTTGACAGCACACTTCGGTCCTGGTTAAGTTTGAGCTGAAGACCCCCTTGCTCCCTCCCACAGAGTTGCCTCGAACAATGTCTGAAGTTACCTGGAACAATAATGATGTTCTGGGCCTCCTTGATCATCTCCACACTCTGTTCCACATTGACCTCAGTGTGGGTGCCCGTGATCTCCATGGGTTTGCCTGTTCCAGTGGAAGACGTGCCATAGCCCCCAAGGATGACATTTGCTAGGGAGCGGTTCATGGCCTACATAGGAGCACAGACCCACACAAATACACACAAGCAGGCAGGGGGCATAGTTACATAGGGTTAAATGCCAAGTGCCAGAGATTTTAGGCTCCAAAGCAGCTTTTATGAGCAGTTAGAGTGCCTCTTAGTGGAATATGGTAGGAGCAACAACTAAGAAAATCTACAATATGCGCTCAAAAGCATCCAGACACACATTCTAATAAACTTGGCTATTTAAGGCACACCCATTGATAACGCAGGTGCACATTCACACAGCCATTTAATTTCAATAGACATTAGAAGCAGCGCAAGTTGAATACAGCAGCTGTATGCAAGCCTAAGGTCAACATACACAATGGCAAGCAAAAGTTAATGTTTCCTGCCATTGGGCTGTGGGCCAGTAGAGTGACATATTCTAGAGACCTGGAGCACCAGTCAATTTTTTTGGATGAGTTGGAATGCTGCTTGTAAGATAGACTTAATCAACTGATCAGTGTATCAACTGATATACTTGTTGGCTTAAAATATCTTAAAAAACTAAGAAATCTTAATGTGACCATTAATAACAGACTTTAGAAAGCAATAGCTTGGTAAGCAAGAACGCACACAAAAACACACACAAAACAGGTGAAAATAGGAACCCCCACACAAAAAATCCTCACAAGCACTAGTTACAACGTTCCAAAAGAAAAGGATGAGGTAAGACCCTGAGGTCAGAACGAATGGCATAAGGAGCATCTCGTCATTTCCCAGTCGTTTGCTTTAAGGTGTACAGTAACACTAGGCTTCCAGAGATGACTGAGTGCAACTCACACCGTCTCCCACAATTGAGAGAGGCAGGGGGAAGGGTCAGGAGCCTGGGGCCTTACCACACACATGATGTAGGAGAGGATGGCTCCAGATGAGCCGATCAGGGCCCCCACAATGGTCAACAGGTTGTTGTTGAGCAGGAAGCCCTCAGCGCAAAGAGCCCAGCCTGAGTAGCTGTTCAGCACAGTGATCACCACAGGCATATCAGCTCCACCTATGGCTGCAGTCAGGGTCACTCCCTACACATACATACATTATATGAGAGATGATTAGAAACCAAGGTGTTTGAAACAGACAGAGAGACATGGGCTTGTGAATACAGGCAAGAACAATGAAGTTGGGGGGATAATACAAAAATCATTAATTCATCCTACTCATGCTCTTAAATCACAAATATTAGCACCTTATATTTAATCGCTATGCAAAAAGAAAAAAAATTAAACACAAACAAAAAGGACAGGCAGAATGAGGTGGTAAATAAGAAACAGGATCTATTACATGGCATTGCAGTGCATTTTACAGATCTGGTTGCACTGGGCCTCAATTAAAGCATGAGATGTTTGTAAAAAGTATTAATTTCAGACTTTTCCATGATATCATCCCTGTATTGCTCTATAATACACCTACCCCTGGGGGAACTGACTTCAACAAAGTCAGCTACCAAACATCAGGTTATAAAATATTCAACACACATAAGAGCTGTGGACTTAAACACTATCAAATCACCATTTCAGGACCCAGCTCCAGGTCTCAGGTGTTTACTTTTATGATGATGAATGTATAACAAACAGTATATAAAACTGTCATAATTTCTTGATTATTGACAAATGGTGAGACGCAAAGAGAAGCCAGCATTTACTGAAGCATAAACAGAAAGGCCTCTCCTCACTCCATCTTGAAAATTCATTATTATAGTTTACCCAAAAGCAATTAAGCAACATTTCATGGTGACATCCAGGGGATTCCACATGCAATAAGCATTTAAAAAATAAAAAGTCCAGAAAAAGTGAAGTAGGCCTTCCTGAGATCACAGTCACTCCTCTGGTGCAGAAACACTCAACAAGCAAAGAAGATACTATGACAAAACAAGCCAGCACCACATGTTAATGGTGTACAAAGTGAGAGATGCAAGTCTGGCCCTGACAACAAGTCCATGAACATTAAGTAAAAAAAAATTGCTTACCAAAATAATGTAAATGCCACTTTTTGAAAACTCTCTCCGGGAACATCACTGAAAATCTCTCAACACTAAATTATATGATGTATCACTGCCCCCTACTGGGCTGGCATAGTCTTGTGAGCATGAATTGTGTTAATATGGAGGGAGAAATTTGTTGTTGGTGTACACAATAAAAAAATAAATAAATAACAAGGATTTCCACAAGGATACACACCCTCCCCAACAACACAAAAAAAAAAAAATTCTTCAGATAAAAGCATTCACTCTCACCATGACAGCAGACAGGGCAGAAACTGAGCCCAGACAGGTGAGTCCCATGGTATAGCTGGGGTCTAGCATATAGGGGACAATGCCGCCAACACTGGCAGCCATGAGTCCAGCATTCAGAGCATGGCGACCAGGGAGCATGAGGGGGGCAGAGTTAAGCAGACCTGAAGGCAAGGAAGAGAGATGGAACTTTATAGATAAAACAAGCTTTATTGTAAGAATTTAAACTGAAACAGGTTTATGGATATTCTGCAACCTGTATGGGGAAAGAGGTCAGGGCAAACAATTCATAACAGAAAAACACTGCCTGAAGGGTTCTTCTATATACAATGAATTTATATGTTTCCTGTCCCAGCACAGCATTAATACACCATCATGTTTACAAAACAACTGTCTTATCAAAAGCTTTCATATTTCTAAACTTGTCAAGTCTGTGATACAGTGGACTGGAATTATATTCACCGTTCTCTACCTTAAAGCCTTGACTGAACAGAGAAAGGCATACAAGCATAAAAATGGGAGTTGTAATCTTCTGCATCAGCATAGCCCTCCAGGTTCCAGAGTGCTGTTGGAGGAGTGGGAAAGCTCCTGGAGATAATGTGTTCCAGCTTTGGGGAACAAGTGGAAAATGACTTGGGGGCGGAGGGAACTAATTAGTGCCAAATTCTGAGAGGTTCCGCCTGGCCAAGCTTTAAACACAGGGCATGTGTGGCACTGCTGGGCCAGCCAGTCAACAAACACAGACAGAACCACCAGCTACACAGCCCCAGACTACACCCGCACCGCCATGAGCCTGGGTCCAAAATATCTGTGGATATGAGGGGAAAAACTAGCATAAATGGACTGGTAAATACTTCTGCTTTCACTGGCATGACAGAATTTAAGCGAAGGTGTGTTTTAGGATTCTAAAATCACCAAAACATAGATATGGAGTAACGGTGCACAATATACCTTCTGTTAATTATCATCACAATATTGGTCACAAATGAGCCTCTAACCTATCACAATGTTTGACAATGCGACCAATCACAGGTCAAGGTGAGGGTCACTTATATATAATATTGAGATATTCACGTTCCACAGTTACATAATTTTGGCCTTATTTGCCAAGGTGTTTTTAAATGGTCTATATTCCACATTTAACTTCCACTTGATTTTACCATCCTGTTTGGTAAAATGAAATTCACCATAAATCATTTTTACACGACCATTTTTCAATCTCTATTTCGCTCAGATTTAAACAGGCTTTTTGGTTACTGTGCCTTTAATATTTAGAAAGTCTTTCTTTTCTAATTGGCTGTCCTATCTTGCAGCTCAATCAGTTCATACACCTTAGAAATGTACCAAGAATGGGTGGGGCTAAAAAGACTGTATGAATGAAGGAGTGAACCGTATAAAGCCTTTCTAATTTCTAGGAAAGTGATATGGGCCATTTATTATAGTGAAAGGCATCACAATATGGAACTGTATCATTGCAATGCCAGTATTTTGTCAATATCGTGCAGTCCTAATATAGTGATGGACCATTCTCATATCAGATTGGTACTGACATCAACACAAAAAAGTAAAGGCAAAGGGGCATTTGGCTGAAGCTCTTATACAGAGTGACTTATAATCATTAGTCCCAGGAACAGTCCTCTGTGTTTTATCTACTAGGCTACTGCCATCCCACAAAGTGTCCTTCAAGCCAGATTTGAACAAGAAACCTAAAGATGATAATTTTTACTCCTACAGCCCTCCGCTATACCAACTGAGCTATCAAAAGAAACACAAGCTGCTTCTTAGTTACAGCTGTTTTAAAAATGATAAGGACATTTGGCCTACTTTGTCTTGCACTTTCTTAATTTAAGTATTTTATTCTCCATTTTTGTTTTAAACTGAGAAAAATGATCATAAGCAATTCTACACAGTATGGTATGAAGAAAATAAAAAAAAATAGCTCTGGTATAGGACAGGTAATCGTATAAGAGGGATTTGCCCCATTCCTAAATGTAGTCTTTAGTCTGTACCTTGTAGTTTGCCATACGCAACCAGGGATCCACTGAAGGTGACACCACCAATGTAAGTTCCCAAGTAAGCTACGATCTTGGTGAGGTTGGCTGCAGGGTCTGTGGCAAAGTGGGGGTACTCCACCATGTACTCAGCCACACAGGTGAGCACAGCAGCTAGGCCAACCAAGCTGTGGAATGCAGCCACCAGCTGTGGCAGGTCTGAAATCTGGATCTTCTTGGCAATGGCTAAACCTGCAAACAAGACAACACAGAAGAATAAACCCTGCTGGGAAATAGGTCACATCAGAGGTAGCAGGGTGCATGTGGTGTGTGTGTGTGTGCGCCTGTGTTGATTTCGGTGTAGATGAGAGGTGAGGGAGGACGCTGTGTGTGTGTGTGTGTGTGTGTGTTTGTAAAGGAGCTTGTTTGGGGCTGGCTGGAACCTGAAGGTTTAAATTAGCATCTGGAATCAAGCAGGCTTTGGTCTGGGCTGGGGCTGCCCAGGATGGCTTAAACTGTGTTCCAGCAGGTTTCCAGGAATAATTAGCAATTTAGATTAGACATGACTGCCTACAAAAAGCAGTCCCGTGCTGTGTGACTCATGACCTGATCACCATTACCTGGCTTGCAAGCTGGTCACTGACTCACTTGCTTGTTCCTGCTTACCCACAAACACACAGTTTCTTGGGGAGGGGGAAATAGTAAGGGGTGTTCAAAGACTTCAAAGAAGGACATGTACACGCACACACAGAGTTTCACTCACCAGTGGTGCCACCCACTGCCATGGCTGCACTCATCTGGCTCAGGAGCTCAGGAGAGGGCTTCAGAACCCCAAATGTGGCAGCTATACCACCAGCCACACCCATCATACCAAGAGCATTCCCCAGGCGTGCAGTGGACTGGGTTGACAAGCCAGCCAAAGCACCAACACAGCACAGCCCAGAGCCCAGGTACATCATCTGTGTGCGCAAAGAGGAAATTTTCAAATCTGAGGACAGACATTAACAGAATTGGTTTTCAGCGCATTAAACTATCCAAATACTTTGCATCAGCAGCAGTTGGAAAAGATGGCTCCATGCAACCTTCACCTTACCAGAGTTAGTAGTGTCATGTGATTTTGAAATATCCAGATTACTAGTTAGCATCATTCACTACATCTGGGGTGAAGAGAAACGGTGGTACACTTTGCGCTCTCAGTGATGGTTCTGACCTGCTCAATGTCATAGCCACTTTGCAGCGCCACTCCGTAGCCTCCAACAAACACACCAGTTGGCAGGAGGTATAGGTAGTTATACTCCGGGGGATCTGTGGGCCGCTTGAACATGTCCAACATCCGCTGAGTGACCAGGAAACCACCTGGTGTGGGCACACACAACCATATGTGACAAAGTTAACAGTGGATCACAAAAGGTCTAAAACATTCTCTAGCCCCAACTCATCATGCCAGTGTTAAAATCATCAACATGACTGACTCATGTTACAGCTCATACCAATAACTCTTCTGCTGTTCCTTAAACATGTAATTCTTAATAATGTGAATTTCAGATCAAAGGGTTTTTAAAGGTCATGGGGTTTTAGTCAGTCATACAAATATAACTTAGATAAAACACTCTTTTATTTAGGCCGCTAGCATTTTAAATGAGCTTAGAAAAAAAATCAGTGGTGCTAGAGGAAGGAGCAAAATATTTTTTCATGCCAGTCATTAAAAGAACAGGTACTCCATAAATTCCAAGCTTTTTACTGAAAGTGAACTGGAGAGGGCATTGTTAGTTTTTCCTTGTGTGCACTTGTAACAATAAAAGATTTTAGGAGAGGAGTCAGGAAAAAGGGAAGCAAAAATCTTCATATTTCTGGTTCTGCTGGTTTATGGCTTGTGGGTTTGACTGTGGAATGAAACATTGTCTGAGCTATGGAAAGAAAGAATGCCTTTAAACTGAAATTAAACACCTGCTTTTAGAAAAAATAAATATGGAAATTCAGACATTTTATGTGAGCTGGAACGCAAAATGAACAGAGATCAGACAGGGTAATAAGTTGTTATGGCTGAGCATGACAAAATATGCAGAGAAATGTCCAGCAACATGCCTTTACATCACCACCAGGCACTATGACCCTGGTCGCTGTTCTAGCCCACTAACTGGGCCACACAGTCACAGACAGACAGCATCAGGATGGAAGGTATGTTGGCTTCAGGATGGCATTCTGGCCACCCCTCTTCCCAACACCATTTTAAAGGATTTTTCCCCCCGTTTCTATTTTAATGAATGGCTGGTTTTGCACTGAGCGTGGCTCAGCTGATTTATGACATGGCTGGGGCTCTTTGAAGCACTTTTGCCGCCCTGACATTTCCTGCATCAGGTGTGAGGTTTGCTTAAACTCTTCCACCTGGAGGCAGTGGAAATGGCAGTTCTTCTCACGAACGACCTGCTCAGGGCAGCCAAAGGCCAGGTTGCACCAGAGGCACAAGGCATTCGCCCACTTACTGCCCACTCAGCCAGGCCTAACTTGGGCTACATCTATCCCAACTAGACTTATTCGGAACTCTGTTCACATCTCTTCAGTATTAATAAGCATTTAAATGACACAAATATTCTGTTATCTATAATTATTTACAAAATGCAATGTAAAGTCTTGAATTTTACTAGGATTTAAAAAGTTCTATAATCAAAGAAGTTGACTGACATCAATGCATGTTTAAGCTTACAACTATTAGTTATAGAGCATCATATTATGCCCTAGTCTTTTGTAATCTAGAATTAAGGTCAACACTTGCCAAGAAAACCTTAGCAATTTTTTTTACAATTTTGTCCTCCCACCTGCAATGTTGACAGAGGAGATGAATGCAGCAAGCACTGCCAAGGTTTCTGCAGTGCTGGATGGAGCATATCCTCCTCCCATCAAGGAGAGTCCACCAACAGCAGTCAAACCTGTAGATACATTAGATCAAAATCAGAGACTACAAAGTTTTTGGACGACAGCAAGAGTAAACAGTAAGACTATAAATTGCATCCTAGATAAGTACAGTAACAGCAGCTTTGCTGCATCAAAAGCTTCAAATACAAAATCATTTCAGAACAAGCACAATGTTTCCAATTCCATTTCATCTCCAGCAATAAAGACACTAGCAAAAGTTTACTGGTGGGGTTTTTACTTTGCTTTCAGGTTAGACAGAGCCCTGCACCGCAAGTCCATGGGAACAATGTAAATGTAATATCCTGATGAGCACCCATTACTGAAAGCCCCCAGTTTAGCACTGCTTTTATACAGTACCACTGAAGCAGACGTAAACAGAAAACGTGAGAGAAAAACTAAAACTAGGGTGCATTACTTTGGTTTAAAAATAAATAAATGTTACAAAAGGAACACAGTAACCACCTGCTTATACACGGATCAGCAGTTGAGGTTTCAGTCTCTCGTGGATTTTTTCCTGAGAACCAAACTAATACTTGTTCGCTGAAACCCCCACACTAACGCGGAAACTGCAGATATCCTCTGCATCATTTTGCTTTTGTGATGTCTGGGCCGCATCCGCCACGCCCCCTCGTCCTTGTGCTGGTTGTTTATATTTGGGCGTGACGCTTAGCAACCCAGCACGGGGATGAGGGGGAGTGGCAGACGAGGCCCAGACATCACAGCTTTTTTCATGGCGATACATAGTTTTTCATGCTAATTTTTCAATTTTTAGTGCTAAATTATTAAGAAAAATATAATTTACTAATTTTGTAACAAATATTAATGTACATTCAGCTACATTTCCATATAAACTATAACTATAAATTTTTTGGTAATGTCCAGAGAACACAAAGGAAGCGTGTCTTGGTGGGAGATTTGAAAGTAGCCAATCCGAAAACGCTATTTATTTCTCCTTGCTGCTGACTGGCTGCTGCCTTTTGACATATCCCTTGCAGCTGCAGTCCAGAATTTCCCCCCTGGAGAGTCGGGAGTGTTTTTCGTTTTGTTTTCTTAAAGCCCTGTATTTTTATTACTGTAAATTAGCAACTGCACTCCATCCATCATTTCCAATATGCATTATTGTGTATTATATTCACTGGTTTGCATGTCATTTAAGGACAATCCATTACCTTCAAAACAAATTAACTGTAATTCATTCAGAACAACGTAAGTGGGACACTATCGGGAGCCCTCCTGGGAACTCTGATAGCCATCGCCTATTTAATCGCTTTCAAATGCTTCTGTGGTGGTGAAAGCTGACTGACCAAACCTAAGGTGTCTTTGTTGGTTAGAGATCTCCTGAGTCAATGAAGTGTGCAATGGTTGCTGAGCATTTCCTCTCACTTTGTAATTCCAATTGATCACAGACCAGCAAACGGAACCCAAGCGCACGCTACCTTTACACTGCAGGAAGTGGTGCAGACCATCTGCAATCCCACACACGCGCACACACAAACACGCCTCTGGATATCTGTAATATAACCTATAATAAAAGTAATATTTTCAAGGACATTAAAAAAAGTAAATAAGTGACACACACACATCTATCTTGCGCGCTTCTGGTCTTACATGAGGAACTGAAGACCCTCACCTGCTAAATGATGTTACATTAAAAAATCTTTAGTCACAGACACTACAATAAGCCATCAGGATCATACATTTTGGCTACTACATCATAAAAATTACACATGCTCTCAGTTATCCAATGGCCTGAAACTCACCCCCCCCGATTTCTTTGGAGCAGACAGTGTTCAAAAGGTCAAGGGCTGACAATGGGTTGACATCAAGACATTGGGTCATTCTGATTCACCAGTTTCAGATAGATTAAAGACATTGAAAGGAACTCCACTCCATCAGGCACTGGATCAAAAGTAACTCTATGCTAAGTCCCTGACATTGTACCTTTACACTTTAAAAAATGAGAAATTCCATTTTAGTGTCCTAATGTCTCCGTCACTTCAATTCGATCTTTATTACTTTTGGCACTGTAGGAAGCAAATTCCACAGTTACGCCATTTTTAGCTATGTGAAAGAGACACAGCTGACGAAGTGTCAAATGTGCAAAGAAAACACCTCAGAAAGGAGGGAAAATGGCAGGCAGCAGGCTCCAGAAGCCTAATAACTGATTTCACAGGAGCTGTGCAGTAGGTCGAGAGAGCTAATTGCTTCAGTGGATGCCCACATAGTCTCATTCAGCAGTTTACAGCTCTGTCAACGTTAATGACTTTTTAATGTGGACCACCAAGGACTTGTTAAAAGAATGAGATGTTTCCGAATCCTTTGGCTAGCTGAGAAAAGTGAGAAAAAAGCTTAACGAAGCATCCTGACTGCGGCTGGCTGCAGGAGACATCTTCTGTGATATAATCACCTTTTTTCTTCACATAATCATGCCTGTTGAAGTTTCTGAACTCACTACATCAGGGGTCACCAGCCTTTTTGAAACTGAGAGCTACTTCACGGGTACTGAGCCATACAAAGGGCTACCAGTTTGATACACTAGAACAGAGTTTACCTAAACTTATCTAAACTTCATGTATAATAAAGGTTTTTACATGCTTTTTTTAGATAGTCATTTTCAAAACTATATAAATGCAAATCTGATTAAAGAAGAATAGCAACAGGATAAAATTAAATGTTTTTATAACAGGTCCGCGAGCTAATCATGTGGTCCTTGGGGGCACCATGTTCGTGACCCCTGCACTACGTAATTACCTAAATGTTGTGATAAAGAGGTGGCTCATCTGGGCAGGCAAGTTGGTATGGAAAAAATAATTAATTAAAAATGAATGGGGCATTTTCCAGTGGATATTAAACAGGACTACACATTCAGGCAAAACCTATACAAAGGGAAATAACACCAACATTTAATGCTATAATCAACAAGCTGAACAAAACAGCCAGTGTAAGCAACCACCAGCCAATGCACATCACTCAAAGTGCATAATCATCGCTCTTGTGGATCTTTTGCAGGGACATGAAAGGGAAACAAAAAACAATGCACTATTTGATGTGAAGGACAATTTACAAGACAGACTTCAATCACCCAAAGCCTCTTCAAGACAGCTTTTCATGTCATCACATTCTTTGATATAATGTATGCAGCAATGAGAGACATACTTACCAGAAATGGCATTTGTGACAGACATAAGAGGAGAGTGGAGGGCAGGTGTAACACCCCATACTGTATGGTATCCCACAATTCCTGCCAGCCCAAAAGTTGTCACCATCTGAGTAAAAGCAGCGTTGGGTGCTGAAAGCCCAAGCCCGAGCAATGTAGCCAGTCCTAAACACAAAAACAAACAAAACGCAAATGTTTACTTTGAAAAAATAGTGTTATATAGCAAGGCAATTCAGCATAAACTTTTTAGGGACACAATATGCAGGGTGCAAAATGCTTAACTCCCACCAACAGAGCTTGGTCCGGGAAAGAGCCACTAAACAGGACGTGTGAACAATCTCCCCCACAGTGGAGCTCCAACACAAAAACCTTACCACCACCAGAGCCATCCACAGCAGGGGATAGCCTTAACATACCCCCTCTCTCTCTCTTTTATTATGCCTAGTTTCCTGTCATTTAGGGGTGAAAAGGAGTTTTTTTGGGGGGGGGGGACCCAGAGTCAGAGAGAGAGAGAGAGCGAGACCATGAGAGAGAGAGAAAGCGAGACCATGAGAGAGAGAGAGAGAGAGAGAGAGAGAGAGAGAGACCGGAGAGAAAGAGACCATGAGAAAGATAAAGACCGTGAGAAAGAGAGAGACCATGAGAAAGAGACAGTGAGAGAAAGAGAGACAGAAAGAGAGAGAGAGAGAGAGAGAGAGAGAGAGACAAACAGTGCGAGAGAGAGACAGTGAGAGACAGAGAAAGAGAGAGAGAGAGAGAGAGAGAGAGAATGTGTGAGTGCTGGGGAATTAAGTGACCAATTCCAATTTCAGACTGCCGATACCAGGCAGATAGCAAAAAACATGAAGGAACAGGAAGATGAATTTGCATGTTTGTTTATCGATGGGTGTTTATTTCCGTGCGAGCTGTGGGTTGTATGAATGAGGAAGTGCTAGCTTTGATCTATGGCCAGCACTGCATCTCCTCTCACAGGCGCCGCTTGCCTGTCTGTAACCAATAGAATTCATTTCCTTGTGTTTTCAACTTTTCAACCACATTGATAAAAGGCAACAAAAGCAAAAAATAAAAAAAAATAAAAATAAAAAGATTACAGACAGGGCCGATGAGCAACTACACAATGAAAATTAAGTAATCTGAAATAGCCTCATAAATCAAAACTATTTTGTTATCACTGAAAGCTGAACCCTACCCCAAACAGACTTTTGGAAAACTGTAACAACATGAGAGGAAAGATCTCCTCTTCGCATTACCTCCGGAGTAGGCTCCAGCAGTAGTGAGAGTGGTTCTAAAAGGGGAGATAGCTGCAGCCTTTTCTTTCTCCAGTTCCTGGACTGTCTTGGGTTTGGGAGGTGCTGCCACTGGGATGTTCATGGGTTGTGGTGCAGGGAAAAGCACTTTTCCATCCTGTAGACAATTAGAGAAGATAAAATGTTTAATAATAACACCACTTAACTCCACTGCGCCAGTGGCGGACCGACACTGAAGCACAAATTAGAGATTGCTTTAAAAGATAAGGTCATGATGATGGACTCTGAAAAACTGGTCAAGTCTGTAGTACCTGCATGACAACTGAACCGCGGATAACATGATCCATTGTGCCGTAGTCAAAGACGTCTTTGACTTCAAAATAAAAGTTCTCTTTGTCTGGGCTGATGGCACGGAGAAGTTTCACAATGTTGTTGGAGTACAGGGTGCTGGACTGAGTTGGAAGACGGCTGGGAAGATCTGTGTAACCAACATGAGTCACACCCTAGAAAAACATAAATCGTCAAATCTCTTTTGAAATAATCATCTTCACTTGAAATTAACAAAATAATTTAATCCCAAATAATCGAATTAATGACTATAGCAAGTGAGTTTTCTTATACTGGCTGGATTAAAATTGACCACCACTAGTCTTATCTTGCTTCTATATATTTGCAAGTAAATATTTCTCCAAATGGAGGAATTTTCTTGTCCTTCTGATGTTCTGTAGTGCTTACTTTGTGAACACTGAGCTGTCCAGGGACTGTGGTTTCAATGTTGCCCCCTGCTTCTGCAGCCAGATCTACCACAACTGAGCCATCCTTCATGCTCTCCACCATGTCCCTAGTGATGAGGACTGGAGCCCTACGACCTGACCACCACAGAGGAATTATACATGTATGAATTAATTCGGAATATGGTTTAATCTTGAAATACTGGCTGCCTTTACTGTTGTATTTATTAATAGTAATGACAGGTGTGTTTCAAAATCATTTACTGTTGGAAAGTAGAAAGTATGACGAGATACTTCAAGGTACTACAAGTAAAATGACATAGAACTAATGAATTCTCTCCAAGCTAGAACTGGAGAGACACTATTAACTTTCAAATCCAACAACAGTTTAAAGGGCCCATTTACCAAAGTTTCCTTTATGTTATTTCCCTCCCAAAATGCTACCTATGCATTCCAAAAAGTCATAATTACTTACTGCATGACCATTTATATCCTTTTAAAAAGGATGTTTTTGTTACTATGTCTTTAAATCTGATGTGGGTAGAATATTCTCTGTTCTGAATAGCTTCTCAGTATCAAGCCTCGTTCAAAAGAGTGCGGACTGAAACACTATTTGATGTAAATAAGCAGAGCTAAGGTGCTATAGACTGAATAAGTCTCAGAGCTGGCAGTTCTGACTACTTCATATGTTAACCATATTAAACATGGAGCAATTAACAATATGAGCTCTTTAACTTCAAAGTGAAACACTGCATCATTTTCAAGAATGTGTATTTCCTCAAAATAATTTGGCTATAATTTTCAAACCTCAACTGCCAGCTGAGTGAGACAAAATTATAAAAGTGTCAGGTATATTAATTGTAAAGCACAACATGTATTTTCTGACTTTAAACTTTCTCCTGACAGCAATGGACCAGGCATTTCCTGAACAGAAAGCTGCAAAATCTTCCAATGCTCTTTCTTTAAACAATGTAATCAGAAGCATCAAGTGATCTTAAATGTCAGTATCGGGGCAAGTTTACAGGCCACAAGATTCAAGATGCTGGGAATTAGTTTGTTTGCCAGATGATTTTTCTTACTGAAGCCAGATGTTACAAGGAAAATTAGCAAAAGCTGAACTTGCTGTCATAAGTCTCAGATCCAAGTAATCAAAAGAGAGTGAGCAGGACAGAATGCATACCAGGGATAAGGGCAGTACTGATGAGAATGTCAATCTCCAAACACTGCTTGGCAAACAGTTTCATCTCAGCCTCAATAAACTCCTTGGACATCTCCTTAGCATAGCCACCTTGGCCTTCTCCAGACTCCTTCACATCCACTTCCAGCGGCTCAGCTCCCAGGGATTTAAATTGCTCCAGGGCTGCAGCTCTGAAGGCATGTAAGGTCAAACCCCATGAGGACAGTTTAATGGACTCAGATAATGAGCAGTACACACCAAAATATAGCAGGAAAATACAGATTGTGACAGGAAAGTATCAAATATTACCATAGGCATGTTGATGTAGTAAACCTTACTATTAAGCTTCATCATAACCTGTTCCACACTGCCATCTAGTGACAGCATACAATAACTGCTGATGAAGTAAGTAAGTTAGTAAGTAAGTAAAGCTTTATTGTCATCTCAGCCATATACACAGTACACAATGAGACGAAATATCGTCCTCCTGGACCGTAGGTACAACACAGAACACAACAGAACTGCAGCACTCAGACAGATCAACAGTGAGGGTATAAAGGGGGTTTACAAGTTAATCTATATATTTATAAATATATCTAAGTTTACAAATACTTCACTTAAAAATACAATACTATAAAATACTATAGGGGGACACATAGGGAGCAAATAACAATACACTGCAATACACTACTGTATACAGAGTTGTAGTGTAGATATAAACATTCTTATATATGTTTACACATACATATCTATCTATATATCTATATCTATCTATCTATCTATCTATCTATCTATCTATCTATCTATATATATATATATATATAT
>JBBPCX010000023.1:11245385-11262759 GCA_037974365.1 Hydrocynus forskahlii | reverse complement strand
AGAGTGGATATGTACGTCAGATATCCATAATTCAGTTCTTCCCAGTCAAAATGAACATTCCAGATATCCAAAACGACGTTCTTCCTATCTACAATGAACATTATGTATATCTCAAGCGTCCTTCTTCATAGTACAAACGACATCACTTTCCCCCCTCATATCTATTGGGTTTTCACTTTTAGATATCCAAAACGACATTACAGATATCTTCAGTACAGTTTTACTAGTCATAATTCTTACTTCGGATATAAAAACTCTTCAGATATCTATAATGTAATTATGACTAGTAAAACTGTACTGAAGATATCTGAAACGAAAGTTTGTCCAAGTAAGAAATGTTTTTCAGATATCTGTAATGTTCATTGTAGATAGGAAAAATGTCCTTTTGGATATCTAAAAGAGAAAACCCAATAGACACGAGTGGGGGAAAGTGATTTCATTTGTACTATGAAGAATGATGCTTGAGATATGTGTAATGTTCATTTTGACTGGGAAGAACTGAATTCTTGCCATAGACGCTGACACGCGTTCCTTGGTTTAACCAATTATTATAGTCCTTTCATAGAAAGGGCGATACCGTTGGCGCGAGAGGAATCTAAACACAACAAGACGAGAGACATCCTGCCGCGGCTTAAACTGTTCCCACTCTGTTGGACACTTAAATTTACCAGAAAATTCAAGATATCAGCCTTTGTTTTGTTTTATTTAATTGTCGTGTTAACTGTTAATGTTACAGAGAACTTTTAATTAAAGTTGCTCAATGTTGCACACCAGTGTTCCTCTGCTGCATGTGTGATGACGTCATCAAACGACTAGTCAACTTGACTTCAACTTTGCTGACCGAATAGTCAAAAAAATCTGAAGTCGTTAATGCCCTCATATACACACACACACACACACATATATATATATATACATACATACAGTTTTTTTCACAATTGTTGTAACAAACTGTATAAGTTGATGGATTTGACACATATTAGAAGACAAGCATGCAAGGTTCAATTGTGACTCCTTAAGAGCACATCATTAGCCTTGGCTGTATTTCCAGATATCTCAGTCTAATCACTTCTGACTGAATGTCTCAGTAAGTAGGCAAGTATAATCACATTACTCTGCTAGTTTGAGAGGACCTGCATAATGACATCTAGTCTATGTAGCTGCTGGCAGGGATAATATAAAGGTTGATCAATACAAATCAAACAGAATTAACCATCCATGAATTTCAGTGTTGGCAAAAAAAAGGTGACACTATATATTTATATCATTAACACATGGTAGTTTTGTATCATAATATCAATAGCTCATCTTTATTACAATGACAAAGACAATGTCAATGTCATTAGAAAAATGACAGTATAACCGTGGTCAAATAACATTTTATAGGCTTCATATAGTTTGCAATATGTCCAAATAAGTGCCAGAATACAAAAGACTTGAGCTCAGTCTAGGGCTGCAACTACTGAATATAGTTTGGAATCAAGTATTCTGTCTATTTTTTCAACAATTAATCGGATAAATCATACTTTTGTGTTTTTAAATAACTATATCAATAGTGTGTTATGCAACATGAAAGGCCTCTTGAGACATTTTCTGCCTTTTACGCACACCGGGATCTTCATTTTCCGCCATTTCCACAGAGAACAAAATAAACGCGCCATCTTAAATCTTTGAAAGGTGCGTCATTTACAACAGTCCGTTTGAAACTGGTACCAGAGCTGTGCAGTGTCTACACAGCAGGAGTGATACGATGGCAGAGACATTTGAAATAGATGGACTTTGGTGACATAAATTAAAGGAAGCTTCAAGGCAAAGATTTTGCCTCGATCATTTTTTGTAATCAAATTATTCGAGTTACTCGAATAATCGTTTCAGCGGTAGCTCAGTCATCGTTGAACCACCCAACGTAAAGCCGACGACTGAGGACCTTCTGGACCTACAGGCCAGTCTCTTTTAGCTTCAGTGGCTATTAGGAAAGCGTATGTGGTATTCTTAGGCTAAATTACATGAATCTACAATACTGGCATGAATTGATTCAACTGAAGCAGCTATAATTGATTTACTTTTAACATTTGCCCTATATTAACACCGACCCTTCTATTTGTTGGTCTTTGCTGATGAAATGTGTAGTAGTTTGGGTTACACTTTTTGAAGCACACACAAAAAAAAGTTGAAGAACACTAAATACTGAAACTAACTTAATGAACAAGCATGCAATTATTCAAATTATTCAACTAGTTTTGCTCCTTAAAAGTGGTACTGGAGTGAGTGGCAATGTTCCTGTTGCACACATTACAAAACAGAAATATCACAGCACATGCCAGTCACTCTGGTAAAGTTACCTTGTGTCAAAGCCCCGAACGATAGCACCCATAGCCCTTGCAGTGCCTGCAGCAGCCAGTCCAGCAACACCACCTCCGATGATCAACACCTTCAAAGATAAAACCACAACAGATTTTTCACAATAAAGAATCAAATCACAGATATTCACAAACAAATACATATAACTGTTAGGGTCTCAGTGGCATTTTTACTAATCATTCAGTAGGTTAAAACAGCTTACCTTAGCAGGTGGGACCTTTCCTGCAGCAGTGATCTGTCCAGTGAAGAAGCGGCCGAAGTGGTTAGCCGCTAGGACAACCGCCTTATAACTGCAAAACAAACAGGAGCCCATTATCAATGTCTGCCAGCTCACAACAAGAAATCATGTTTGTTAATACTGTAAAAGATCCTACCAAGTATAAACATGGTGTCAGCAGATATTAAGCACTGTGGTGCGTTCACTTCACTTAAGTTAAATGTACTATTTCAAATACATTTTAATGAGCCACTTGGAAATTAAAATGATAAACTAAATTTAAGCATGATTCTCCAGTGAACATATTAAAGTAAATCAAATTTCATTCATATGTTCATTTTATAAAGAGATGAAAATATGCATATCATCCCAGAGACAACGTGACCATTCCAAACATGAAGAGTTTCCTTTTTGCAGTTTCATTTATCACCCAATATAACAAACTGACTTGTTAACATATGCAGTGAACTATATATTTAATTGTATAAAGTATTTCCATTTATCCTGTCTTGTGTTTTCCACCTAAGATCTGTAATCGTCTCACTGAACCAGTTCAAGAGGCGCTGATGCTACAAGTAAACAGGATGTAATGGATGCCTTCTCTTATTTTGGGGCATAATAAAAAAAAAAGAAAAACCTGACTGCTTTGATAGTTACAGAATTAAATGTTTACATCATAGCGTGCAGTGAGCAGTAGAGTCATTGGTGAATAAAGATTTTAAACAGGGAGAGCATTTTGTGTTTAGCCAGCAAATGATGTCAAAAAAATGTGATAAAGATTCAGTCACATTTAAAAATCAAATGACATCAAAAAATTCATGCATGTATCCCAAAAGTTCAGATCTTATTAATTAAAATTTAAAACCAGACAAATGGCTTGTGTCAAACAGACATGCTCCACAAATATAGAGACAATCCACTGCATGTTAAGTTAGCAGCTCTTTTGTCTGACTGACTATCCATACACCTAAGTGCATGCATTTCCATGCCGCATGTTAAACATGAGGGCAGGCAGTTGCTTGCTCTGTCCACTGTGACTGAACCTTTTCAGAGGGTTTTCAAATAGTGTTCTTTGGAACATTGGTGACTGCTGACATTTGTTTTCAGCAGGTCCTACAGGGCATGCTAAAACAGCAGTCAGTTTATCAGTCACTTAATAGACCTCTTCTGTCAAAGCTGACAGTTCTTTCCCATGTTAAGTGACAAAATTCACTCACAGACAACAGATGTCTGGTATGCAAGACTAGGTCAGTAATCACTTTCTCCAAGAACTGCTACTTTATTTAAAAGTTTCCAGCAATCTAATGGATGAACTACCCAGCAATATTGGCCATGGAGCTGAGGGCATCATATCCCTGGGCGATGGTGACACGGGGCACCTGGTCCATGGCGAGCACGGTGGCCCTGCGGTTGGCAAGACGCTCCATTAGTTCAGGATTCTGAGCTGGATAGACGAAGCTCACCAGTGTGGCGCCTTCCTTCAATAACTCTGTCTCATGGACACCTAAAGCTGCGTTCATCATGGGGGCACGAACCTGGCAAGAGAACCAAGGGATTTGCTGAACTAACTTTACAGATGTCATCATGAAAACTACACCAAATTAAACATATGCCTTAAAAAGGCACTAGTACTTAAAACTGATTAACAGCAAGTTTCTTTAAAAAGAGATGTGAACAGGGATTCAACATCGCGCTGGTGTATATATTTCTATAACCCATTCACCATGTAAAGCTTTGTGCTGCCACCAACAGGGGGCACCAAGGGAGCTTGCTGTGGGTGCGTGTGAGGGAGTGTTTATTTTATTATTCTTTTTTTTTTTTCCTTTATTATGTTTTTGACACTATATTGATCTTAGGTTATTCCCAGTACATTGCTGCTCAACTTATCAAACCACAAAATAACTAAATATGAAATGTGTGTCAAGTAAACGTCATCTGGCATTTCGCCATCTTGCCCAACACTACTGACTACTTTCTATCAACCTGCAGCTTGAGTATAACTGCCCACCTTGAGCACAATGTCAGATGCTAGAACCTCCTTCACGTCTTTCACTGTGGCTCCAACTTTAGTGTACACCTCGTCTGGAAACTTGGCGGCCTCTCCAGCCCCAGACTCGACCACAACGTTAAAACCCTGTTTGATGAGACTGTCCACTCCCGCCGGCGAGAGTGCCACACGAAGCTCATTCTCGAAGATCTCCTTTGGAACACCAACTGTCAGCTGTTTGTAAGGAATACCTGCAAAAACAAGGGATAAAATCTGGATAAAAAGTAATGTCAATAATGTAATGGGAGTCCTTATTGTTAGCCCTAAATATGTAAATGGTATTACAAACATGTTGTATCAATGTGCTTTAAAAGAACAAGATTGAATTATATTAATCTATCTCTGGCCATTTGCGTGAAAGGGTCAAGTAGTTGATGAATAACAGTTAAGACAATAAACAGTTAAAAGAAAAATAAAGTTGCAATACTACTGACAAACTTTGAATCAGTCCCAATGGCAGCACACTGTAAATTACTGACTCACTGACAGAAACCAGGGGTCAAACAAAGGTCACAGAGTGCAGACTGTAATTAAGCTATAAAAAGATTAAAAGCTTGACATAAAGTCTAAATGAAACATTTGACTGCCATTTACAGGCAGTGCCAATCAAAGAACTTTTAATGAGAGAGAGAGAGAGAGAGAGAGAGAGAGAGAGAGAGAGAGAGGGAGAGAGAGAGAGAGAGAGAGAGAGCGCAAAATACTCAAGGTCTAACAACAGAACATAATTGAAAAACAAAAGTAGCTGTGGAAGCAGTAGGTCCACTGCAAAAAATGACACCACATGCTTTATTTCATAACACCATTAATTTGGGTGAAATTGAACCAACTGCAGGGATCCAAAAACTAGCTCCAGCACAGCTATTCTTTTCTTCAAATGACAATCACTTACCCAATAGCTTTAGAGGGTTAAACCAAAGGAGGAACTCAGAACATAGGTCACACTACTATCCACTCAACAACAGCAGCACATTTGGATAATATAAAAATAACTAAATCAATGATAATGGCGAACGTGCCAAAATGGATTTATTACTTGTGTGGGGTCTGCATGTGTTCTTTTGTGTAACTGCAGCAAAAGACCAACAGAACTTTCATATACAGGACTGTCCAAAAGTCTGCGGCTTCTTAGAAAAGTATATATATGTATATAATCTATTTGACTGAACAGTAAATGTTTAACCCTAAATGTTTAACCCAAACATTAATACAAAAAAAATCTATTTATGTCACTGTATTTCCATATCCATTTCCAGAGCTCTGCATGTAAAAACCCAGTCTTGTAGTTACCTTCAGATTTCTGGTTTGGCTTAATTGTACTTTATTAAATTAAATCAGAATCTGTAGATGGAATTTTAAAAATCCATGCAATGGCTGGAGGAATCAAGATGAAATCTGGAACCAAACCTGGTCTTCCAACCAGCTCACATATCAACTAATTTTTAGAATAAAACAATTTTATATTGCTTTTTTTGTTTGCATTTACTCTAATGCTCTTATGTTATTTTTTCAGAGATAAAGGCACTCACTGCTGAGATAAATGGCTTTAAACTATTTGTTCAGTACTGCATAAGCAACTTTGTAAAAATACACAGGTACATTGATGTAAATAACAAACAAAACTTAAATTTTAAATAAGGGTTCTGTTACTTTTGTGTGCTTCTTTTGCTACTGTGGTTTTACTGACTAATTCCCAAATATAGTGCATAAAAATGTTCATTGTAATATTTGAAGTTAAGAGCTCAAACGGTTAATAGCTGTTTTGCAACATAAAATTTGCTAGTGTAGTTTGTGGCCAGTGTGAGGTTTTGTTTGTTTTGAAAACTGGGCACTGTAGAGCAGCCTTGCTGATTGTGGTCTTCAACAAATGATGCACAATTGAAGGTCTCTAACAAACGTGTTAAGTCTCCTTTTCTTGCAGTCTCGACTAATCATACGCGGCTCTTCTCCCCTGTAAGAAAATCACAATCCTGGCTCTAAACTGAACTAGTACACTGCCAAAAATAGCCAGTCAGCTGTCATTACCATTCCTTCCCAACTCAAAGAGTGTAGGCCATTAATGGCTAGTATCCAGTACACACACACAGTAACCGGGCAGTGTACTGGCGTACACTATGCTAGGCACTTCATTCATTTGCTGCCAGAACGAAAAGTAGTATTGGTAATAGCGGCAGAACATGCGGGGGGGGGTTAGGTGTGTGTGTGTTGTATAGTCATAGGACACTGTGACCTTTGGGAAGGAATTATGGCTGGTTAAAACAAAAACTGGGAGGAACACTTTCAGTTTAAATGTTTACTGCTTTAAACATCCAGTCTGCTTGCACAAGAAAAAGAGACAACAGTAGTGCCAAAGCACTGGGCTTTAGACTACCAAGGGGTGTGTCTTTAAATAGAACAGACTACCTGCAGCAGTGAGGAAAAAGACTGATCAAGGACACCTACTGATCTAAAACTTGATCTAGGACAACGTGATGATTATATTATTTTATTCTAATCTAATAATCAAACCATGACAACTTTTTTAAAAGTTTGAGCAACACACTTCAGTAATAACCTTCATTTGCGTATTTTAAGTCTGCACATTATATGCAATAATCAAGGGTTTTGTTACCTGGGCTAGCAGCGCGAGTAAGGGCTTGATGGGTCCTAAAGAACCGCACACATGGTGTTCTCACTGTCCGGACACTCTGCAGCTTGGTGACCCCTGTGAAGAGGGGGCTGGAGCAGCTGCTGGCAACCGTGCGCAGAAGACTCGCCATGGGATACACAAGGAGGAGCTGTGCAGCCGAACAACTCTCCTCCTGCACGGAGAAAATGAGAGTGCTGTCAGCACATACTGTCCTATCCCAGCATGCCCCACTTGGCCTCACCACCCGAAATGACACTCACTGAGGTCACACACACTCATGAAACATACACAAAAACGTGCACCAAACACACACGCCACAGTTTCAATGTGTCCACATACCCTTGACCATATGAACTCACACATATACAACATGTACAAAATTCCATGCTAATAACTAATTTAATGCAACAGGTTTTTAATATCATAATATCATAATGCAGAAAGTCATGACACTTATGACCAACTTCTACATAAAGCCTTACATACCAATATCAAGCCTAAAATTACTCAAAGCTAGCATAGAGAGACATACCGGAAAATAAATAAAGTCACACACATTCTTAGCTTGCTCAGGCACTGATCCAGCACTTCTATTATCCAGGACCCAGCAAATGCTCATTTTGCATGAAATTACAATTCTGCATGAGCCCACAAGTATAATCACATTGTAAAAAGACATGTCTGGAAATGTCTAGACAAATACAAAGGGGGCTATTCTACTGTACATCCAGGGTGAAGAGCTGTTATGGATGGATGCCTGATTCATAATTCTGTAAATAACATCATAATAAAGCCAGGCATGATCTCAGAAACAAAAGTTATAATCAAAGTTCTACACATTATTTACTGCATGTTTCAACCCAAAGCCTGCACCACGTCAGCAATCTTGCTGCAAATCCATGCACATTTCTGCATAAGAGTGTCACTCACATACCAACAGTTCTACGAAGGGACTGCACAATTTCACGACTTTCTAGGCAATAAACAAACTCTATATTAAAGTCTATGTATTAGGATGCAATGCCATTAAACTCCTGTTGGCGTACTGGTTAATGGCCCAATACTTTTGGCCATGTAGTGTGGTTGATGCACCTTTATCGTTGCTAACGGTCGACAGGCTGGTGTGTGTGTGTCCTCGATGTAAAAAAATACATATAAATATAAATATGAACATACTACGCGTGACCTACGTTGGTTTTCCAACTTCTCTAAGTAGAAAGGTTTATCCTTTAGCCAGCCCTGCTAATCTCTTTCATTCATCCTGAAACAGCCTGCAGCACACGGACGACCAGTACAAGCACAGAACTGGGACCAATACGGAATTAAAATTACCCAGTACAGACGGGAGAGCAGCGTGTGCTGGCCAGACTGCCCAATTTTGTACTTTTTAACCGCTATAAAAGGAACGGATGTTAAGTTAACGCTCCAGCTGCCTGGTGCACAACACACAGTCTCTACACACACGAAAACAAGCTTTAAAAATAGCACTTCACACCAACAAACTATACCCAGTAACGCAGTGATTTCAGAAATGTGCAGTGATTCAGAAAAAGTCGTGTTTTTTGTTTTTTTTACGTACTGACCTTTAGCTAAAGCGCCACGATACAGAGCACAGAAGACCAACCTGCTGCCACCCGGAAGAAATAGGAGGAGACACATACACATACATATACATACATACACACACACATACACACACATATACATACATACACACACATACACACACAAACACATGACCGTTAAGTGTATTAACTACAGTATATGGACAAAAGTATTGGGACATTAACCATTACACTAACAGGGACTTTAGTGACACTGCATTCAATTATATAGACTTTAATGTGCAGCTCAAGGTTCAAGGTGACTTTATTGTCATCAGCAGCTGTGTACACGTACATAGTGAGATGAGACTGATTCTCCATGGACCACGGCGCAACATATAGCAACATACAACATTCAAGTTGTATCTACTGTCTACTGTCAACAGTAGACAACAGACAGAGAATAAATAGACTTAGTCCCTCCTAAAACAGCTTCCACTCTTCTTGGAAGGCTTTCCACAAGATTTTGGAGTTTCTGTTGGAATTTGTGTGCATTCATTCTGTAGAGCATTTAAGAGGACAGGCACTGATGTTGAACGAGAAGGCCTGGCTCACAATCTCCATTCCAGGTCATCCCAAAGTTGTTGGATGGGGTTGAGGTCAGAACTCTGTGTGGGCCAGTCAAGTTCTTCCACAACAAATCCAAACAATCACATCTTTATGGAGCTTGCTTTGTGCACTGGGGCACAGTCATGATGGAATAGAAAAGGTTCTTCCCCAAACTGGGTCCACAAAGCTGACCACAATGTCTTGGTACGCTGAAGCATTAAGACTGCCTTTCACTGGAAGTAAGGGGCCTAACCCAAACCCTGGAAAACAGGTGTGTCCCAATACTTTTGTCTTTATGGTGTAGATAAGTAGACAGATATAAACAAAAATTTTCATAAAGAAACAGCAGTTTCACTCTAGTGCTTTGCAATTACATCCTGTATCCACACTTCACAGGAATAATATACAATACTGTATTTTATATTAACCATTCTTCACCCACAAAATAATTTGTGCTCCAAAAAATCAGATTTTAGTCAATAGTATGATATGGTCCGTTGGTGATTTGTTGATGGAAGTTTAACAAGATAATGTCTTTATATTATATTAATTATATGATATGATATGATACTATATAATATTACATTATATTGTTCCTGACAGTATTTTGCAAGCTGCTTATTTGATCTTGAAATAGCCTTATATCCTGGAGTTTTAAGAAGAACTTGAAACAGTCCATGTTGTTTGGCTGCTGTCAAGAGGACAGACACTGTAGCAATGTGTTTAATTTGCTTTTTTTCCTGCTCTACCTTATCCAGCTCACAGAACTTGATAACTGGTGTAACTCAGATGCAGCAAAATACAGTGAAACTGACCTTGACTGGTGGAGGGAAACAATCATGCCTTTATCTTTATCTTTTTTAAATTGGAATTTGCAGACTTCGTCAGAGTGCAACTCATCCCAACTAAACAAGCTTCAAGATATGTAAATAAAGTGCTCAGACATAAATATGGTAAATATGGTAAAGGTGTTGTGGACACAATAGAATCTCTTGTATAATTCAGCAAGGGTGAGGCCCGGTATTTCAGCCAGGCCCTAATTGTTACTTGACCCTAGAACATGCCCGCAGGCACCTGGGTGCCCCCAAGGACCACACGAGTAGCCCGCTGACCTGTTATAAAAATAGCACAACCCACCAGTGAACAGCGTCTAACATTTAATTTTATCCTGTTGCTATTCTTCTTTAATCGCATTTGCAATTATATAGCTTTGAAAATGACAATATCTAAAAAAAAAAAAAGCATGTAAACACGTTTATTGAACATGAAGTTTAGATAAGTTTAGGTAAACTCTGTTCTAGTGTATCAAACTGGTAGCCCTTCGTATGGCTCAGTACCCGTGAAGTAGCTCTCAGTTTCAAAAAGGTTGGTGACCCCTGCTCTAGAACATGCCAGATATCCAAAAGACAATAATGTAAAGTCTCTAAAATCTTCAATAATGTACAAAATATGCTGTGTATAACACACATGGTAAATACATGAAAAGGAAAATAGCAGATTGTCAAGGCATTGAAATAAAAACATGCATACATTTAGCAACTATTTCTGACATGGTCTTTTCACATTAGACCAAGCAATAAAGAAATAAGATCACTCAAGTCTTTTAAAACCATGGAGAACATTTTTACATAAGGCTAAACAGGTATGATTGCAACTCCACAGCCAACTCAGAAGCATGCAATTGTTAGAGGTCACTTCTTAGAGACATCCAGCAGGGGTAGCTGCTAGACCAACCATGTCAAACTCAGAATCTGGTTTTAACATTTATTGCACTATTAAATGCATGAATGGGTTGATACTCAGCTGACTGGCTGAGTTAGGTGTGCTATAAACCATAGAAAACACTCACCTGTGCAGTGATATGGCTAACTACCCCATGTGCTAAATAGGACTGGCTTTACTGATTTGATCATAGGAATAAAACAAACTGACAGTTTTTGTTGTCCACAGTAAATAAAGTAAGATTTTTCTAGTCTGTCGGTTCAGTGCTGACACTAACAAAGTAATTTCTTTGCCATAGCCATAGAAAATCAATACTATAAGCCTTTGCAGTGAAGGCCTTTTGTACATTTTATTATCTTGGAGAGGCTGTTGTGTGCCCCTCTCTCATGTGGAACTGTTTAAGTGATTCCGTTTGAGGAATGTGTAGGCAATATGGCTGTTAACCATTAGCTTTCAGCATGGATGCGCATGTCTAATTGCCTGAGGTCCTCTGTTCACTCCCACCTGGAATGCGTCCTTTCAGCTGAAGAGCCTTGACACAACTGCAGAGCCTTTATTTCTTCCTGTTTAATCTGTGGTCGGTTGTCCATGCATTGTGTTGACTGCTTACTAGACATGTCATGACAGCCATTCAAGATAAAACAGGAAATTACCTAGTTTCATCATAGCCGAAGAGGAAATTTTACACATACAACATGCAGACTGAGCTCTGGACATGCATTTTATCACCAAGGATGTTTCTTACTGTGTCTGACTTGCTAATAAGTTTAAGAATTATAACCATAATAAATATAGCTGCAGGCAGCAATGTAGGGGCCAAGCACCACAAGGCTCCAATGTAGACAGAACAACCCAGCCAACGCACCAGTCCATCACAGGGTAAACAGACACACTGACAAGCAGTGACAAGAGCCCTTTCTTGATGATTTCTCACCAAAAAAAATCTAAATTCAAGTGGATGAGTTTATATAAAACACAAAGAGTCAGGCTATCCTAAATCTTTGGGTTATAAATGAACTCTTAAACCTGGCCTGTTGGTTGCACTGCGTGGAATGCTTGAAATTTGGTGCCTGGATACCCCTGCTTTGGTGTCTGGATACCTTTGGCTGTGCTCTATGTGAATGCCAGATTCCACCTTGGTAAAATGGCAGACATTTCGTAATTTTATTTTATTGCGATGATGCACAATGAATTTGGTTATGATAATAATAGGCATTAGGAATTTTTCAGTCTTTCCCTGCTGTAGCACCTCCCTGCACCCAACGTTCATGAAACATGATCCCCCCTGGCAATACAGTTTACAACTTTTGTATGACTCCAACAAAGATATGCTGACTTATGGTTAATTTCCTGTTTTGGTGTCTTTACCATCAAAGTTGCCACACCATCAAACAAAATTATCAGAATTTTGGTCAGAGCCCTGATACATACCAAAGCTGATGCAGATGCTTACTTTTGTCAGTTTATAATGTTGCAGTCTCCTTAGCTAGAAAGCTAATCTAAGCCTGGAACAGCAAGTATATATACCGTTTGAAATCAAATTTGTGCAATCTGAAGTCTTGGAGTGCAGTAGCTCCTTTAATTATCATAGATTTGATGGTGGTCCATACAGATGCTCCAATCAATACTGCAGTAAAGAAGAAACTAAGCAGAACTTCCTGAATTGTGTAAGAATTTCTTTCCTCCAAAATATGGTGACAATAAAGCATGCAGTAAAAAATAAAATGTGAAATGCAGAATGTAAAAGCTTTACTGCAGGCAACAGAAGTGTGAGGAATGCTTAGTTAGATAATGGAGTTCATGTCTCATAGTTGCAGTGGGTCGGGTTTCACTGCCCCCTCTTCTCCCCTAACCCTCTCCCACTTTTGCTCAGCCTTCCACACTTACTGTTTGGAGCTATGTACTGAGTTGCAGCACATGGTGCACCACTTTGAAGCTTAAAGAGATTCCAGAGGTTTCTTGAATGTTAATGTAAGCCAGAAGCTGTTTTTTTTCTCCTTGCCTGCTCAGTCTTCTAGTTAGTGGCAGCTGCAGTTACGGAGGGAAATCTTGTTTTGAGTCACAGAGGGATGCAACATCTGTGGGTCACACTAGCTGCACTTGTCCTGTGGAGTTGCAACACAGTGCTGTCAGCTAGGGCAGGCAAGAGTGGACAGCGGTCGAAAGTGAGGGATGTACCTGTGGGCCCCTGGGATCATGCTGGAGCAGATGCACCCAGCAAGAGGCAGCCCGAAGGGGCTTCAGAAACTGACTTCTTGGCTGACTTTGCTGGAAAGAACCGTTTATGGGTGATCACTGCCCCTTCCTACTCTGATAACTATTTGCTCATGATGCAGAAACAGATTAAGGACTCAGAGGGGCTGAACTGTCGACTGGCAGAGAGGGACACTCTTGTTGTGATCATCATTCAGAATGCCATGATGGAAGGCAGAATCCGACGCACAACCATGCAGGGACAGGCCACAGAGGAGACCATGGACTCAGATATGGTGACCAAACTGCTCCATTACTTGGATCTGGAACACCAGACCTTCTCAATGTTGATCCTGAAGAAGAACTTGAAGGTTAGTGAGAGATTCCCTTACCCAGTGCGTGTTGAAGCCATTTTGGAAGTTATCGATCAGCTCCCTGTCCGCAAGCTAGAAAAAGTGACCAGGAAAGGTTTATTTCACAGGTGCAAAATCACTAAGAAGCGGTTAGTTGTGAAGCCATCAACACCTATCAAGAGGAGGACCTTCAGTTCCCAGATGCGAGGCAATATCACCATCATTCCTCCACAACAGCAAGCTTTGGATAAAAAGGCAGTCCTCAGAAACAAAGTAAAGGACATCCTCAGTGGACGCTCCAGGTTTGTCATCCGTAAAACTCCAGAGAGTTCTAGTGGTGGCAGGATACCCACAATGACAAAATCTGCTCCAAATGAAGAGATGAACATAAAGCTTGACAGTCAAAGACAAAGCACAAAAAGTGGAGGACACGAGGCAGCAACTGGCGTGGGGAATAAACATGACTTGACATCTAAATTGGATGATGGGAATAATAGAGCAAGTTCAGGTGTGTCCACACTAGGTGAAGAGAGTGAAGAGAGCAAAGGAGAGCAAAAAGTTGATCATTCAAAATCCAAAAAAAAAGGCAAAGGAAAGAAGGATGGAAAGAAGAAGAAGAAGAAAGGGAAAAGAGGAGGGAAGAAATCACAACGTGACAGCAAAGACAAGGAAGCTCTCAAAGAATTTATAGAAAAGCTGAGGGGCAAAAGAAGACTTATTGTAAGTACATATTGGGCATGCATGCTTAAAAGAAAAAAAAATGCTTACTCACATTGTTATCACCGATGCTGCAGTAGTTCCTCGAATGAGATTTTCTGGTTTAAGGACTAGGAAAACTCCCTTCTGATGATGTATCTTGAATGTGATGTTGCTTTAGTGTTGATTCTTGGGGCAGGCACAACAGGCACACACACACACACACACACACACACACACACACACACACACACACACACACACACACACACACACACTCACACACTCACATTAATGCCAAATAGATTCCCACAGGTTGTATGATGTATTTGTGCAATCATGCTGGGTAAAGTAGTAAGGGAAAACAAAACATATACAAAACAATAGAAACTGTTATGAATTCTCTCAAACAAAAGAGTCCAAGGTATGCAATGCTGAATTACAAAGTACTATATCACATGATAGATAACACTAGTTTTAGGTCAGAATATCCCTTAAAGTGAAGCTGTAAAGTTTTTTATAACTTATCACTTGAACACCCCTTACATGATTTGTTAGTACTGATAGTGTATGTAACTTTAATACTGTTTACAATGCAGGTAATTTCTTCCCCAAGTGATGTCTCAAGGCAGTATATACAACAGAGGGATGAAAATGAGCTGCATAGCTGTGAATTTGCTTTAAGGAAGATTACGGTCCTGTCCATCCTGGGCTCAGAGCAAAATCCCACATTGCGTCTACAACACTATCAGCAAGGTATTAGAGGACTCTCAATCTAACTGCTTCTTTACACTTTGTTAGTACAGATGCAGTTTTTGCAAATTGCATGCAGACAGCAGCTCAGCTTTATGCTACTTATACTAATAAAAGTATATTTTTGTAAACATTCATGCATTCATGCAACATTTGTACAGATGGCGATCGGCAGCTGGCCTCTCTGTCTGACAACTTCAAAAATCCTGACTTAATCAGCCAAATTCGTAAAGAATATGGTCTCATATCCAAGGAGTTTTCCATGGTGATCGCTGATTACGACATGAGACCTACTGTAAGGAAAACCTTTGATTCATCCTCATCAAGCCTCATGCTTGCCTGAGACATTAGGCGCAGTCAGCTTTCAGCTTTTTCCATTCCTGTGATTTCAGGTTCAGAAGGTGTTTGACTTACCCACAGCTCCCTCTGTTATTATAAATTACATTGACAGCTTCCAATCACGTCAGCTAGAGAATGAGCAGGAGAGGAAAGCTCCTTCACCCTGTGCGCCATCTGAGAAGAACAACAAGGCAGAGAACTCGCTTCTCAGGTACACACATAGAAAGTGATTGGTCAGTTTAAGTAACATATTACTGCTGTTAAGACAAAACTTTGCATTTTTTTATATTTTTTATTTTTACATAATGTGAAAAAATTACTTACCTTCTGTCAAGCATAACCAAAACAAGATAATGTTAGCTTTTTAAATCTATTATTATCATATATATTTTTAAAAAGTTTAGTTTTTAAATTACTTTCTGGAAATAAAAGAAATAATTTGTTCAGGAGTAATCTTCTGAGTTATAACTCAATTCATCTGTGATCTCATATATTTTAGGTTCATGTCCAAACGAAGGCTTTTAATCATCTCAAGCCCTTCTGAGGATGATTATTCCCTCCATCAGCAGCTTCAGGCTCTTAATGGACAGGAGTGTCCTATGGGTAAGAGTGGCATCTACTGTGCAACACATATACCTGAACCCTACAAAAAATCTGCATGTTTGAAGGAAATTTGAGTTGCACGTTTGAGTTACTGTTTTTTAAACCATGCACCACACTCCACCCCCCAGGTATCCGTCATTTTGCCTTGTTGAAATTGTTGGGCAAAGGACCAGCGGCTTCAGGCATCGTTGAGCTTTTTCCACTAAATGGTATTTTCACAATATTGATTTCATAAATTTAGTGAACTTCACATTGAGTTGCCAAAGCCACAACCAAATGAAAGAATGTCACCAAAAAACACTCCTTTCCCCCATCCTGTAGGCAAAAGTCAGACAGAAAAGGAGTCACTTTCTCAGGATGTGGTGAGGAATCTGAGAGATCAGCTGAAGATCAGCAGGGACTACTTCAGTATGCTGGTCGTGGGTAAGGATGGTGATGTGAAAGCTTGGTTCCCCTCCCCAGTGTGGTCCATGGCCAATATCTATGACCTGGTGGACTCCATGGAGTTACGTCAACAAGAAGACAAGCTGCAACAAACCCTCGGTATTTACTGTCCAGAAGACAGTGGTGGTGATGGTGGAGATAGATACCATGGATATGCAGAAGACACCTAGAACAGCTATCTGTACCTTCAATCAGAGGACTAAACACAGTTCACACAAACACAACTATGAGAAAAAAATCCCTTATTATATAGATTTCTGCATGAATGTTTTTGATCTACATCTAAGTAATAATAAATAAAGACAGTCTTGCTTCCGAGAGGCACAACCATCTAAACACTGGCCCAATTATTGAGAGACTGTGAGTTCAATCCCCAATGATGCCACAGGTATAACATCTGACAGCTGGTGTTACACTAGAAGATAGTGGTCTTTCTAATAACATAACATAACACAACACAACATAACATCACATCACATCACACCACACACCTTAACATAACATAACACAAAATGACACAACATAACATAACATAACACACCATTACATAACATCATATCACATCACACCATATCACATAACATACCTTAACATAGCATAGCTCAACACAACATAACGTAACATAACATACCTTAACATAACAATACAACATAACATAACATAACATCATATAACATACCTGAACACAACATAACATCACATAACATACCTTAACATAACACAACACAGCACACCATAACATCACATAACATACCTTAACATAACACAACACAACATAACATAACATCATATAACATACCTTAACACAACATAACATAACATCACATGACATACCTTAACATAACACAACACAACACACTGTAACAT
>JBBPCX010000023.1:11208566-11230904 GCA_037974365.1 Hydrocynus forskahlii | reverse complement strand
TGTAGCTTTAAATATATAAATGTGTAGCTGTTGTCTTTACTGGCTAAAAGGTCTTGTTCCCTAAGCAGGAGTAAAATGAGTTCCACCAAGAGGTTAATAATATCTGCTGTCTTTCTTGCTGTCTTTCTTTTAGACAGACTACCACAGCAGTCCCATTGAAGATATGGGCCCTGTCTAGAACTGTTGCTTATTTTACTGTATAGAAATGTTGCTTATTTTAACACAACTCCTGCCATCCTGGTGCCTCAACAGAGGTTAATTACTGCCCCTCTGATTCACTCTCTGCTTTGTCCAGTGAGGCACTAACTAGGGTTAACTTGTTTAGGCCTAGTAACCCTTCCCTCTTTAACGCATGAGCATTGCTAAAGGACCTTTGTGCCTTGCTAGCTCATGAGCTCCTTTTAATGGGCATAGCTAGGCACAGTCACTTAAGTGCCAGCATTCATGGCAGAACCAGGTCCTTATGGCACAGAGAGGATGTCTCTTTGTACGTCATATACTCCGCAGTTGGTTATCTCTTCTCCCCTTGTATGGAATTAGGGGCTTTTTGGTGAAATTTAGGCTTCCACTCCAAATGGTGGAGGGAAGTCTATAGAAGGTTTATGCCTGGCCACTCTACTAAGATTATTCCTTCATCCTGGGTAGTACAGAATGAAAGTGAATGCTACTTATGGATATAATTATGCTTCTGTGAGTTCCAGATGACAATCAGAGTTGTCCTAGAAAATTCCTAGATGTCTTTCATATGTGTAACTGCGTGCCTCACCCATCATGTTTTGACCTGTGCACAGAATACACTATGCACTTTAGGCCAAACTAGCATTACCATGTTTTTTTTTGGTCTTAGACATGATCTGAAGGCATTTTATTAAATGTTTTAAAGTTGCTTGTAAGAAACACAGAAATATAGATAACTTTTTAAGTGAAATTAAGTTGGAGAATGTAGAGTTGGAACAACAGTCGTCATATCAGCCTCATTCTTAAAAGGCACACACCCTGCTTTCCTGTCTCATACATACTTTGTTCTGAGATTTGGAATATGAAGTATAACAATATTTATTGTTATTGTGATATATGACATACCACAATAAGCTGTTCTCGGCTCAGTGATTATGAGCAATAAAAATCACTGGACAGATCATTCTGGGTTCTTTTCATTTCATCTGCTGCAACTTATCAAACTTCAGATACCTAAATATCATGTTTCGGGTATCATTGAGTATTGAGAAAAATTTTTATTGTGCAAAATTTTTATTTTTTACCATGTCACCCGCTCCTAGCGAGGTTTGCTTTCTGCTGATCAGGCATCTGGTTTGCAGAACTTTTATTCTTACTGTTCAGTGTATTTAGATGCTACCACATATAACTTTAAAGTCTTGATCACAAAATCAGTTTCTGTATGCATTGATGCTAAAATAGCTAGAGTGTTTGTTTATACTTCCTCTTCTGACTTGTTGAAAAAAACTGAAATGGCTACTAGTTACATTATGACTGTAAAAGGTATAAAAAAAGGTATGACTTCTAAAAGGTGTTTTCCTTGAAAATGTTTAATTAACATATGATCACGCAGCATACATTAAGCTATTGACATTAAGTATGTTGCTCGTATGGCTTGCCACAGGACAGAGTCATTCCTGTGAGGATTTTATGTTGTTAAAGGTTAGGTCAGGTCAGGTCAAATATATTTATATAGCACTTCCAAAACAGTTGCTGTTACAAAGCAGTTTTGCAGAAATTCATGTCCAAGCCACTAGTCCATGTGAGAGGCCATTGCCAAGGTACTGCAACTTCCTGCTGTTATAAATTATGGTGTCAGATTTTCTCAGTTCCTGTGAGATCACAGCCAGGGTTAGAACATGAGTTTAGAGAAAACAACTGCTAGCAATTCTCACATGAAGGCAGATGCGAAGGGGCAGGTAAAGGTGTCAGCTTTAATCAGTATAAAATGTTTTTATAACTTTATGACTTGACTTTTTCAAGTGGATCTAAAATAATTGAAACTTTCTTATTTTTATTTTTTATTCGTTCTTAAGAGTTGGAAATTGACAATACACTTGAATGTTTAAAACGTTCTATGCAAGATCATGTCAATTACTGAATGTAGCTGATTGAAAATTAGTAGTATTCATTCTTATTATTCAAATGAAAAATTAACCTTCGCTACATTGCATAGTAATATTGAGGATGTAAGGAATTACTTTGTTTTAAAGACACACCCTTTTGTGTTTTTGATTGTGTGCTTTTCACTCTTGATTTTGGCTTTTCACTTCTAGGACAACAAGTCAGATGTGAAAGCTATTATGGCACGCTTCCAAGCTGGAGGTGCTGCCATGGATGCGGGAACTGGGGGACGTCCAAAAGCTGCTGTCCACCCCACCTTATCGGGTCCCGCAGTGCTGTCCAAAAAGCCTGTGCTGGAGACCAGCCTCTCAGGCAGTGCCGCTGCTAACTCTCACACACCTAAACCCAGCTACCTTAAGAATACAGTCTCCACAAAGAGTGCTCCTGAGGCCCGAGAGTCCCTCAAACCTCAAGCACTTGTGAGCAGATTCGAGAACTCAAACACAAATGAAGACAGCAAACCTCCTTTTCCTAAACTCAAGCCAAAACCACCAGATGCATCCCAGGATGCTGAACAAAAGCCCTTGTTACCAAAGCCACCACTGCAGAAACCATCTATCAACAGTGCAGCAGACCCCAAGCCATCATTCCCTAAGCCACCACCTGTTGTAACCAAGCCTTCCTGGACTCCCAAAGTTGAAGACAATGGAAACACCCCAAATGCCAGTACTCCTCCAAAAATGCCAGCAGCTCCCAAACCAAAGAGTACAATCTCCATGCTCCGCCAGCAGCCAGACGAAGCCAAAGACAGGGAACCTGTTAAAAAAGCTTTCTCAGGTTCTGGTGTAAAGCACTCAAGCTTCCGTGTTGCCCAAAGTGCCTTCAACAAACAAGAAGACTCAGCTAAAGATGAAACTAAACCACCAAGTACAAAGGATTTACCAGGACCAAGCCCTGCAATTGCACCAAAACCTAGCTATCAAAGAAAACCGTCTGGGTCTAGCATCCAGACAGTCAATGATGATTCTTCAGCACCTCCAAAAAAGCCTTTACCTAATATTCTTGCCCTCGGCAGTGCCCCAAGCAAACCTAACAGACCACCCAGGGTGAAGCTTGAGAAGTTCAGAAAAGCTGCAGAGTCTCCAATTCAAGGTGAGTACTGGATCAGTATGTGTTTTGCCTCATTTGTTTTTTGCATGCTTTATTATTTCCAAAAAATTAAGACAAAATTGCTAAGCTGTCTTAAAGGATTTTACTGACAAAGTACATTTTGCTCTGGCAAGAAACATTAGTCAATGTCCCTCGCTGTAAAACATATCAACAAGTAAAGATTCCAGCTTCTGTTTCTGTCAGAAGAATGCATGGACTCATCATGGCAGGGAACAGTAATTAAATTAACATTAATCTGCAAGACACAAGAAGTTTTTGCAAAGCAGTCAGCACTCAGAAATGTGGCAAACATGCGGACAGAGTGGTTTCTGTGGTCTAGTTCTGTCGCCTGGCCAGGATGCGGAGTACAACGAGCAGTATCAGTCAACAATTAGATGACATGGGTTCTAGAATATTTATATGCAGTTAATTCCAGGGTCATGAAACATTAGGCAAAAGTTTCCTGTTCTGCACAAGCTATTAACTTCCTCCTTTTGCTTTTTATTTGTCAGCTGCGCAAAAAAACAGGGAAGCTTAAAATGGGAACAACATTTAGAGAAAGGTTTCATTTTTAGCCCAAGTCAGTGTGTTAGATCCTGCTTCAGTGTTACTCCAGTGCAGATTAGCTAGTTGAAAGTGGTGATAGTAAATAATATTTCAGCCTTATAAACTGCTGTCAGAAAAGGCTAATTTCATGAGACATATTTCACAGTAAAAATCCATCATACCAATATGCTTGTCTTATCAGACTAACAAGGCAAATGTATTTTGTATTTTATGAACTTTTCTTCTGAAACTCATGTTAAACTATAAGCTGTGGATTGCAAAAACACATAAGAAGGTATTTTATGGTGCAGCATCCCTTCAGAGAATGCAGTTCCACCACTCCACAGCCCAGTCAACACTTGTGGATGTTTGACACTGGCTGTGGTGACCTTAGGGCCATGTGCAGCTTCTCCTGAGAGTCCTATTAATCTGTCAGTGCTTTACTCTTAGACAAGCTGTGTGTGCAATTGAACCGTGCCATCAATGTTTATAAATAGATGAAAAGTTGCTGAATTCACTAAACTTGAACTAGTAGGGTAAATTTGCTGCACACTTTTGGACACAAAATGTAATATTAAGATATTACAGCTCTTGAGGCCAGAACACAGTATTTATATGAAGTACAGTATGGTACTAAAGTTCTTGCAGTTATACATTATATTGCTTAAATAATGTAGCACATTTTTTTCAAGTAACAGTAACCCCAAAAACGGTGTGTTGCAACAAATAATTTTTTTTTAGGCCCTGAATTAAAGAAAGGAGGACCCCTTCCCACTCCAGGATCTCACCCCAGCAGCCATGCAGCCCCAGATGTACCCCCATGCTTACCCCCACGACCTCCCGGAGCCATGTCAGTAAACTTTCATTGCCAAACAAACAAATAAACAAACAATAAATAGATGGGAGTGATTGCAAATGAACATTGATGTTTTTGTTATTAGCATACTGCCTGAACAGGATGAGAATTATGATGATATTGGCGACCTGAAGGAATCATTTGGGGGTGAGTGGAGAGTAAAACGTAAAATACATTTCCTTACAAACTTACTTGAGGAATTATTATTATTTGAAAAAACTCAGAAAGTACAAAATCCTTTTGGTAAAATCTGATTTGGGTAAATCTAATAGAAAAGCAACAAATACCCAATTATTAGAATAGGAATATGCATTTAATATCTAACTTACAATTTTTGTCACTGTAGGAAATTCTTGGAAACAAGCTGAGGTAAGAAACTTGATCAGGGGGTTAACTGAAGTAGTAGTTATGAAATGTTACTGATTTTTTGTCCTCTCTTTCTTTCATTTGCACAGGGAAGTGGAAGTGATGAGGAGATGTATGAGGATCTTGATGAAAGATGGTAGGCAGTTTTTTGACCACATGTAGTTCTGTTTCTGCAGGTGATGTGCAGAAACTGCTTTAAATTCAGAGATGTGGCAATTGCTAAATCAGTTCTGGTCATTTCCAAAAATATAACAAGGTCTGCGGCAGAGGCAAAGGAACAAGATAAGAAACGAGAAAAGGAAGAGAAAAAGCGAGTAGAGCAAGAAAAGAAAGATCAGAAGGAACGTGACCGAAAAGAACAAGAGGCAAGGAAGAAATTCAAGGTAAGTTCAGGATGTATCAGATTACTCTGTTCAGCTTTCTTATTGTTAGTAGTACCTGTGCAAGTTATCATGCTGGATAATTAATTGTTTCCCAAATGTTTGTGCTTGATTTCTTTACAGCTGTCTGGACCCCTTCAGGTCATTCATAAAGTGAAGGCCAGAGTAGATTGTAAAGGAGGTAAGAATGACCTCAGCATTAAACAAGGCGAGCCTATTGAGATTCTACGCATTACAGACAACCCTGAAGGACGATGGCTAGCCAGGACACAGGATGGATCCTGTGAGTAGCAATGTCCCATCCAGGACAAATATTAGGGCAGATGACACACACATGTCTAACTATACTTGATCCTAAGCAGAGCACGGTCTGAAACAGCATGGGATCAGAACTATTTTTATAATTCATAGTTATCACAGAGTGATCTGGACACACTCCAGACTCTTGTGCTGGAGATGGTGAAAGCCTCTTTCTGTTTATTTTTTTCCCAGATGGCTACGTAAAGACGGAATCAGTTGAGATTGACTTTGATAAACTGAAGAATCAAGGCCTCTGTCTCCCCTCTCACATGGACCAAGACGATGGTGAGGTATATGATGATGTAGCTCCTCAGGACGACGTCAATAGGTACAGTATTCTCAGTAGGTACTGCATTCTGTCCAAATATGAATGCAATTACTGGGCGTTGGACAATATACTCTGAGTTCGCTGCTTATGCAGTACACCTACAATGATGTAAAAAAAACTGAAATCATATTAATAATTTTAATTACACAATGAAATTACACAATGAAATTACACAATGAAATGTTATAAAATAGAAACAACCAAATGTAAACTGATGGATTTTTCACAATTTACAGTATTTTGTGAATGAGATATAATGTCATGGAAAAATGACAAACTGAAAAATGACATTATTTTTGAAAAAGTAGATCATGATTATAACATTGATTATATTACATGACCAACTATCATCATCTTTTTATAGGAAATTCTTGATTCCAGATTAATATGAATGACTGAATTAATATGAATTGATCAGCAAATTTCAAATAAGCCATTCTGGATATTTTATTATAAGGTCATTCTCAGTGCTACAGACATGGCATGTTTTGTTGACTTTCTAGGTGAAATGAGTAAACACCTGTGTGCAACTTTCTCAATTATAATGGAATCAATTACTATTCATCATGACTATTTTCATTACTTTTACAAACTCCTACAAACAGTTTGGAACCTATAGGATATTAGTTTCATATAGGAATAATGTTGTACATGCAAAAAATGTTTACAAATACTGTCTACAGTCCATCTGTTGCTGCACAGTTTATCAGCCCACACCCATCCTGACCGTGAATGAAAATTAAGCTCTACAGGATCACCACAGACCAGACTGAGTGGTGGACCATTCTTAGCATTGCACTGATATTAATGTTAGTGGCATGTTAGTGGGAGTTTGAGTGTATCAGGAACTGTCATATTGCTTGGGTTTATACACCTAAAGTACATTTGCAGACCAGTTTATTAGTCACATCCACATTGCTAATACACTCTGTAGGTATACAACTAGAGTCTATCCTTACTCTCCTTTCTAGATGCTTTCTTGCAACATCTAGCTATACATCTAACTCTTTCACACAGCTATACCTCAAATGGTTCACCACTCAAATAAATCCAACGGTGGTCCTAATGAAGGGGTTTGAGGGTTGCTGATAAAGTGTGCAGAAACTGAAGTGCTACAGTCAGCAGTCCTAACCTACAAAATGCATCTAAGGGGTTGTTGTTTCTGACAGACTGCACAATGAGAGTAGGGACTTCATCCTATTATTTTAATTACTGGTTTTACCAGTTCGGGTTTATTAAAATAATTCATCTTTAATTTCAGAAAGAACAGTGGCCCAGGAGGTAAGTCTGAACATTTTCACTCCTGTACCAATAGAAAGTAGCTTGTAGGATTGCAATAAAACATCAAACTCAAGAAGGTATAAATTTTAGCCAGGCCAAGGGCAAGCATGTGTGAATGCTATACACAAAAGATATGTGAATAATACTGCCCTCTGCTGTCCATAGTTGTTCTACCTCCACCACCAGAGGGAGATGATGGAGATGTGTATGATGATCTGGATGACCCCAGTCTCATGGTCAGGTGAGAATGACATTATTATAACTGTGCACTGTACTAATATTAAAGTGCTATGTAGAAACTGTATCTGATACTGTTGATGTTAATTGTACAGCCTAACATATCAGGTGTGTGTCTCACCATACCACATCTTAACACTAGCAACCCGGAGCCCAGGTTTCTTCCCAAACCTCGCAGTTTCCTTCGGATGCTAAAAGTTCCCACTGAGCGGAGAAAAAGTCCTGTCTGCAATAATGAGTAATTTCCATATTAGTAAGATGGAACCAGAAAACATTCTTCCTTCAAATTATAACCCCTTGATTCAATCAGTCTACTTAATGATTTTAATGAATTCCAGCAGTTTCACTCTAAATACACTCAGAATCACACTTGATTATGAACAAAACCAATCTGCAAGCAAATTCTTTAACATTTCATCATTCTATCCTTTATTAATTAGTGTGATTGACTGAGACGTATATTTCCTCCCCTTTTTTCTTTCTAATCAAACTCTTATTTTCACTATTGGTTTTAAAAAATGTATAAACTGATATATTTCAACTGATGCAATGGTAAAGTGCATGTTTCTTTATCTGCAGGGTGCCTCCTCCACCTCAGTTCAATCAAGATGGAAACTCAGGTTAGATTACTCATTGGCTTGGGTAGCTCTGCACAGGAATCTTCTTCATAGATGTAATGGATTTGCACTTAAATGCTTAGAAAATCAACAAAGCAAAATCTAATTTATATTTTTGAGATATCACTCATGGCTATCTTGCTTTTATGTGAATTTACAGAACATGCATCTGTTTATTATTCACTCTTCAAAATAAAGGTTGCAGAATTAATTCTTTTGAGCAATGCCACAGTGAAAGCTCTTGAGAACCTTTCTCTAAAGAACCTTTCTATAGATGATGAAAAAAAAGCTTTTAAATCTCCAAGAAATTTAAAGATTCTAGATCCTTTAAAGTCCTTTCCTAGAAACGCATTTTTTCAGGCTCTAATCTCTATTGTCAATTTACCTGAGCACTAATTTCACTAAAATGAGTTCTTTGTACATGCAGTTGTACTTGATTCTGATTCTCTGGACGTGATGGGTTAATGGGCACATCATCTAAACAATTCAGTTAAATTTACACTAAAATGTTTTTTGTTTTTAACTGTATGTTCATCAGATAAGTCAGCACCTGTCAGTGATGAAATTTATGATGATGTGGATTCTTTCCCACCACCCCCTCCTGTGAGCAGGTACATTCCCTGCACCATTTGTAAAATCAATTCAATCACATAATGAATAAACTATTGTTAAGAATAATTATTTACGTATTGTTACTTTGTAAAATTATTCTTTCCTGAAAATGTTTCCAGCCTGCCACAGAAGCTAAAGTCAAAAGGTGAAAATAAGACAGAAGACCTGAAGAAGCAGAAGAAATTTGAAAAAGAGGAGAAGGACTTCAGAAAGAAGTTTAAGGTACTGCATACAGGACCTTTTCCCAGCTAGACTAAGCCTAAGCCTCAACTAAAATATGTTTTTAATGTGTTTTTAATAAGTTTTTGTTCTACAGAATGTATGCACAATTTCAATTTACACTGTGTTTTAGTTTGAGAAGGAGATCCAGGTGTTGTACCAGGTGACAGTGGCGGGCACTAAAAAGGCTGGTGGAAAGGATCTGGCTGTGCAGGCTGGAGAGGTCCTGGATGTCATCAGTAAAGCAGAACATGACAAATTAATCTGCAGGAACAAGGAGGGCAAGTGTGAGTAGTGTGATTTCTCACCCCAAATGAAATTAATTAAACATAAATGAAATGACAACAGGATTAATGCTTAAATTTGCCTGTTTTCAGTTGGATATGTCTCAACAAGCATCATCCAGTCTGAGTAAGTTTAGTATAAAATGAGTTTGAATCTTTTAGAATTTGATATATATGATATGTATTATATGATGTGATATAAATTTTATATATATATTTAAATAATTTGTTCATTTTAATGGCATAGAATTTGCATAGAGAACATGTGTTTTCTGCATCCACAGAGATAATGACATCTATGACGACATTGGCGATGGTAAGGCTGTGGTTTTAGTGAAACAATGAAAAAACACATTGCATGATTAAAATGGACTATTGAATACTACAAGTGTAGTGATGCAAATATTTTTAGGTTTGATTCTGAAGTCAAGGTTAATTATTAATGTTGGTCATAAAAATGGCTGACCTCTACAGAGTCTGTGTTGTGTAATACACAGATTGAGCTAGCTCAGATAAACAGAAATCGAAGTTCTCAGATAGAAGTTTCCCAATGCCCGTCATGTCAGGTATATAACCAAATTCACTCCAAAAGCTGATGTGATCCAAAACAATTATATCTCAAGTATATAATGGAAGTGTTAATCCCAAATATAGTTTTAAAAAACCTGTCACATCAGGGTGGGTGCATGCATTGCATAAGTCCTGCTCCATCCTCAGCTTCCTTTACTAGGGCAAGATGAATGCTCTGTCAAGTGTAGATCACGGACAGGGGTGCCCATATAGATCACGTACATATTGGTGATACAGTTTTATATTTACACACTGTTTAGGGTGTTCATTTGCTTTTGTACTTTAATGTACTTTAATCATTGTACTCTTACAGTGACATTTATGATTACCTTCCCTGACATCATTTGACATAACAATATAGTCAAGATAACCAGTGAATGAAACAAATACAACAGAATATTTTATGGACTAATTTTTGTTTTAAATCTATCTTTACAGATTGCATCTATGACAATGACTAAGCACTTCCGAAACAACAGCCTCTTCATGCAACTACTGATTTAGGGCTTGTTTTTTTGTATTGTATGGCAGTTCATTTAGGGCTTATTTATTACACGTACAAATGAGCAAGATGCGTCAGTATGTGATCCAACCAGAGGTGGTCCAGTTCACAACTAACATTTTACAATGTTGATGAAGTTTTGCATAGGAAATATTTCTACTCTATTACTGTTACAAATTACACAAGTATTTATAGATATACCAGAACCAAACAAAGCAGTGAGCCTTTCCCCCCACCCCCTTGTTTGGCCAAACAAAAATATCTTTTACATGTAATTTGCATAAAATCAATAATACCATATATATCTAAAAGGCAGTATTTTGTATCCCATTTGTACTTTTCAGGCTTTAATTTTTGTAGCCTACAATACTGCACTGTTTCTTTTTAATAAATAATATTCTGCACCAAAGCAGAGGTTTGTTCATTGATGCAATACACATCACCACACCTTGCTATCATGCTATTCTGCTATCCAAGATTAGACAACATGGATCTACGTGTGTCATTGCTGGGTGTGTTCCCTGTGAAAAATCGTTCAATGGGTCAGCCTAAAGAGTCCAGCTGGTTGTAGTGGCTGTGGGCTGCTGTACTACAGTGCAGGAATGTCAGCAACCCAAATTCCTGCTATTTACACTGATAGTGACTCAGCAAGAAGTCAGATTTACACACTTTTCACTTTACCTCAGATGCAGTTAATTAGCATAGTCTGGTTGCCAAAGTTTGCCTCTGTAGTTTTGCACTGAAGTTGAAAAACTAAAGGTATGAAAGTCTATCCCTACTAATTAGCATCCAGCAAACTGCATGTCTAAATCAGTTGCATCAAACTGTGTAAATTAATCTGAAATTCATCTGCTAATGCAGTGTTCCACACTGCTGACATACTATCATCTGTAAACAGGAACATAAGACTTCATTCTATGACCGCTTCTGCTGTTTTTAGCCATGTTATGTACTTAGCCTATTTTTTAAAGATAAACAGAATGTCATGAGTATAGAAAGCAAGACTATTTGACAAGACTGAACAAACTGAAGTTGTATGAGACGTTTAGGTGTGATGGTTTAGGCATGCAGTTCGCAAAATGCTAATGATGCATAAGCTTCAATTAATTACAATAGCCCCAGAGCTCTAGCGCAACTAACTTTAATGTCACTGATATGATTACTCGAAGCTCATACCACCCAATGAAAGAGATCATGGAAAACCCAATGATGGTGGAAAACATAAGGGAAAATATCACAGCGACACATTTGGAAACCAACATTTGTATTTGGTGCTTCTCGTGGTCAGATAATAAGACTGATTAACTTGTTCATAACTTAGAAAGTACGTTAAACATTAAGCACAGTAGCCATGCACAATGTGCAGTAGATAACGCAGAGTTTGGTGACAAGGTATCAACTTACAAAAATAAAAATATTATGTACAAAAATGTATCAACCATTTTAATAAACAACATACATATTACAATATTTGTCCTCCCCAGGAAGAACAATGAAATTATCATTTGTACTGAAAACTCAAGCCTAACTACTTCACCCTAGCAAATGTACAGTTTGCTGATTTACTTATTCTATTACAGCATGTACAATATATTGTTTGGACAGCCTTTTAAGACAGCATATGGTGCTAAATTACACATGTATAACCCCTCAGATATGTCTTCACTTTTAGCTAATTCAACAGCTTAAAATCCCAAGCCTTTTTAGACTCATTTTACAATTAACATTTTTAGCGGCTTTAGATTGGGACATCTAGTCATGCTTTAACTAGAGAAGGAAAAATGGCCTACTGAACACGAGAGCATATCAGATATTTAAACACGGAAGGAGTGACATTTCCAGAGCACAGTAGATCTGGTTTCTTACCAAAAAGTGATTATCAGTGGTAATAATTATGAAAGACCAATGTAAAATGTGGAAGTAACTTAAACTATCTGTTCGTATGAATGAGTTTAAACCTGAAGTTTCATGCTTACTGAGAAAAATGTTAGAACAGCTTCTAGGATATGGTAAGACTTTTTTTTGTTTTCATCAAACCCATGTCAACTAAAAACAGCTCTGATGATCAAAGCCGGTAAAGCATGCCTTAGTTGCTCCAAACTCTGATTTTTATAGTATATAGCATTAGTATATATTTTTATATATTAAATAGAGTATATTTATACAATTGCCTTTATGGATGTGCCAGCCCAGCTGCTTTCCTACACAGCTGTTTTGGCACCCACTATACTGCCAATTCTTCATCTGAACATGTCTTTAGACTGGAGTGTACTTGTAGTGAGTGTGCAACAAACAGGTTAAAAACAGGTGATTTTATAAATGTACTTTAAGCCTGTTAAACTGTTTTGTTTTCTTCCTTATGCATGGGGCTTATTTTCACTGTTTACCATTATACTGAGAGCACACTCCTTACAGAGTGCAGACTCATTCAAAAGTAAGCAAAGGTAAACTGTGTTTTCAGAACAGAAAAGTACCATAAAGCCCACTAAGTTGATATGTTGCCTCTTTAAAACTAACAGCAAAGAGTTCTAGATGCAAGGCCCTTGGTCATTAAGCTGAAACACAATATTACTGCACTGGAAACTTGAACAAAAATCTAAAGTACTTTCACAAATAAAGTACGCTTGCACTAGAAACCTTAAAAATGACTAACTGTGCAGAACATTTGCATACCTTTCCAGCAATACGTTCCAGAAATTCAACCCAAAATCATTTTAAATTAATGGGCAAGGATTGTTTACTTCAAGTAAAGCATTAATCATGACTGATAGGACCGCATGATATATTGTTTACTGATCATGGTCATGATGGCAACCTTCAATATACTGATATTACTGAATTTTACAATATGGGCCCCTAACCAATCAATTAATTAAACTGTTTTGTATTGTGAGCTCCAAGCATTCTGACTAGTCATAGGTGGGGGTTTGGAGGAATTAAGACACTGATCAAACAAAGGTAAATTATTTTCTTCAAAATAATACAGACCATTCTTTAACCAAGTAATATCAAATGGTTTGCTATAGTTTTAATGTATTGCAATATATTGCATTATGGTATTATTACAACATGGTATTTTATCCATATGTAGCTCTACCAGCATCCATCAATGACCTTTCAGCAGTCATCTAGAACAGCGTTTCTCAAACTATGGGCCACAGACCGGTGCCGGTTCATGACAGGGTTCCTGCCGGTCCTCACTTCTGCACCAATCAAAAGTCAGTCAGATCAGGTCTGATCTCAGAGCCCATCGACTTCACAGCCCGCCCCTTGTTTCAGCATTCTAGAATGTTCAGTTTTACTGCCATAGACATACATCTGTCTACGGGTACAAGACCCGATCGCCAGTCCAGAGATGAGTGATGGCCCACCTGTGGTCCAGCATGAACTTTTGGAGCTCTCGTGCGATGCTGTTTATAGCTGAGATTCAGCCAGCTGTCTCTCTCCGAGTTCTGGCTGTTTATGCTTGTTTCTGCAAGGCCCTGCAACCACAAAGCCTGAAATGACTGGTCCCCAGGACAAATAAGTTTGAGAAACGCTGATCTAGAACCTATAATTCGCATCAATGATCAGGAGCTGTAACTGACACAAGGGATCAACATTACTGTGTTGTCTTGGTGGAACCAGATCAAACAGAACATTCATTTTGGATATTCAGCTGTTTTAACAGGCATGTCTAGCATCACTGCATAAGCTACTGAGGTAACACCACTTTTGCCACTTTTCCAATTATATGAAGCACAGAGTCCTTGCAACAAGGTGGCATCCCTCATAAAAAGGTAAGTTTTCCTGTCCTTTCTCTGTCCACAAGATGCCACAGATTCCAACAGATGCGTCTGAACCACTGATAATCCACATTCTGATGAAACTTTGGGATGGGCCAGAGACATTGGGACAAATTCCCAGTAAACAGTCTTCTGAGGGAGATGTTCTTGTGGGTAGGAGATTTCAGTTCCTGTTGGTAATACTGTTCAGTTCTTTGCAAGCTGGCAGTCAGAGCTGATTGACCTAAGGAGGAGAGAACAAGAGCTATTTAAAAATATGTCTAAAATCAGAAATACGGTGGGAGAGATAATTATTTGACACCCTGCTGAATTTGAAAGTTTGCTGACTTACAAAAAAAATAAACAAAAAGTCTCTAATTTATGAGGTAGTTTCATTTTTATGGAGAAAGACAGAGTATTAACCAAAATTAAACAGACAACATGTTACATAAAAGTTATAAATTGATTTGCTTGTCATTTGATGAGATATAAGTATTAGATCCCCTACAACCCAGCCAGATTTCAGACTCCCACAGACTGACTGTGTGTCCATGTTGCACACAGATTACAATTAATCTATTGGACGATCATGAGAAAGGTGAGGGATCAGCCCAGAACTACACGGGAAGAGCTTGTTAATGATCTGAAGGCAGTTGGGACCAGAGTCACTAAGAGCACCACTGGTAACTACATAATCATTTATTAAAATCTTGCAGTGTCCACAAGGTCCCCCTGCTCAAGAAGGCACATGTACAGACAATCTTAAGTTTACCAGTGAACATCTAAATGATTCAGAGAAGGCTTGGGAGAAAGTGCTGTGGTCAGATGAGACTAAAATTGATCTCTCTGGCATCAACTTGACCCGCCGTGTTAGAAACGCTGAGTATGACCCGAAGAACACCATCCCACAGTCTAGCATGGAGGTAGAAACATGCTTGGGGATGTTTTTCTTCTAAGGGTACAGGACAACTTCACCACATTGAGGGGCCAATTGATGGGGCCATGTACTGTAAAATCTTGGACCAGAACCTTCTGGCCTCAATCCTATAGAAAATCTATGGAGGAGCTGAAGTTTCGAGTTGCCAAGCAGCAGCCAAGAAACCTGAAGGATCTAGAGTGTTTCTGTAAAGAGGAGTGGGCCAAAACCCCTCCTGAGATGTGTGTAAACCTGGTGACCGACTACAAGAAACATCACTGCTGTGCTCGCAAACAAGGGTTTGTCCACCCAGTACTAAGTCATGTTCTACTTGGGTATCAAATACTTATTTCACTCAGTGAAATGCAAATCAACTTTTATGTCACGTTTTTTCTTGATTTCGGTTGATATTCTCTCTCTCTCTCCATAAAAATGAATCTACCTACTAAATAAGAAACTGTTCAATTTTTTGGTAAGTCAGCAAACTTACAAATTCAGCAGGGTGTCAAATAATTATTTCCCCCACTGTATGCATGGCAGTTTAACAGACAAAGATTAAGCCTGGTGTGAAATGTGCTTAGACAGATTTAAATACAGCCATTATATGTAATCAAGAAGTTAAGCCTGTTGCTGGAAAAAAATCCCTTGTCAAATTTGTTCCACATTAGCACTGTCTAGATATCAACAATTTTCTTTTATATGCCCACACTAAATGGCTGTGTTTAGTGCACTTTTGTAATACATAATATGTACAAGGATTGGTGCAATACATAATAGGAACAATATGTAATTTTAGACTATATTTGGTAGGATGGGAGGCAAACCTGTAATTCAACTACGTAATTTTTAAAATTTGTTTGCATTCAATTTCTTCATGGCAATTTCTCGAAGCAAAAAATAATTAAATAAATAAACAAAAAAAAAAATTCTCAACATTGTCTGAACACATTCGGTTACCTGAATAGAATATAAAAAAATATTCTAACTATTGCAGCTCAGTTGACTATGTTCCACTGCAGCATACCATTACACCAATGTGTTCTGGAATATTCTGCAGACATGACAATGCAGGTTAATTTAACATTTGTTTAAGATGTAAGATCGATTTAAGATAACAGCTGATATTACATTGGCTTTACACTCATAGTACCTTTATTTATACTCCTGTCTGACAGTTGATCCATAACTAAATCACAGCTGACAAAAGGAGCGGGCACCATGCAGGACTCTCAAACACAACATATGCAACTAAAAAACATGTTGTTTGACAAGCTACGCTGTATAACAAATCATTACATTTTGCGCAACTACTGAATGCGACAAAGTTTTAGCTTTTGTTATACACCTTTATAAACCATCTTTATGGGGTATTTATCCTCTACTCATAACTACTGTGGTACTGTAACCTTAGCAATCACAGCTCTTGCTTGTGTTGTATAACACATTTAATCATCCTGTCAAATGAGAGTAAGTCAAACAAGTGACATCAGCTTTGAGACGAATATCATCTCATTGACACAGCAATGTGCCGAACCATTACAAAAAAACTAGATGAAGGTTTAATTCTTTTTTCCTCCTAAATTTCAGTCTTTTATCCACTTTAAAGTTTTCAAATGTTAAAAACATCAGATTAGCAACAAAATCATTTATATGTTTCTCACATCATTTGTCATGTATTTTTTTCCTTTGATGTACTCTTAAGACATTTTTACAAATCTATTTCCCAATCTCCTTTATATCCTTAGAATAACACATGCAGGTTTTGCTACTGTACCTTCAAGACAAAATAACAGTTCTGAATGGCTGCCCTGTACTGTGTTTCAGAAAGCAGTCCAGGGATGAACTTTTCCTTATGATGTCAGAGCGAATGGGTCAGGGCTACATCTCAGACATCATATTGATTAGCTGATAGTGAAATATACATAAATATAAAAACAAACTTTTACTGTTTATAGGATAATAACTCTGAACAAAACCTCTGGCCTGCATGTTTTAGATAAAAGTAGAAGTTAAATTTGTATGTGCAATTAGTATCTAGAGTACTGAGTGGTTTGGATGTTCTGGCACTTTGTCAAATTCTGGCACTTTGTCCAACATTACTTACAAGTGTGTGGGGGTTTTATTCCTCTTATTCATGTGCTCGCATGGCCTGCTGAATACATGTCCTGTTCAGCTGCCGTCATCTGGGCAGAAGAGTAGAAGCAGGACACATACATACTGACAAGGCTTTGTCTGGGGTGTGTGCATTTGTTATACAGAAGAATCAGAAGTGCAGCAGGGCGTGAAGGGGCATTAGCAGTCATTTCTGTGTATTAGGAGGGGAAGTCATTTGTGACTGGGGCTGACCAGTGTAGGAGAGGGAGGGTAGACCAGAGCAACGTTCACTCGTTCTGAGCCGTTCTTCGGGCACACAATTTCGGTCAGTCCTTCTGGTCGAGGTTGGCTCAGCAACTCACCTGAAACACATGAGCACACAAAACATGTAACACATCAAAGACTGATGACAAAGCTTGAGTTTTTAAAGTATGTAAATAAACAATAATAAAATAAAATTTAATTAAATGCTTTGCTCCAAAAATGACTGTGTATTTATCTATATGTTCTACAGATGTATCTTGTTTAAGGATTAAAGATGTATCTTTGTTTGTCAAAACAGCGCCCCCTTTCCCGACATTGTCCTGTTCAGTTCTTAAAAATCCAAAAAACGACATTTTTGCCCACTAGAGAGCGCCAGCTGTGCAGCCATTAAACTCTAAGTCTTTCTCTCTGTGCCTCAGAGAGCTGCATCAGCAGGAGGGTTCTAACTGATGGGAAGTCTGTGGGTCATGGAAGTACAAGAGACACTGATAAAGAAAAGCTCAGCTGTTGTGTCATAAGTCACATGTTTTGCCTGATTAAATCAAATGCAAAAAAATGAGTAATGCCACAATCAATGCCATGTGATTTTCTCCAGAAAAACACTCCTGCTGCACACACACAAACACACTCATAGTTCCTCATTTCTTACCACTGAGGAAAAGTTTTTTTGGAACGATTTGTTACGTAAAGAACCTTTTGATGGATGGTTCTCTTAATTGTAATGGGGAGGTGTGGGTTCGAAGCACCTTTGTAAAGCTAAAAGAATGTCCCAACTAAGGCCTCTTCCTTTAAACTGCAGTTCTAGTGGTGATTCACTATTAAAAAAAAGTTTTTTGTTCAAGGATTCCAGTTAATCTGTGGCTTAGATACTGATCCAATATCAGCTCTGTAAACTGTAAAGCGCCTGTTCACATATTTGAAACATGAGTATTTATGTCTCACTGAATCTGTATTCAATTGGAACTTAAGACCTATTTTTTTGCCCTGTTTATCATTTATCAGAGTCTCAGGTTCATGTGTAAATGTACACTACAATCTATTACAACTGCCTGGCATTTGAGTCTGACTAACTCTGAGTAAACTGTATAAATCAAACAAAGATTTTATATGGTTAAATGGAAGTAATCTTGACCTGGAAGCATCTAGCAGCAACTCAGCCACAAAGAAGAAGATAAAATACATAAAAATAAATAAATGAATGCATAAACAATAAATAACTACAGAGTACCAAACTGTCTCTGAAAGCAACAGAGGCACAATAACCGGGCATCGGGGGCTTCATGGCTGAGCAGCTGTACACAAGCTTAAGATTGCTATGCACAATGCTAAGTGTCAGATGGAGTAGTGTAAAGCACACTGCCACTGGACTCTGGAGCAGTGGAAAAATTCTCTGGAGCGACAAATCACACTTTGCTATCTGGCAGTTAAATAGTAGAGTCAGAGGGCCACCAATGACCCAAAGACTGGAAAATGCATAGTGCCTACAGTAAAGTTTGGTGGGGCAGGGATAATGCTCTGGGGTGTTCTTAGTGTCTGGGCTATTTTCCTTAGTTCCAGTGAACGGTAATGTTAATGCTGCAGCATAAAAAGACACTTCATACCAGTATATGCTTTCAATTTTGTGGACAGTTTTGGAAGGTACGCTATGTTGCAGCACGACAGTACCCCTGTGTACAAAGTGAGGTTTATAAAAACATGGTTTGATGAGTCTGGGGTGAAGGAGCCCAGACCTTTGGCCAGGCCTTCCGTTTCCAGGAAACTTAGTATTTACTAAATGTAAGTGTTCTTATTTACACTTTGTGGCAACCAACAATTATATTACATATATTTTTTCATTAAATGTTACGACTTTACCTTTCAAATATTACATACAACAGAGGCTTCACAACAATCAGATTTGAATTAAAATGGTAATTATATATCTGGCAGCTGCTCACTGATATTTTATTGACTTATCTGGGCTAAACTGAAGCTTCAGGAATATACAAGGGACACTACACAACATGTAAGCAGCTTAATTTCAGTTTCTCTGCATATATTAATTAGAACCCACTGTAGTGATCAAGCACAATAAAAGCTTAAGTCAATGCTCCATGTATCCTGTCTCTAAGTGGTGCATGAAGCAATGGCCTGTCTATTGCACCACTTAACCATTAGTCCTATTGATTTTCTGCTGCTTTACCCTTTGTACAGATAAAGAAGGGGTGGATCTGGGCAAGGCCAAGGCCTCACCACTAAAAAAGCAAGGCTAAAACAAGACCAGCAAACAACAATTTTCCAGTATCAAGAAAAGACTATTTGGCACATGGTCAAGGTTTCATTAAAGTACCGGATGTATTGCAAGCTGTAGGCTGAAAGATATGGACAAAATAATGTACCACAATTATGCTGCTAAAGTGCCTTGCAGCACTTTGCTGAAGGGCAGTATTTATAAAGCAAAATGGTACCTACATAACCCTTTCATGACAAGCAATGTCAACCTACATAAACACTTACACTGACTTATTCCAACCAAGTATTGGTTGTCATGAGAGCTGCTTACTTCACAGCAAGTGTTACGACAACCGACACTTGTTGAAATAAACCTTTATAAAGGTTTATGTAGGTTATGTCAGTTGTCATACAAGGCTTCTGTGGTGTGTAGCTTTATAAACACTGTACCCACAGTAAAGTATTACCTTGTGTTCTCTTTTTTTATTTTTTTTTTATTTATTGAGGTAATTGTTCGATTGACAGATATACAAGAAAAGAAAAAAAAAACAAAACCACAGTCACAAAACACATCTCCTTCAGGTAGATTCAATTCAACAGTCAACCACATCACCGTGTAGAGGTGGAAAAGGTCAAAAATAATTTTTCACTCAGTGTGACATCGTGAATAGTAATGACAAAAACTGGTTAACACATAATGAAACCTTAAATTTCATCATAACTTAGTTTGAAGTTTATCAGATCATGTGATTTAATCAAAATTATAGTATTCTCTATGAAACGTTTCAGTTCAATCTGCTTATTTTGATGTAATTCAGAAATAAAAATGCATTGAATGCAGAAACGTGACTGTGGGCAATAAAACGATATACCAACAACTTAATTAATTTTTACGTCTAAAAATTTTTAATTCAATAATTGATTCTCACATTACAACACTGCTGCAGTTGAACCATCATCTTCCCATCAATGTGTCATGATGTGTCAGGCTTAGGCTTGAGGAAGCTGGAGTGGAGTCATGCCATGGGTTATCTCTGGCATCTCCACTCATCAGGCTCAGCCCTGCACTGCAGCACACCCAGATGGAACAGCAACTGGAATCATGGCAAAAGAATGTGCCATTGATACTAGCATTGAAAAACGTTTCCAGGTACAACACATGTTCACATTCTTGCACTCCAGCCTGTTTGTTCCTCTGCCAGACTCTCCATCTCACATCCTCTTTACTGGCTTAATCTCAAAGGAGCAGTCTAAGTGCCTTAAAAGGAAAACTTTTTTTCCTGTTTGACGACATATCTTCCTTTAAAAGATGCCCTCACTACAGTGGAGGCTGCCAAAAGTTTATTCGAGAAACACAGGGAGGAAAGTCCAACTGAGCTGTGAACAATGGTTTCACAATAGTTTCAGAGGCCTCTATCCTCAGCATCAACACTGCAGAGTGAAGGGGTGGGTTGGGGGACCCTGATTTCTCTTTTGTTAAAAGTTATGGATTTAGGGGAGAAAAGTGTCTCCACACCTGTGTTCACCTTAGTGTTAAAGAGACAGGTCGGCTTAACGTCAAACTTAGTTTTACTTTTTCTCCCAAATATAGGCAATTGGTGAAGCCACGTTTGGGCGTCCAATGTTTTCCTTTAGTTTTGCACAAAGAGTAATTTACGAAGTAATCTGACTGGTTTTTGGGTCAGATTACATTCAAAACACATTTTTCAACCTTTCGGCATCCATTACATGTATAAATAAACTGTTTGGTTTTTTTACTGCTTTTAACATGTTGCCCTACATTTTGCCCAATTTAAAAAGCAGGCCAAGAACACTCTTCATAACATAAATGAGTGAATGGTGTTAATCTGTTGTGCAATTAATAGGCAGATTTACATGAAGGTTTTTGTGAAAATCAAACTGGGGAGCTTTCTGCAGCTTATTTTCTATATACCAACAGTATGGACTGGTCAGTAAAGTAACTGACCAGTAGTAGTCTACAGGGTAAAACATTTATGGCATTTAGCAGACGCTCTGATCCAGAGCAATGTACATCAGTGCTTAAGTAGCCCACATCTGTTCTTCAGTAAAGCTATACTAAAAACAACAACTGCTTTTAACCAAGTTACTGCTAGCTACAACAACGGGAAAACATTTAAGAGGGTAAGTGCCTGAGGTTTTTTTTTTTTTTTTAAATATATAGGAAAAGATGTATAGGAGATGTATAGGCTGGTTAGTCACCAAGGTGCTCCTTGAAGAGGTGGGTCTTCAGACGACAGTGAAGACAGTGAGGGACTCGACAGATCTGATTGGAAAACAGAGTTTGAAGGCAAGTGTTATGGTTTTTAACTTAATGCGAGTAGGTGGTGAGAAAGGGTCAGATTCTTCTGAAGCTGTAAAGAAGGTATCTGCATGTCCAGGAGAGGTGGTCACCGTGTGACAAGAACGACAGATCTTCATCTAGCATGACACCATAATAAAACACTGACCACAAAGTCACAGGTTCAAACCCCACTTTGTACTACTGTGTCCTTGAGCAAGACACTTAACCCTCAGTTGCTCCAAGGGGACTGTCCCTTAACTAATGATTTTAAGTTGCTCTGGATAAGAACGTCTACCAAATGCCACTTCAACTTTATCTTTACTTTCAAGAAGATCTATTTTTACCATTCGGGCCCTTTAACTAATCTCAAAAAGTTGCGAGTGAGCTAAAATACTGTATGATTATAAGATAAGATAAGATAAGCCTTTATTAGTCCCACAAGTGGGAAATTTGCTTGGTACGGCAGAAAGTGGACAGTA
>JBBPCX010000023.1:11166825-11194013 GCA_037974365.1 Hydrocynus forskahlii | reverse complement strand
AGAACTTTAGACTACTATTTCTTGACTTGATGTAATTAATCTGGCAGCCTAGAGGTAGAAACTTTTGTCCAGCTTCATAGGTAGCAGCACACCATCAGAAATCACAGTCTTAGCGCAACATCTGTCTTGCTTGATTTTTTTTCAAATATTTTGTCATTTAAACCTAGATTCTGATAAATGAAATAATATGTTGAAGTCAGTCCACTCGAGGAGACACTTGAGACCAGGACTGGAGGCAAAGACAAACATAGAAATTCCCAACAAGCACAGGACATACAGCATATATATAGCATAGATACACAATCAGCCAACATGGATCGTATGACAACAACATACTAGTGTTACAATTACTTTGCTAAATATTGGAATTCTCCTGGGAACCCTACTACCTACAGAAGCTTACAGCCGTCACCCTCTAACAGTTATTATTGAAAAAGCTGCAATGACCTGAAGAGAATCTCTGAAAGTAGACAGAAAGTGGGACATAAAGGGTGGGTTCACATTTCCTCAGGATCTATCCCTTAACACTGAGGGAAAAAAAGCCCACCCTGTAACACAACACAGAAAAGCACATGCTACAGAACCGATGTCTCAGGGCAGCCCACGTTTTTCAATTCAGAAATTTACAATTAAATAATTATAAAATTCTATAATACACCCTAAAATGCCCCTTTTACATTTCATTCTTTCCACACTCTCAGTTCATCGAAATTACTGCAGAAATTCTGTTAAGTAATTACACAACATAATGTTCAGTGTACAGTTCGGTACACTGTTACATCTTGTGATCAAAACAAATAGGAAAACCCAAAAATGTAAAAGCTATTGAGATAGAATATAAATACTTTGAAAATGTAGTGTGCTAATCATTTTACTATGAAATTATTTGCACAAAAATGTAATGTAAATTGAATATACAGAAAAATGGCAATAATAACTTCTGTCGGTTAAGGTCACTGCCATAATAGGCCAATGGTGAATATGTTATGACCTGTTCCGGACATGAAAGACTATACACCAGGGTTGCCCATTAAGGGAAAAAACACTAGTTATATGATTTGATTACTAAGTATTTTAAATGTAATATGTTTTACAATATATTAAAAATACGTTGATGATTCATTGTGACATGGCCTGCATCATTGTGGACCACATTATTTACTTTTGGATTACACAAATACCTTCATTACTCCGCAATAATCACAGTACAGCTGTTTACAATTTTTATTTGCGCCTTGCTGTCTTTGGTGATATCAGTAATGCAAAGGCCAATACTGAGATGCTAGGGAAAGTTGGAAATTGCCTAATGGAGAAAGAAGAAGGAAGTCTCTAAAGTGCATGAACACGTACGAAGGATAAGAAAGAGCAGAGGTGTCTGAGTATGGGCAGTCCCAGCTCTGATCCTACATAATGATACACAGTATCACGGCATGGAAAAGCCCTCATCCCCATTAACTCAAGCCAATCTCATATGGACAAGGCTGCAGACTCAAGAGGACAACACCCATACAAGGACAAGCAATACACTGTCCAAACCAGCACAGATCACATGGATAAGGTAATACAGCAGGCTTACAATGTAGGACTCCACAGAACACGATGACATAACAGGACTGACATCTTGCAGGGATAATTCTGCAGGTTGGGACAACAGCATCTCTAGTATATAATGTAAACATGCAAAATTTCAAAACAAGTGACATCATGTCCAAGTGGGGAAGGGAAGGGTCTTTTGGTTCTGTTTTGAAAATTCTGAACTGTAAGTTCTGCTGTTTGCAAGCACTGTTATATGGTAAAAGTGACAACTACAAAAAAAAAAATTTTTTTAATATTATTTTTTTTTAAATGCCAAATATCACTGTCTCTTCCAAGCCTGAGAGTTCAACAAAAAGCCAGACATCTCCTGAGATCCACTACAATGGAAACCCCCACAGGTTTCCTGTTACACACACACACACACACACACACACACACAAACAATCTTTCCTGTGACCTAATTTCAGGGGACGGTGATAAAGTTCTTTTCCATTTAACTCACTCAAAGAAAATAATTGTAGTAATACTATAAGAAACATGAGCATGTTTACACTGCTGTATAACACTAGAGTAACTGTTTGTTGAAAAAATTTGCAATATAGCAATGCCAAAATGTGACAGTGTGGACATGTGACAATGCATCATGGATACAATATCTGATGCAAATGCAGTTTTTGAAACATGTCACACATCAAACACCTCTAGTTTCATTAGCCAAATATACTACAGATGAAATCTTTCCGATGCCCAAATTATTATCCAATGCAGCCTTACTGTAATATATGATATAATATTATAATATATTTTTGTACTACTGTCTTACAGTATTCCATAGTACTTGTTTAGTTTACTATATGCTTCCCAACTTTTGCAATTTGAGGTCCATACAATCAAAAGCCTTCCTCAAGATATAATACACCCAACTGTTTCAAATGCAGCATGCTGAATTTTGCCTTGACATTAGTCACACAATTCTTTTGTTTCTATCAATTTACTGACTGGCAGTATAACTGGCTAGATAGTATAATATTTTAAAATGACACTTTATTTAAAGTTATGGCTAAATGTCTCCATATTGTTTATTTTGCATTACAAGAAAGATTGACAGACCCCTTAAAGTGATGCCACACTTACAGATTGAAAACCACTGTACAACAAGATACTGTAGACGTTTGTACATACAAGACCACACTGAACTGTAAATATAATAATATTTTTATTGTAGGAACTTATGAACAAATAAATGAAACTGGCCAAAAACCTTCTTTGATTACTAAAGTCACTTGCAGAATGCCACTTGAGGTTACACAGAAAATGCAAAATATTGTATTGCATTACTGATATCTGTAATATTTTTCAGCAAAATGAGTCTATCATGAAAATAAACAACTTTCAAATAGCCAGCATTCTGAGCAACTTAACCTTCAAAAAGGAAGCTCTTTCCAAAACATCCCTACGTTTCCTGTGTGCAAAAACAATTACTGCCGCAACTTTCATGTTAGTGTTTGCCTCTTCTTTGAGGAAATCGCTCTTCCACTGAGGCAAGATAAAAATCAAAGAAACTAAAGGAAGCCTGTGCTGGATTCTGGTGCTGCTGCACTTGCTACGTGCTAAATTCACCCACAGTTCCAAGAATTCCTGGGAAACTTCTGAAAGAAGGAACTGTACTGCATCAAGAGAGGGAGGTTATTCTTCACAAATACTCCTTTATTTTAAGAAACGGAAATCCATTCAGAACTGCTGGTGACCATAACAAGTCACACCACATAATGAAAAGCGCGGAGAATAAACAGTATCGTCTCATAAAAGCTTTGGTGTATACTTGATACGGCAGCATTCCAGTTTAGTTTTAAGACATAATGTCTGGTATTGTTACATGTCCCTGCATGTTCTCCGGCACACCTTGAATCACAGAAACTGAGAGAAAGTGATCACGCCCAAGGGAAATGTCTGGAAACTCATGTAACCCTAGATTGTGAACGTGTCACAGGCGTGAAACCATACTGAGCAACTCCTCGCCCTCACCTCTTGAACATGAAGTTCAGTCACTGTTTAGTCAGTGATTACTTAACCAAACTCGCCTTGACTTAATTGCCAGTCACCTAGGAGTCTTCTTTTCAATCAGTCTAATCCTGGACAATCCACTAACCAGATTAGGAGAGGGCATGTCTCTGTGGGAGAAACAAGGCTGTTCTCAAGCACAGACAGGGAAAGTGCTTCAAATGACGCAGTACAAATCTGTCAACATGCAGGCTAAAAAAACGCACATGGAACAAAAGCACATTTCTGGTACTGTCTACTGGGCAAAGATGCAATTTATACACACACACACACACACACACACACACACACACACACTCAAATGAAAAAAACTCTTCCCTTTTAATCAAATCCCAGCTCAAATACCACACACTTTGAAACCTAATATACCGAAACTCGATTTTAACTACAGCAGGCATTCAGTCTTCTGCTTGAAAAAGTGTAGTCCAGTCTGTGAAGGTGGTGAACACTTGCTTAAAAGATCACAAATCAATTTTTAGGATTGCACTATAAAGGTAGCATACCACATCACAAACTTGACCTCTGTGTTGTATTCCAGTCAAACAGGCCTACCATGAATTAACACAAACAATACTCTCCCTAGACATCCTGCTTTGATACAATAGAGTTTATTTATTACACTGAAGCAAATCAATGCACCAGTGAAGAATTCTTATGGCTAATACTGATTTCTTTAAGGCAAAACTGGTCAAGAACTGATTTATTAAGCTTTATAAATCCAAATCTGTCAACATGCAGGCAAAAAAAAACGCACATGGAACAAAAAGCAAATTTCTGGTACTGTCTACTGGGCAAAGATACAATTTATACACACACACACACACACACACACACACACACTCACTCTTAAATGAAAAAAACACTTCCCTTTTAATAAAAAATGAATCAAGTAACAGACTGGACAAAATTTAAATATTTAATCAGCCAATTGCCAGTTGTGAGTTTTGAGCAAAAATCTGCAAATATCTTTGGCTAATTCCAAATGTCCTTCCTTAAAGAGATACATAAATTATACATTATTCTTTTAGCAAAACTACCTCCTTATGGTCCCTTCTTTGTCATGTCACAATAGAGAAACTGTTAACCCATGCTATTTAGAACTACTTAAATATACAAAGAACAATGAATGCATTCAAATTGAGTTATCACAGGCCTATATACATGATTGGTTTCACCTAAATGGCATTTTAGGAACAAAAATAGGGCATAGTACTGCACATAACACCATGTCTTAAATATAGGACAACCTACAGTGACAGCAGAATGTAAGCCATTTAAGCAAATGGACGATATAGTACTAAACAAAGTTTTATTTGATCTGTCCTGTACAGAAAAGCTCTCATGGGAAGTTCATGCTAAGAAAAGCTGCTAAAATTAGTGACCTGCACCCAGTGGACAGCCCAAATTTGGCAAGCTACAATCTGCATTTCTCTATTCTAAACAAGATCATTTTAAAAATCTTGCTGTTCCGTAAATAGGATAAGGTTTACAAGAAAATTAAGCCAATCAAACTTGATGTTTGATTACACAGCAACAGTTTTACGACAGAAATCTTTGCTCTTTCCACCTAATTCCAACAGCTTTAAAGTACATTCACATTTTACTTATGCACTGTTTAAAAAAATCACCCTTGCACATATTATTTACTAAAATGATTCCTTCAATGGCATTGCTCCAAATACATTTTTGGCACCTGTATTTTTGTGTGTAATGTGCTGAAACTGTGGGGTCCTGTTGAGTGATGGTGTTTTCCTGTACAGTTACAAGGGCACTGATATGTCTCTTATTACATCTGTTGCCAAGCCTCAGAAGGCAACTGGTCTGCTTACATGTTGACAACTTGGCACTTTCTCTAAGAAGGTCACTGAAGCCTTTCTACTTCTCAAAAGTGTCCACCCTATAGGTACTTAACTCTGGTCCTAGAGATGTACCCATAACATTTAAGCCTTCATTACTTGGAACATGTATGTTAGATTACGGCTGGAGCTCAAATCTAGAGGGTGGTAGATCTTCAAGATCAGGACAGGGCTCCCCTGGTCTACCCCTACCAAATCTTGGTATTATAAATAAAGATGTGGAATTACCATAGCCCACAGTGATCAACATGTGATTAGGGAAAGGTCAGAGGGTTATTATGAGGCCTGGAAAGCGAACAGAGAAACCAATCATTCACTACCATGTAGTGAACTCGAAGAATGCAAATAGACAAAAATATTCCGTTCCAGTAACCTACTTACTTCTTGTATATTAATAGAGACTCACTGACTGATTACACTTTCAAAATAGGTTACGCTATATTGAATGAATGCGTGTAGAGCACCCAGTGACCCCAACCACTTTTCAGTGTGGTGCCAGTGTGATTACAGTCTTGAAACTAGAACAAACAAACTGGAACGAACACCACCAGGATTTGAAATAACAACTCTGAATGATCCTTTTTGTGCTTCAAACAGTGATTGATTGTACAGTAAATTCACATTCTAAGTATGTAAGATAAAGGAATTCTCTACAGCAAAGCATACACCCAAACATTATATTCATTAGTTTGTGGCAATTAACAAAACCTTTAGAATACAAACTGGTCGATGAAGCAAGAGCTGTTTTTAACAGAAAATGGTGCTGAAGCTTCTGGATAGTGAGTATGAGAAAGACGATGCTCTGTGGTCATTATTTGCACCATGTTTAGTCTGCAAGAGAGAAGAGCCCCAAGACTGAATCAACATGAGTGTGGGCCAAAAATATCATTCCCAAATATGGCATGATGAAAATCTGTCCTGTTAAACTTGTTGTTCTGTCTTGTCCGAAACATTAGAAGGCCTACTTAAGGTAAAAAAGGAACTAGTACTCCTCTTTGACTATGACTACAGTAGTCTGACCAATGGACAACCAATAAAACCCATTTATTCAGTTACTGCATTAATCAGAGTTGCTACTCTTGAGTAATAAAAGTAAGTGAGTAATCTACCGATTATTCTTGACAACTGAGCAACCAGATTTTTATGGTAGGACAGATTTAAAAAAAGATTAACTACAATAGCTTTAATAAGATTATTTATGAAATATGAAACATTGCTATATTGTTTTGGGAACCCAGCTGAATGTTTTATTAATCTTCTGAGGATTCTCCAGAAAGACCATTCTTTTGCACTTTCAATGCCCAATTGCTGTATATTTGTGGAATATAAAATGTTAAGGGGAAAAAACAATAACAAAACAGCATAATAGGCATAACATGATTTATTATTTTTCCCCATCTGTTAAACTTGGCAAATGGATAGTAAATAACCAGAAACAGAACTGTAATTGTATATATTTTTTGCTCTTTCAAGGATGTCTACATATTTTAGACTTAGAAAATTCAAATATGACTGTAGCTGTTCATCAGGTTCTGTTTATAGCTGTTGGGAATTTGTAATGTGCATTATAACCATGAAAATTGCTGACTCCTTGAGGACGACCATCTTAATCAATCTTGAAATTGGAGTAATCAATTGCAATTAAGTGTCATCGTTGGATATGCATAAAGACAGCATTAATAGATAATTAATGAAAAGCAGTGGAAAAGCAGCAGCTGCATCTTTGTGCTTGCCGTAGGGTTAGTATAGCCAAATCCCTGTCTTGGTTGAAAAAGAGTATGATTGGGGGGGATGTTCAACGGCTCCAAGAAGCAAAAAATCTACCAGACATCCTGATTAACTGACTCAACATATGAGACCTGAATACATCTTTCATTGGGAAATATTTACCACAGACCACATGAGCATCAACATCTGAACTGCATTACAGGACTTCCAGGTGAAATACTGTCACTACAAAAAAGCAAATATATCCATGGAGAGACAAAACAGGTTTTCTTTCCTGAGCATGCCAGAATAGCACAAAAGTATACTTCTAATATGACAGACTGAAATCAGGAGCAGTAATGGTGGAAGCTATGAGAATAAACTCAGCAATGACAATCATAAACATACAGAAATATCTACAATCATATGCTAAACGAACCTGGTAAAACTTCATATTTTGTTGACCTTCTCATATTGGTTTATCATACTGGAAAAACTCAAAAAATATAAAATGTGCCTTGACTTTTGCACAGACCATATTATTTCTTCCTAGTATCTTAAATTATGTTTATCAGTAGTTGTGCACTAAAACATGCAGATGTGTGTTTTCAGAGGATTTGCACGTATTTCCATTTAAAACAACAGAAGATGCCATTTGAACTAGGGTGCCCGAACTTTTACATATGTTTACCACCCTCTCTGAAACATGCCTTGAGTTATCTGGGGTGCTATAACATCAACTGCTGATTGGGCTTATGAAGAAAGAAGAATGCCCACAGCAAAATCAAACACATTTTCTTTTAAGAACATGCCAAGTCCTTCATATATCACGCCATCTACCTCTGCCTCATTACCAACACTGAAATCAACGCAACTCTTTCTTTATGACCATTCTTTGGAAAAATATGGGTTTTGGCCATGCAGCTCTTACATGGGACTCTTCCTTTTATTTTGCTAATAAGACTAATTTGCTCGGCTCTAATAAGGCCATAAACAGTGAAAATGACTGTGTTTTGTTGTGGTTTTCTTAGCCTCCCACATAGAAGTCAGTTTTGGAATGCATGTACTAAATGTAACATTTCAAAAAAAATCAGATCAAAGTGCTTAATCTGTGTTACTATTTAAATGAGAAAACTGTGATAAAAGATTACAAATGTAAAATGTCATGCAAACACAGAGATTGTAAATTGGCAGACTTCACACTGCACAATTTCTTTACACACATGTGGTCTGGTAAAAATGTGGTTTGTTTACTATGGCTCTAGAAACAAAAATGACATGGCAAGTCACTGCAGTGCAATGCTACATTATCTCAAATGAGTCATGCACAGAACTAACATTGCATGGTTTGTAAGGCATGTTCTGATCTCATCAGTTAGGGACAATTACAATGGCAAATTTCGTCTCAAGTCAAGCCAATTAAGTCAAGTTAAGTCAAGTAGGTTTTATTGTCATTTCGACCATACTCACACAGTACACAGTGAAATTAGATAAAATGACTCCAGGACCATGATGCAACACAAAAACAGACATACTGTCATACTTTGCCTTTTGTACAAGTGCTGACATACTTTTGCGTTTTGTGCACCTAAAGCTATGACCATAAGGGGTAGCTAATGGTAATGCTTTCATCAAGTGGAGTATATCAATAGCTTGTAGTCATCCACTTAATCCGCTCCAATGGAAAAAGAAAGCTGCAACTCACTTAGGGGATTTCTCAACTGGTTATGATAATTATTGCTAGTCATAGCATTGAAAAGATTTGCATTAGCTTTTCGATCATACATAGATTTGCATTAGCTATTTCGATCATACATAGATGTCACCACATCTAATTACTATCATAAAAAGGAATAATGTTAGTTTACCATCAAGCCAACAGTGCAAATAAGCTGTCATAGCCTGTCTGAGACTAGATGGGTATGTTCAGCAAGTTCAGCAAGCATTATGTTAAATGACTCAAACAGCCATGACCACAGACATGAACTAATCCACTGCAGCAGCCTGCGTGAGCTCCATAACTGAAGATAGGATGTTACAAAGGATGTAGACAGCTAAGAGTGAAAGAGGGTATAATGTTAAATGAAGCCCTTAAAGAATAAACAGCAGTTAGATAGAAACGGTAAAGAAATGGCATAGATAATGTAGAAGAACTGTGAAGTAATTGTGAGCCAGTGAAAATACAGTTTTTCCACAATTTGCTTTGGTAGATAACAGAAAGTTTAGGTATTCATTCAGGATACACTGTGCTCTTTGTTTAGGTCTCTGTTCAAATGATTTTACAATGGGAAGCATCCAAAGGCTGCTATGCTTGCCTTGTCTGCATCCCTGCATCCTGTGAACCGGCATGTTTTGTTACCATAGCAATCCTCTGCACCGCTGTGTGTATGGCTGCACTGTCAGCAGGCGAGACAGGCTGGCTCTGCCTAATTTGTGTTTCTAGGTGGGGCTGCAGGCCCACTGAGACACCCCTCCTGTCACTCCCACCCCCTAATGGTCTTTTGTTCAGCCTCCATCATTCCACAATGACTTCATATAGAATCAGATGTGTCAGCCATAGCTGTGTCAATGTTTGCGAAGCAATAAATCCCATCATTAGCTCACACAGCACCATGATTGGTAAATGGCTGAAGCGAAAACAAATTTTGCTTTCATTTGTTGTGGTATGAAGGGTCAATGTCTGGAACCCATGTTATTGTTATCAATAATAACTTAATAATAATAATAATAATGACATAATAGTGCAATGTAAAAATAATTATCAACCTCACTAAATAATCAATATTTTTTACTATGCTTATTAATAAAGATGTGAATTCTTTCAACTTTTCTCTTCATGTTTTAAGGTACAAAGAAGTAAATAAACAAACCAAAGATATAAGGAAATCATTGCCCACCGGCGGAAGTGCAACAAATCATAGCAAATAAGGAAAGGGATTAGTTATCCCACTCACCTGGGAAAGAATGTGGGTTAGGTGACCCTCTCTTCAGGCACTTTGAACACACGACATGCACAGAATAATGAAGACCAGGCCATTCCTGCAGAAGAACGTTCAGCTCCTCCACCAGAGGGGTAATGGCTTGCCAAGCTGTCCAGATATTTGGCAAAGACGCGTGGCTAGAAATGGCAAGAGTTTCCGGCTGCAGTCTGCTTCGAGAGGGCTGGTAACTCACCATTACAGGCACTTTCCCCCGGTAGGCAAAGATGTAATGCCTTCCATCAGAGCGCTGCACCACGTGGTTGTTGAGCTGCACACTGAAGCGTGCAAAGAGTCCAGGTGGGATGAGAAAAGGAAAACTGTACTCAATCTGTAGCTGTTCAACAGAAAAAAACTGACCAGGGAACAACGAACCCCCATTCAGCAAGGGATCAACGTGAGGTTCCTCGCTGCTGACTAGACTGGGGAACTTGTACAAAACAGTAGCCCCATTCAATGGCTTGCTGCGGGGTTTGTTGACACAGTAACAAACCCCCATCTTTTCTAGCAGCTCCATGATCAAGTGCAAGTCTTGTTGTGTCTGCACAAGAGGTTTGAGGAGCAGGCGGATGATGTTGGATGGCAGGAGGCCGTGCAGCAGAAAGCCTTGCACATGCTGCTGCATTTGGGAGACTGCGGCGTTATCTCCACCCTCCCCTTCAGACTGTAGCTTTTCCAGCATCGCAGCAAGATCCTTCTGAAAGAAAACATTCAAGATGGCAATGAACCGTGGCAAATTATGGAAGACATATTCCTTCAGGGTGACGCTGTCTTCAAAGTACAGTAATTTGCCACTCTCATGTAGGTACGAGAGGGCACTTTGCAGGCGGTCTTCTGTCAGTCCTACTTGAAGACCCAGCCGGGCTGAGTCCCACCAGGAAAGCCACAGGTCTTGTGGCTTAAAGTGGAGCTCCTCCAGCATCTGCCATGACTTTGGCAGAACTCTGTGAAGGTTAGGAAAGATCTCACGGTGATCAGCAACAGACATGAGTTTCTCCTTTAGGCGCTGGATATTCTTCTGTGTCTCCACACAGCTGACACATAATACTGGAGACAAAATCTGCAGTCGATTGTTGAGCATGTACTGCAGCTGGGCTTTTTTGCGTCTCAAGTTCTTGTCAGAAACTCCATAAAACAGTACATGAGGGCTAGATGCTCTGACATCATAGCCCTGCTCCAGGGCTTGGTCCACCTGCATAGCAAGTGTCTGCAAACACTCAATGTCCCTCTTCTCCTGAAGAGAGATCTGTCTATGAATGTCCAAACACTTTTCCTCCAGGTCACTCTCCTCACAAAGGTCAGTGTGGGTGCCCACAACACACACTACCGCATGGGGTACTTTTGCACTGAGTAGGTGGAGGAAATAACCTACACTGGTATAGAAGGTCTTATAAGTGTATGCCTTTAAATTCACCACCAAGATGTACAGAGCTCCAGGTGAGAGGAAAAATGGTTTGATGAGATCATAATTCTGCTTCCCTGATAGATCATACACGATAAATGTGAGACTGCGATGAACATCTGCTACCCAGTTTGTCACATCTATTCCTCTGCCACCAGGTATCATTTTAGCATCTAAAGGTTTGTTTACAATGCATTGCCTGAGCTTAGTTTTCCCTGCCTTTTTCTGCCCCATCAAAACAAGCTTTAGCCTTGGCTTCACAGCTGATTGGGAGTGGGCAAGCTCCTTCTGATAGGCCGCTATGTAAGGAATCCCCTTCATGCACACCTCGTATGGAGGCTGTATAAGAGGATTGTCCTTCACTTTCCAAATGCTGACTTTGGCAAGTTTTCCAAAATTGTCTGGGAGTATGGCAATTTGATTACCCTGTAAAACCAACTCCTCCAGTTTCCCTAGCTCTACAATTGAGTCTGGGAGAAAAGTTATTCTGTTATTGTCCAGCCATAAATTGGCAAGATTTGACAGCTGGCCTACCTCCTCTGGAAGAAAGGACAACTTATTTCTGCTCAAATACAACTCTTCCAGACTAGTGATCGTGAGGATGACCTGAGGAAAATCTTCAAAGCAGTTCGACGAGAGATTAAGCATTTTCAGCTTTTGCAGTTTCCCAAACGACTGCGGCAGCGCTACAAGCAAATTGTTGTCGAGCATCAAGCTCTCCAGGTTCTGCATATCACAGAAAGTCTCAGGTAACGAAGAGATGTGGGTGCTGCTGAGCCACAATATTTTGATGGACTGGAGCATCATTATATTCCCTGGGAGGCCTTCTAGCTTATTCCCAGAACAGTCGAGCTCTTCCAAGTCGCTAAGAGCCAGGATCTCCGGTGGGAACCGCTTCAGCTTGTTGTGGTCCACATCAAGAGTCCGGAGCCTCCTCAGCTGCGAGAAGGACCTGGGGATCTCGTAGAGCTCGTTGAAGCTGATATCGAGCTCTTCCAAGCACTGCAGGGTCCCAATGTGAGAGGGAAGATACTGAATCTTGTTGTGGCTGAAGCAGAGCTTTTTAAGACCCTTGAGAAGTTCGATGTCCTCGGAGAAGTGGCTCAGGCAGTTGTGACTGATGTCCAACTCGACCAGCTGACTGAGCTGGAACACTGCAGAAGGCACAGCCGCGAACCTGTTCCTGCGCAGGATGAGGATGCGCAGCCCTGTGAGGGTTGAGCCCAGTCCCTCTGGAAGCTCCTGCAGGGAGTTGTTCCCCAGATTGAGCACTTCGATCTCCTTTATGTCCTCCGGTAGGGTGATGGTCTGGCTGTTCTTGGTGCAGAGCGTGAGCTGGCGCAAACTGCTCCTCAGCTTCCTGGAGCGCAGAGCAGCGTCCCTCCATAACCGGGCTGTCTTCAGATTGCTCTCATTCTCAGCCATGGTGCCCAGACCTTCTGTTTCCAGGCTCATTGAGGGCAGTCGTGGAGTTGGCCAGGCAGCATGCTGGTGGCCCTTCCGTCGTGGAGCGTGGACCTTGGTCCTACAGTCTTAACGAGGTCAGCGTTTAGCGGCATAACACGGAGGTAAACTCCACCTTGAGAAGAAAACACATCGAGCGCCCCGAAGCAGCCGAGGTTGGGCAGCGGAGCTTCACTCCTTTTTCCTCGGTGCGCCATCGAGCCGAGCCAGGGCTCATCGCGGGCGTGGCAGAAAGCTGAGTGCGATACTGACGCCTCTTCCCTCTCTCCGTCTGCCAGCAGCAGCTAAAGGAGCCGCTTAATGGGGTGAAACAAAAGCACAAACGTTGAAAGCCTCTCCCTCCCGCCCTCGGCCCCGCCTCGCTGCGTCAGAGCTCCGTGCCCACCTCCACTGGAGAGCCAGAGCGCTCGGCTGGGCCTCGATAATAAAGGAAGGGGCTATAAAAATTTAACAAAAAATAATGAAAACGCTTATGTCAAAGACTGTAAATTGTTTTTATAGCGTTTTAAAGCGATAAAGGGTGTCGACAGTGTGCCATACCATAAATGAAGATAACCTAGTTCAAAAGGATAAAATAAAAGCATCAAAGCCAGTATAATAAAAGCGATATAGATAGATAGAGATAGATAGATAGATAGATATGTGTATACTGAGACAGATCAACCTATATATAGATAAGATCGCCCTTTATAAGGGAAATTTGCATTGATACGTAGCAGGTGGACAGAACGAGAAAAAAGTGGAAGTAGCATAACAAATATAATAAAAGACGTGTGTGTAAATGCTTGTGTATAAATGCTTTCTGGACTCGAGACAAGAGGTCATAAGGCAGCAAGAACACCATTAAGCAAAGACACCAAATAATATTTCATCTTGTTTGTGTCGAGGTTTAGCCAAAGCTGGATTCACAAAGGCGCACCAGAGAAGAAGTTGTTTTCATCGGAGAGAAACCACGTACGGCAGTCTCCACCTGCTGGCCAGAAGAGCGGGAAGGTTTCATCAAATCACAAATGAGTTCAAATACACCATATTTGGGATAAACTGGAACAGAGAATGCAGGCCAGGCCTTCTTGTCCAACATCAATACCTGACCTCATAAATGCTCTACAGAATGAATGGACACAAATTCCCACAGAAACTCCAAAATCTTGTGGAAAGCCTTCCAGGAAGAGTGGAAGTTGTTATAACTCTAAAGGGAGGACCAGCTCCATAGTAAAGTGTATGTATTTGAATGCAATGTCATTAAAGTCCCTGTTGGTGTAATGGCTAATACTTTAGTCCATTTAGTGTAATTCAAAAGCATCAAGTTATAACAAGGTACCGTGGACGAATGTTTTGGAAAAAAAGGTTCTGCATTAATTTCCCCAGAGCATAGTATCTTATCTCATTGGATTACCTAAGACCATTATAGACACTTTCTATAGCACATTAATGCACTATCGGCTGCTTTTCCAGGCACAGATTGAATTTTATGTTGGCTAAAGGGGGTATCTTCAGAAGTGAAGCAAATACCTGACCTCACTAATGCTCTTGTGACTGGACGCAATTACCTCTTTAAGGCAACTTTCCAGCATCTAATATAAAAACTTGAGAACAGACTTACTGTAGTGAAAGTAGACAAGCTTTCTATTAATTTTCAGAAGAAACATACATAGGTCTATTACAAATGTTTGGACTAATATGGTTTGTGTCACTTCTTTGGAAGACACTGCGGTGCCAAAAGTAACTCACTACTAGAAATGGTTTTAGTCTTGGTTCAGGCTTAATCTAGGGCTGAGAAAACTGTTTTATAGTATATACCAACATGGGCAGAATTAAGTGTAATCCAGGACCATTTGCCGTGCCAGTAGTGAATCACCATTGGAAATAATTTTTAGTCTTAAGATCAAATTTAACCTTGGTGTTTGAAACCAATTTAAAATAGCAGAATGGGTAATCTTTGTAGTCTGGGCCTATCAGTTTCAGCAAATTACAAAATCATTCTTCATAACCTACTCTCCACCGTTCTTTAAGTGCAAAGCCATGTTTTCACAACAGTGTATTCGTTTAGCATGTGCCTGGTCACATTTCTGTTGCCCAATATTGGGTAACTGTAATATGTCCGAAGTCTATGTATATAAGCAAAGTTCAGCAGTGTTTAAATAACTCATGCGACCCATGTTGGTATAACAATACTTGCAATTTTGGTAAAGCAAAGAAAAAGAAGATGGCGAGGCTTCATGAGGTTTTAAATAAAATATGGAAAAAGAAAACATGAATGAAATGATTAATTGGTATGCAATTTATAAACATTTTTTAAAAACAGAGGAATTAGAATTCTGCAATGTTTGTTGGTAGATCACATACTAATATTTGAAAAAGCAATAGCACATTTTTTAAATGTGTGTGCTCTGGACAAAGAATGTGTGTGTTCAGGACTATTTTGGACAAAGTCACATCAGTTTGTTTCAAAAATATACACACAAAGTCTGGTCAGGCCTCTTACATACTTAGAATTTAGCAGTGAACAGGAGAATTGTATTATCAAATCAGAGAAATTACTAGAAAACTGAAAAGAAAACGGAGGTATCAACACCACCAGTGTTTAGAAGGCAGATATTTCCTAACAATGGGATGTCCACAACCAGCGGCTGACTTTGGGAATCAAAGACCATTGGGAAAAATGTTTTCAGTCTCTGCTTTTAGGCTTCTGAGGAGGTGGTGCTCCTTCCAAAGGAGCACTTATGGGCACACTCTGTGGTTTGCCTCCGTGCAAATGCTCATTGACTCTCAGCAGACAACCATCCTTAAGCATCCGGATGGTGATACGTGCAATGTTGCGTGAGTCATCAAGGCCACAATGGGGTCGGCCCTCATACTCCATGCCAAGATTCTCCAGCATGCAGCTGAGTTTCGTCTGATTCCGGGCCACCTGTAAAATTAAATAGGAAACCTTTCCCATTATCCAGTGGACATCTTCTCTTAAGTAATGTAGTTGCTTGAGAGGAGAATAAAATTTCTGTTTCTGATTCAAACCTGGTATATATTTTCTTCCAAACAACAGATCTACATATAAATGAACAGTACAGTAGCCCCACACTTTCACACGGATCAGCAGTCGCGGTTTCAGTCCATCGCAGAGTTTTGAACCTCCCACCTCAGAGTACAGCTGACTGTGACATCCGGGCCTTGTGCGTCATGCGGCAGTTACCGAGGCACCTGAACAGAGTGACACCTGAACAGACACCTGAACACACACCTGAACAGAGTGAACATAAACAACCAGCACGAGGACGAGGGGGCGTGGTGCACGAGGCCTGGACGTCACAGTCAGCTGTACTCAGAGGCGGGAGGTTTGAAAGTAGCCAATCCGAGAACGTTATTTATTTCTCCTTGCTGCTGATTGGCTGCTGCCCTTCGATGCTGCAGTCCAGAATTTCCCCTGTGGAGCGTCTCGAGTGTTCTTGTGTTTTTCGTTTTGTTCTTCTTATAGCCCTATATTTTTATTACATAAAAATTCATTTATCACTGTATTTACCTGCTTACAAAGAAAACGACAGCACATACCAAAGAAAACACGCATGCATGAATTACACTACAGTCTATACCGGGGTAACATCAGTGTTTTCCATTCTAGCGCTGCGGGAGTTCGGTGTAAACTGTACAGTATGAATACAGGTTTACCTTTACATTTTCATTGAGGGTAATGAGTTTAAAATGAAATTGAAGTGTTTGGGGAGCATATTTGGGGGCATATTTAAGGTTTACACTATAACCGGGCTCCAGACAAAATAAAAACCTTAGGAGCCACAGGGTCCTAAGCACAAAATATTTGGGAGCCAAATTGTTTTTTTTAGGAGCCATAATCTCTGTCAAATGTGATATAAATAAAAAAATATTGTCACAGCACATTTGGTCAGTCTAACTCCATGTAAAGAGCGATAAACGAAACAAGAAATCATGACATGGACTACACTGTTGCCAAAGTAAAACATAGTGTTTCTCATGTAGTTAATGTTTATTTTTCGTATATTTTAGAACGCGCTCTGCAACAGGTTGCCAGGTCGTACGAATCCTGTCAAACAAACTCAGTCTGTCAACACTGCTCTCGATAGAGATGCATCGGTTGCAAACGAGACGTTTCTTTGACGAAATTTGGGAAAACGAAGAGCCGTTTAGGCATAGGCATAGAATATTACTAGACTGAGCACAGACATAGAATATTACTAGACTGAGCACAGACATAGGATATTACTAGACTGACCACAGATATAGAATATTACTAGACTGACCACAGATATAGAATATTACTAGACTGACCACAGATATAGAATATTACTAGACTAGATGACCAGCTGCAACGTACATCAACATCACCTCCATATTGCGAGAGGCACTGCTGTGGCGGGATGTAGTGGATAAAGATGCCTCACGCATGTTCTGCATGGGGCATTTCATAGGTAAGGTTGAACAATTGTTCTGATTTTATTTTATAAGCCAGGCTAAGCTGGCAAAGCTATGCATTCCTGTGTTCAAGTCATCCTCCAAACAACGTTTTGACTAAATGTAGGCACTAACCATTAAGATTGTTGTTAGCACTTCAGTTAACTTTTCTCAAACACTGGAGGTTTCCAAAAGAAATCCACCTCAGTTTATAAATATTAACCTTAGCTAAGCTAGCAAAGATAAGCATCCCAACAAAGTTTTGGCTAAACGTAACCACGACAATATGTGATTTTATAATGGCCAAATATAATCGAAACAATTGTTCAGCCTTACCAGGGTTTGTCATTCGACACATTTTGAGAAGGCTGTCCTGTGATGTGTGCCGTGGTAGTTTGCTAACAGATGCTGACCCGGCATCTTATGGTCAAAGCAGCACTTTCTCACATTAAAAACAATGGAGGTTTGATGATTCTTTCTTGATGATTCTTTCTCTGCCTCAGATTCTTCCTGAGGCAGTCAGTGTATCTTTGATCAATCAGTTGGTCCGGCCACAGTTTGGAATTGACAACCATCATTTTATGCTCGTCTTTAGTTGTGTTTGTCTTCCACAAAGTGCACATTGTTTGAGCTGTAATTTTTCTTGTACTTTTAGTTATTTTAATTTCTCGCCATTGGTGACTGAACAGAAAAAAATAGTCACAAAATAAATAATCTAGTCATTTTAGTCGCCATCTGGAGCCCTGTATAAAACAACGCGTTTTTTCACTATACGTGGGTGCTCTTGGAAAAGTGGGGGTTTACTGTATATGTATAACGGGCTTAAAGTGCCTTATATAACATATACAAACAGGTCCTCATTTAACACTAGTTAATACATTAAATGAAAACAATTAAATTCCTTCAAATTATACCAACTTTATATAAGGCAAACAACATGAAAACATACCTTGTAATAGTTTCCATAGGACTTTCTAATGTTAATCCACTTTTTGGCAAATGGAGGGTACCTAATTCGACTTAAACAGCATTGCGTATACAGGAATTTACTCATATCCCAAGACCTGAGAGGAGAGGCCAAAATGTAGATTAATATTTAAATATGAATTAATATAATTAATATAAATTAATATAAAATATAAAATAACCATGGTAGCTGCCAGTATTGATTTAAGAAAACTTTGAACTTTTTTTTGTACCTACTTGTATCCTCATACAGTAACGAGATAACAGCAAATAACACTAGTTGAGAGCTATGTGCTCTAATTACCCATCTGTTAGTAGTGCATATTTGTACTTCGTGCCAAGCTCTTTCTCCTGTAGCCAGGCAACCACTCGGCGAAAAACACGGGGAAATGTATCTGCCTCATCTACCATGTTCTGGGAAAACAATTACAGACATACATTAAAAAGCCAATTATGACGATTCTGACATATCTTTCAGGAAGCACAATGATACTGGAATCATTTAGGCATTAGCAGATATTTGCTTGAAAAAAAATATTTGATGCCTTTATTACACCCTAAAAAAGTATATTCAGGTGAAGCTAGAATGATGTTCTAAAATACTTTAATTTGACCTATTTGAATTGATTATGAAGCTTATAGACATATTTTTCCAATCAAAGATATTCCAATTTCTGAATTACATAAATGTTTATGCATTGGCAGGTCTGTAAATGAAAAATATCTGATATCTGCATCCACCTACAAATTCCACATTGGTGCGTCTCTGCATACGGTAAAGTCTTCGCTATAAATCAAAATTATGGTGCTTTATTTGTTTCTCCAAAAGAGAAACACACAACATTAGACATAAACACCCTTAGACATACCTGTGTTATTCCAGTCAGCTTAACGCAGAAATCTGAAAGCTGTTGATTCAACTCTGGTTTAACATACTCCTGAAAAGAATCTACCTGTAATTATACACAAAATAAAATACATATATACATATATATGGCCAAAAGTGTGAGTACAGCAGTTTTTCTTCATAACTGGTAGTAGGTAAGCATATACAAAACAAGCGCATATTTGCTATGCATATATCCTTGCTTTTTCTTCCTCTTTTTCAAGAAAGTTTCATAAATGTATAGTAATATAAAAGCATAGAATTGTTTTCATTTGTATGTATATAATAATATTTGTGATTATAGTAATTGTAAAAGCAATGCTGGTAGCATTATTTCATACACTTATTACACAGTCTATGAAGTTCGAGGTGAAGATGATCATTTGGAGCCTAACATCTGCATGGAAGCATTTTCCCTCACCAACTCACAATCTCCAAGGTTTGCGTGTCAATCAGAACCATGGGGAACTCGATGATTTCATGGACAAAATCGGATGGATTGTTCTCTTCACAGGTAGCCTCAAAGTCCACCACACAGATGTAGTCATAGTATGTGTCACCAGGACCTCCAGCAGCTGCTGACTGCTTCAGTTTGTGCTTCTTATAGTAGTTCTTAAGTCGTTTCCGCAGAACATCTTTCACACCTCTAACAAACCAAAAGACACACATACACAGATAGAAGAGAGATAAGCTTGAAGTATAATTGTACCGATAAACTGTAATATTTTTCCCATGACTTTAGAGTTTACTATGTAGGTTAAAAAGAACTTGAGATCACATTTGACAAAAAACAAAATATCCACCATACCTAGTGTCAAGCTTCAGTTCAGCACATTTAGCTCGTAGTTCATCCTTGTTCATCCGGTTGATGGTGCCGTTAGCAAGTGCAATCTCCTTATACACAGGATCACTGAAATCCCCATGGGCTGCCTGGGATAGAGGGTCTGCTTTTTCACAGCTTTTTTCACAGCTTACATCTTTTTGTTCAGACTAAACAGAAAAACAGGTTTAGCAAACCCATGCCATCCCTTCTTTGCATTGCCATCAGATAGGCGTTACAGAGTTCTCCAGACACGCACAACTTGTGGCTGCTTTAAATCTTGTCAAAAAACTCTAAAAAACTGAACTCAGCTACTACAGACCTCTGTGAACAAAATTCAGTGCAATCCCGTACAATACTGTTTATTATGTCTTACTTGTTCTTAATACTGACTTGCTGTTATTAATACTTATTTATCACATCTATGCTGCTAGTTTTAGTCATTTATTTACATTCATTCTACTCCTTAAATAATGGTCTATTCTGGTGTACAGACAACACGTTCTCCACTAGATATCACACTACTTCCTTAAATATTGGTCTATTCTGATATAGCTGATATATTCTCAATTTGATATCACATTTTACTTATTTGTTTTACATATTTGATATTATATATACATATTTATATGTATAGAAAAGGATCTACAGAACTGGAAATCTTAGCTCGTTGCACTGTACATTCCTGTGTGACAGTAAATTCTATTCTATTCTGTTTTGCTGTTCTTCTGTTTTTCTTGCACTCTCTGTTCCTGGTCCTGTGGTTTTCTGTTATGTTCTTGTGTTGCTCCATGGTTCTGGAGGAACATTGTTTCACTGTGTACTGAGTGTGTATGGTCGAAATGACAATAAAACCTACTTGACTTGATTGGACTTATGGTGCTGCTGCGATCAGTATAGGAAACTGACCCCGATCCTGTAGCTGGATCAGTTAGCTTAGCTACCACACTCATATGAAGTGGTGTTTTGACAGGCCATGTGCTTTGAAAACTAAAGACAACAAAAGACAACACTCACATTAGAGCAAGCACAGTCCTCCTTATCGGTCTCAGACTCTGTCTGTTCAGATTCGTGAAGAATAGTCTCCATCCTACCCAGTTTAGTCTCTCTCTGCTGTCGTGAGCTCTGCGGCTCTCGGGCTGCTGTGGCCACTCGTGGTTTTTTTTTGGCGCGTTCTGCCAACTTTCACAATAAAAGTCTTACGCGATTACCACTATACACAGCACTGAAAGAGATGATTTATAAATCATTACGTGCTTCCAGTGTACTAAAGGAAAACGCGAAATGAAAAAAAAAACCAAAACACTTCTACAAAAGATAAAAATAATAGTAATACAGCCTTCAATCTATGTTTCCAGTCTACTAAAAAAAAACTTAAATAAAAAATAAACCGTTCATAAAACAAACAATAAAAACTATACAAAAGTATAAAAAGAAAAATTGGAAAGAAAAAAAATCAAACGTTTAAAGAAGTAAAAAATATGCGTCAGTCTTCAATCGGTGCATCCAGTCTACTGAAAGAAAAAAAAACTGCGATGAATAAATAAAACTTTTGCTAAATAAAATGTCAACCTCCAATCTGTGAATCCAGTCTACTGAAAGTAAAACTTAAAAAACCGTTATACACTTTAAAAAATAATGTCAGCCTTCAGTCTGTGCATCCAGTCTACTGAATAAAAACTGAAATTTAAAAAAAAGAATCCTGCAAAAAAGGAATCCTGCAAAAATAAAACGTTTGTAAAATAATAATAATAATAATAATAATAATAATGACAGCCTCCAATCGGTGCATCCAGGCTACTGAACGAAAAAAACATGAAGTGAAAAAACGTTTATATATATAAAAATAAAAACTAAAATGAAAAAAGGACTTCCACAGAACTAATAATAAGGCAGCCTTCACCAAAGAGGGTGCCTTAACCATTTTTGGTTTAAAAATAAAAGTCCAGGACTGTAGTGAAGCCCACCACGACCAAACAGATTAAATGGAATTTTAAGACCGGCTTCATTTTGTGAATAGCTGATAATGAATAACATGTATTAAAACAGTGACATATTAGCATGTTAAATATAATTATACAAATGCCCTTAGTCTTTATTATTGTAACTTCACTAGCAGAAAAGTCCATGCTTACCTCCACTGCAGAATCAAATGTGAGCATCGAATGCTGGTAACTACTTAATTATTTCAATCTCACACTTGAACCCAAAAATAAGATGCAAAAATTATATCGTTTCTACATATAAAACCTTTTTAGATAGTTTTACTGGTGTCCTAAACACCAAAAATATCAAATACTGTCTCTTCATGTCTTGAAATACATTTAAAAAGTTGCCCCATCCCAGCAACCTGTGAACTGCTTAGGGAGGTCACCAAGCATAATCTGCTCTTTGCCCTGTAAAGGAATTCAAACTGCACAGGGCCATATGTTATGAATCAATAGTCTCAAAGTTTAATCTATTCAGCTTTAACCAGTTCTGACTGATTACTACACAGCTTAAAGACGACCATTCATAAGAACAACTTGGTACTTTTTAAACAATCCTTTATTCAATATTAAACTATAGGAAAATAACACAAAAAAACATCCACTGAACAGAAACATCTCAAACATATTTACAAAACAACTCTGAAATGCAGAAAAATAATTCAAAAAAAAAAAAAGGCTTTAAACACTTCAGTTGGTTGATCCGATGCCATCCCTTCACCAAAAATGTGAAAAATACTCAGTCCATTCACCATTGTGAGGTGATGCTTAGCATAATTTGACACTAACAGGAAGATATTGAACAGTAAATTAGACAAACATACAGATTTCTTTGATGAAAAAAACAAACAAGGAGAGAACAAAACAAAAAAAAAAAAACGTATCTACATACTCTATCTACCAAACAGGTCAACATGAGCTGTGATCTACTCATCATTTGTAAGATGAAGCCAAGTGGACTACGCAACTGGGCATACCAAAAAACAACCTAAATATTTTTTTTTACAAGTTTGTCTTTTTTTTTTTTAAATATCACTCATACCATTGCTGAAGACCCAACTTTATGTATACTTTCAACAGCACTGTTGGGACAAAAGGACTGGGATTAGGCCTAAAAATAATTTGCAATGGAGATTCATTTTTAGCAGTGCTATTTAGTCCATTTAACCCAACACTAGCATTAGATTTAATGAATATCATTAGAAAGCATACTGTAGTGGATAGGGATAGGCTTAAGCCCAGTCCTAATCAGATTCTTCATGCATTAAATACTGCGCCACAGACACTATACAAGACTACTCACTAGTTTCCACAGATTAGTGAATTTGTTCCTGGCATTGCAATAATTAAAGGCAGCACCATTTTTTGGAAGTAAACTTCAAACAGCTATGAGTTCATATTTCACATCACATACAAGTTGTCCTGAAACCTTTAAATTGAAAGCATCTGGTCAGAAAATTACACACTGGTATTGCACTCTGAAATAAATATAGTTTGATGTATTGAAATTTCCCTGGATATTTTTTTTTACTTTACATAAATCTTAACTACATTCTCAACATTGGTCTACATGTTAAAAATAATCTCTTGGCAGCTTAATAGGACAATGACACATTGTTGGCTGGGTTTGTTGTGCAAATTAACTAAACATTTCTATCTTTTCATAGCACTCAGTAATATGGGCCAAGATCCTCATAGCCAGCATAGCTCGGCCACTCTGCAAAAATCCCATGAGAACATCTGGGGCTGCCATATTCATCCAAATGAACATCCCAGTCATTGTTACCATAGCGCTGATGGCCACTACTCAAGAAATTTGAATTCTTCTTCAGCGATGAGTGGATAATTCTGTAATTCTGCCCACTGTTGCTATCCCAGTACGTGCCACTGTTCACTTCATAGAAGACTGCAAACTCAACACGCTCGTGTGGTGGCATGTGCTCTGGTAAATCCACCTCAAAAGAGAAGGTGTCCCGGTCAGATCCTACATAAGTGTCCTTGACATACTGACAATCTATGTCTACATAATTCTTCCATGTGTCAAATGTAACACGCACTTTAACAGACTTCTCAAAGGAAAGGTTTTTGACTTTGATGGTGCCAGCCAAAGCCCTATCCTTCAGCATGCAGTTTTCAAGACAAACAAATTCTTCTTCTATACGCTGACGAAATCGCAAATAGTCTGCTGATGGCTGGGTAAAGTCAAGGACAAGCTTGTTCTCTTCTTTGCAGACAGCAAGTGCTGAGGTGAAAAGTGTATGAATGCTGAACGGGACATCAATAGGGTCATCAAATTCAGAAAATATCTTCACCATTGTGAGGGCCAAGCCTTTGTTGTCTGCAAAAGACACCTGCTTTTTGGTTTTGCACTGGGCCTTCAAAGGCTCATTCACCTCTTTGGGTTCTGACTGCTGGAGAGGAGGGTGAAAGCTGAGCGAAGGAACTGAACTCGAGTGAAGGCATGGCCTTAGAGGTTGAGTGTATTTGGAAGCCTTTCTGCTCTGAAATTCCTCATTCGACAGAAAAAGAGGCATTGCCAATTCAACTGGCATGATGAAACTGTTGCAGAACTGCAGGCACTGTAAGTGAAGAAATAAGGAACTGTTAGGCACTGACTGAAATTGGCATGCATAATATAACCAATCGATACAAAAAGTTAAACTCTGCAAGATCTATATCTATATATTCTCTCAATATAAGGGTTAGGACAAACACCACTGATGTAACCTATTAAACATTAATGCCGGGGAGTTAGAACCCGGCTAAAAGCAAGTAGGTCACAAGTGCTTTAGGTCATACAAGTTTATCTCTGCCTGAAGGTGTAGGGTAGCAAGACACTGTGTGGTGGAAAAAAAGCTAAATTACAGCAATACATACAGAATACTTAGCACCATCTGGTGTTCTCATTGTGCTATTTCACCAATCAACACCATTTATTGATGGTTCATTATTAAAACAGTCATTTTAAAGATAAGACTGCTTGCACAATGTCAAATATCTTAAAGCATAGACTTACAAAAAACTATCATGAGAAAATTAATTTACCATACAGAGGTAGATAGCTATTATTTTACTAGCCTAGTATTTTAAGTGATCCTCTTAGCTCTCAATCTGTGGAATATAGTGTGGAAAATAAAATTTACTAATATCCTTTCCAATCATTTGAGTCAGTACCTAAAGAACCCAGATCAACTGTGCTTCACTACAAACAGAAGATATTTAGTCTTGTTTAATTGGATTGGGTGTGATGCAGTTTGTGAAATGTTAAATAAAATAATTTATACTTAAATCTTGTATTTTTACATATGGCAATACTAACTGTGCACTGTAATTTATCAGATGTTAAAAAAATATGACATACTGTCACAGTAAAATTTCTGGAATAATCAAAATACATTGTGCTAGACTGCCCAGCACTTTTCCTATCGGATAACCAGTTATCTGGTTCCCCCAAAAAATGTTTTAGGTGGTCTACTAGCAGTACCAGGCAGAACAGCACAATCATCTTGACCATGCTGGTCACACAGCACAACCAGGATTAAGCATATTTTTACTTAATCCAGCTAGATGATCAGTTTGTCAAAGACCAAATAAAACTAGTTACCCAAAAAAAGGTGTTGTGGCTCGTAAAGTATACTTGTGAGGAACAAAACTTTGGAAGGTAAAATGATCCAATTGTTCCATTTAATCACTCCTCTTTAGTTTCTAATGACACATTTTAAGTCTAACATCAAGTTCCTAAGCAGATAGGTAGGCTTATTAAGAAGTTCCAATGCAATTCTTTTAGAAGGAACTGAAAATTTGAGAAGTTTTGGACCTGCTACGTTTTCTTCATCTTAGTATTTGGTTGTTTTACTCCAACCTCAGTCATTATTTCACTGAATTTTAAACAGTTAGACTACCTCTACAACACCGCACTTTGGACGCAATACTAACAAAGATATATACATAGGCCAAACACATAGTTTTGATCTCACTTCAAAATCTGTGCTGCTTCCCGCCTGGAAAGGTGGAAGTCTCCAGCCTTTCTGATAAGGCATCAGTGGTTAGGTCCCCAGTAATGGCTAGAGTAATTACTCTAGTAACTAAACATTTCCCGTCATTCAGCCTCCTCACAGCATAAAGATTTTTTTCCTATAGGAAATAGGAACACTAGTTGAATCCTAGGTATAGGAACACTAGTTGAATCCTCAGCCTGCTGTTGTGAAAAATTTCCGTGCTCTCACACAATCCTTGTCTACATTTAGACGTTCCTTTGCAAAAAACAGATGAAATTAAAAGTAACCAGGACCGTTGCTGATTTGCACAGAACAGTTTAGACTTACACTTTTCCTGGTTTAAAAGCTTTGTGCGTATGGAGACGTTTATTTTAAAATGAAATATCTACAGACTTTCCTCTCCAAGGAAATGCGTCTTACTCAGGAAAGGACAGACAAAAAGTTCATTAAACCAAATGTCAAACTGAGCAAAAACCTTAACCGAGACTGCCACAGTTTACCTGGTCAGAGGACTTGAAAAGAGGAAGCAGGTGAGTGCTTATTTAGCTTGTCGTGTCCTGTTTCGGTTGCCCCGGTGCAGGTGGAGGTTGTCGCACGCCGACCTGTAGCGCCTCGCCGCCTCAACGTGAACGTGCTTCTCCAAATCTCTGAATTTCATGCCAGGGAGAACTCTGATCACTCCGTGTTCACGTGAACCGGCTAAATCAGCCAATCCGGGCCAAGGAAACGGAGCGTGGAAAACATGGCTGCCGATCGATTAGTCACGTGAGTTTGGGATTCACACTCATGGGCCCAGCGTGGAAACTCACTACTTCTTTAATTAAGGGGGTGTCAAGTTGGACAATTACTGCTTCTCTCTTAAGTGGTACAAACTGTCATTGAAGGACTCATATCCATAAATATGTGTGAGTGTATGTATATATATATATATGTGTGTGTGTATATATGTATGTATGTATGTGTGTTTGTGTGTGTGTAATTGCTTTTGTAATGTGTGGGAGTGTGTCTGTGTAAAATGTGCATGTCACTATTCTGCCCTACAAAGGCAAAAGACCTTAACTTACCAGAGTGTGAAACTGAGAAAAATGACTTTAAAGTTTTTTT
>JBBPCX010000023.1:11107133-11148170 GCA_037974365.1 Hydrocynus forskahlii | reverse complement strand
CGGTATCGGCAAGTACACAATTAAAAATACTCGTACTCGTATCGGTTTGTAAAAAAGTGGTATTGTTGCATCCCTACTAATAAATCCTTATGCAAAGATAACATCTTGCATAATGAGGTTCTGTCTGCTATTAATGCACTGAAAACTAACAAATCGCCAGGTAGTGACGGATTTACAGCTGAGTTATACAAAACTTTTATCCCCCTTTTTATTAGAAATATTTAAAGGAAGTATAGAAGTTGAATCTCTTCTTCCTCCTATGACCCAAGGAGTAATAACTTTGATTCCAAAACCTAACAAAGATCCCCTTCTGATTGAAAATTGGCACACTCTTTACCAAAAACTACAGTTCTGTTCCATATGTTGTTTTTTTTTGGAATGGCATAGTGGATAAACTACCTTATGGCTAAAATGATAATCACGATTATTTTTATCAATAGTGAAATCATGATTATTAATCACAAGTAGGGCTGAAACGATTATTCGAGTAACTTGAATATTTTGATTACAAAAATGGCTTTGTTTAATTTATGTCACCAAAGTCCATCTATTTAAAATGTCTGTTATTGTATCATTCCCGCTTTATAGACACTGTGTAGCTCCAGTATCACTGTTTCACACGGACTGCTGTAACTGACACGCATTTCAAAGATTTAACCCTTTAAGCATCAGGGTTTTTTTTTAAATACTGGATTTTGACATCAATATTTCAAAAGCTTGTGGCTTAAAAGGGGTTAAAGATAGAGACTAAAGATATACCCATCTAATTTGCATATTATGATGCCATTATGACGTTTCTACATCAAAGCGTTTGATCCAGTCCTGATACACTTCCAGTCGTTTTTCAAATAAACCCAGCCACCATTATCATCACTATATTCAGCCCTTTCCAACTGTTGAGCCCTACCTAACTGTGCAGTTTGATGTGTCTGGGTGCTTGCACCACGGAGCTGTGCTGCTCGGAAGGTCCGTGGTGGACAAAAATAATGGGACACCAGGGCGAGGTGAACAATTTTGGGCTAATAAGTCTGGATCGCCGGGGGATATTATGGCAAATGAGGGGTCGTTTGAAATGTCTCACCAAGCCCTATCTAACTGTGAAATTTGACTATGCCGCTCCGAATGTCCGTGCTTGGGCTCGGTGGAAAGGTCTCAGGGAGACCTATCAGCCTGTGGAGTTTGACGGGGATTGGTGCTTGCCCCGCAGAGCTATGCCGCTCGTAATGTCATTTGACTGCCTCAGCACCAATGACACGAGGCTCGTTTCCACTGCTATTTACCCGACACTTTGAAAAGGAAGATGACGTAATTTTGGTCTTAAATCGAATTAGTACATGTCTACTAGTGGTAGGGAATACAAATGCTATATTACATGATATTTGTAATTACTGTCTATTTCATTAAATTCTGCGACTTTGGCGCTTAAAGGGTTGAGACGGCGCGTTTAATTTGCTCTCTGGAAAATGTAGATCCCGGTGTGCGTAAAAGGCAGAAAATGTCTCAAGTTTGGGACCATTTTACACTGCGTAAGGCGGACAACCTAGCGCAGCATAGCTGCCGGTGCTGCTCGGCATCTTAGTGTTTGTACTTTTTTAGTCGCTAATTATAACTTAGTAGTGAGTTAACTTACCGTTTTGGACGATTGTTAAACTATTTCAATCGGTCTACAACGTCATCAGCCTATAGACGAGAGACGACAGGTCCGATAAACAGTAAGTTTCAGTGTGGAGTTTGGCAAGCACCTTCTCTGCACGGAGTGCGGCGTGTTTAGTTCAGCCCAGCCCCTCTCTCCGTCACTAGCACTAGCGTAAAGTTTACATCTGTGAAGTGTATGGTAGTTACGTATCTGACAGAGAGAGTTTCAGAGTTAGAGGAGCACATTAACTAGGAGACGAGAGTCAGGTGTGTCGCTAGCCAGTCCAGATGCCTTAGGGGAAGATAGCTCGCCCCTGACTCCGGCTGTAGAGCCCCCACAGCAGGGCAACAGGGTTCCCCCACTCCGTAACGAACAATGGGAGAGGTTTTGGGCTAATAACTCCAGATCCCAGTGGGCTAGAAGGGCTTGTTGGAAAGGTCTCATGGAGACATATCAGCCCCTGGGGCTTGTTACGCCTGAGTTCTTGCCCCACGGAGCAACGCCGCACAGAGTGCGAAGGTTTACGTGCCCGTTACTCCGGTTGTTTGGGAGTGAGAGCTCCATGCTTGGTCTCGTTGGAGGTCTCCTGAAGACCTGTTAGCCTGTGTAGTTTGAAGTGGCCGAGTGCTTGCCCTGCAGCGCAACACGGTTCAAAAAGTCTGTGCTCATTTTAAAAGGCCTTTCATGTTGCATAACACGTTATTTATATTGTTGTTTAAAAACACAAAAGTATGATTTATCCGATTATCCGATTATTCGATTAATCGTTGAAAAAATCGACAGAATACTCTATTCCAAAAATATTAGATAGTTGCAGCCCTAATCACAAGTGTTCATTGTTTTAGGTAAAACACATTTTTATTGCATTTTCTATTTTAAACAAACAGTAAGTGAACAAGGCTTAAAAATGAAAATGAAAAATGAAACCTCAAATAAAAATAACTCATAAATAATAAAATAAAATTTACCTAAGACAAAGGGCTAACAAACAATAAAAATGCAATTGCAGAGTGCAATCATAAAGTGCGAACAAATGGAAAAAAAAGAAGCCTATGAAGATAAGGCACATACTACAAGGAAGAGTATGGGGTGCCGTTTGTAAAAACAACTTAACAAATTTAGAGGTGTCATTTTTTTCATCATTTAGTGCAATTTTCACACAATTTTAACACATTTGGAGCTAAATGTGTCAAAAACTAAATTTTGCGCTCTAACTCTAAATGTTGGCAACTGTAAATGTGGGATTTTAATGTGGCACTTTTTCAAATGCGAGATATGCTAATTGGCCACGCCCGGTGATTACAATTGGCTGTTACTTAGCAGGGGTCTGGACTGTGATATCTGTGATATCCCCTCACCAACATGATCTTAAATCTTAATGTTAAATATGAAAAATATATCTCACACTCTAAATGTGAAACTTCACAGTTAGATATGGCTTGGTGACACCTTTCTAACGACTCCTCGGTTAATATAATAGCCCGAGGAGATCCGGAGTTATTAGCTGAAAACCGTCCACCTCGGACAAAAGTAATGGGACAACGAGGCGAGGTGAACAGTTTTCAGCTAATAACTCCAGATCTCCAGGGGCTATTACGGCAAACGAGGGGTCGTTGGAAAGGTCTCATCGAGCCCTATCTAACTGTGAAGTTTCACAGAGATTGGCGGTTGCCCCGAGGCCATGGGGGACTAAAGTATTGGGACACCCGCGTGAAGTGAATGGTTTCCGGCTAATAACTACGGATCCCCTTGCTGCAGGGTGCGCTCTTTCTTCTCCCTCTGGTGGTTGGCTGACTATTGGTTGAGTGTTTGATTTGATATGCAGCAGAGCCCGCTATTCAAATGTTAATATCGCCGACGATTATCTTAATTTAATTTTGCTAGCCAAAATCGTGATCGTGATTAAAATTTGATTAATTGTGCAGCCCTCTCTGGACCGTGCCTTCAAAATTTCTATCAACAAATAAAGTAAAAGAAGTTATCTTTAAATTTATACATAAAGTTTATCCTTCAAAGATTTTTCTTTCTAAAAGGATCAGGGAGTTTGGCACCAGCTGCTCTTTTTGTGAGAACGATTATGAAACTAATATGCATTTATTTTGGTCTTGCCCCATTGCTGTAAAATTCTGGTCTGATATGCTAAACATGATCCAAACACATGTACATAACAGTTTTCAGTTTTCTTGTTTTTTGTGGGTTTTTTGTGACCGAATGAATACGGATAAAGCTTATATTAATTTGTTGTTTCTCTTAGCAAAATTTTATCTCCATAAATGTAAATATAATAAATCTGAGCCTTTTTGTCCTGTTTACAAATTGGACCTAATAATAAACTGAATTCAGTTTTCACAGTTTTTGCATTATGACTGTTATTTTCATTATGTGTTATATTTTGAGTAGGGATGTATGATACATCAGTGGCCCAATATTGAAATTATTACCAATAACTGTGGCTGTTTTGGCATCCTATTTTTAGCTTGCGCATGAAGTGAAACATGTACAGAAGCATGCACTACATCTATACTACATTGGGAATTTCCTTCTTTTAGACTCCACGGTGGCCTCTACTTGCTTTTCGATTCGGTTTCTGTTACAGCTGCTAATAGCTGTACTGTTGTGACATGAAAAGAGCAATCACAATGATTTTGTTGAAAAACAAAAAGGTTTCTTAAAAATTTTTAAATATTTGTTTTTTTGCCCCTAAGAAGAGCATAACATTCAAGACTGTTCATACTTTACAGATTAAAAGAGATATGGCAGGATTTCTGTAGACAACACCTTTGTTTAGTGATGTTTTCTCATGGGTTATTTACATACTAAATTCAAAGCCAAGTGGTTAAATTATATTGATTGGTTTACACCAATCCTCTATAGAACTGACTAACTTGGTGAGGTATTCCAATGTTTGATGTAAAGTTATGTTGTGTGAGTTTTTAGAGATGACATTTTGTCTCTGTGTTCAGGAGCTTAATTTAAAAATGTTAAAGCTTATTTTAGATTTTCTTCACATTTCTCATGTCAGGAACTTCTTAGCGTGGTGGAAAAACCTGCATAAAATAAAGCGAGTAAAGTTTTTCCATGACTGATGCCGTTATTTAAAAATTCTACAAAAATTCTCGACTTAAACATTTATTTAAAATAAAAAAAACAGTAATAATGATAATAATAATGTTGCTTGACAAAAAATGTGAGTCATTGTTAAGTGTAGCCACGTATTTAAGTATTTAGTTTTCTTCATCCTCCTGAGCAACTTTGTCTTTAAGCATGATGACGCAGAGAGAGGGAGAGAGAGAGAGGACAACGTATCTAAACAATACGGTCTTCATCAAATTTGGCTGATGGTTTCCGTATTAAATGCTTGCTAACAGTAGGCTACTGTGTTAGCAGTAAGATAACCGTAAGCTACTGTGTGAACGGTAAACAAACTGTAGGCTACTGCGTTAGCGGTAAACTAACCTTAGGCTGCTGTGTAAAAAATGGCCATATATAGGCCCTATTAATCGGCCAGGCTGATAATCCGTCGCCCTTTACTGTGTACGGGCCTGGACCTGTACTGTGTATGGGTCTAAGTTACAATTCATGAGAAACATTTTTTTTGAAGAGTAAGAAAACCAATAGACATCTGGCCATTCCATGAAACTGAATATTTTTTTCATGGTTGTTGTTACCCTCAGTATGTAGGTTATTTTGTAAATATATTTTCTTCACAAATTCTTTGTTTTGATTTGTAAATTTGGCCACTCCCTGTCATTGTAGTTGGATGCTGTGGTTTCTCTTGTACTGTTGGCACACTGCTCTTCAACCTTGCCTGTTTATGCCTGCTTTCTTTCAGCCTGTTACCTTCTTTCTCTTGGTCTCTGTTATCATTCTTTATCTTTCTGGTGTTTCTCTGTTTATAGATGTCTCTGATAAAATCCAGATTTTCCAAGACTTGCTTAAAAAAAAAAGCTAATTTATTGTTGCTGATAAAGCACTTGTTGGAGATATAATAATAATGAGTTCACCAAACCATTTTAGAGAAAGGGCTATCTTAGGCAACATTAACTTCAATTAATTACTTTTGCTTAAAGGTATTTAGAGGCCACTTTCTAGTGAGAATGATGACGATCAGTTCTCTTTACTGGACAGTGTCCTGTTAAGTCCTTATAATCAGCTGCTTTGTCTTTCTGACTTAGGATCGCTGCTGTGTAATCAGGCCCGTTGTCCTGCTGCATTTCAGTTTTTCAATTTCAGTAGTGTTTCATCAGGGAACTGTGACCCAGTGTCAGGTTTTATGTGGATGCTATAGAAACCAAGAGTTCTTGTTCTGTAGTGGAGTTTTTAACATGTTTTTTAAAATAATGATAATGCTTTTGTACATGTAGACTTTGTTTTTTAGTGGGTTGGTTTTATATGTTCAAAATAACTTGTCAGTATGGAATCCACAGGTGTTTTGTACTAAACCTTGCCCTTTGCCTTTGCTCAGTGATGTTTCTCAGTGCAATTTATCTCAACTAAGGAGATCTACCATCCACTGAAGACTTAGCTTTGATATAAAAGTATGCTATCTCCCCTCTGGAGTAATTTCTAGGGGCACACAGACTCATTGCATAAGGAGATGGAATCAGAAAGGGGGCTTCTTGTTGTCTGTGTGTGATTGCGCATGCGGCTCAGCCTCACAGTGCCCCCCTGTGGGACTGGCTCACTGTGGGATTTGGCCAAAATCACTCTGACACAGCAGATTGCTTTAAACAAACAAACCATGTTCTGCTGTTTCTTTGAGCCTGCCTCTCGGCATATGGTCTGTAGTAGTTAATTGTTCTTTCAAAGCAACGTAATAATAATAGTAGTAGTAGAAATAATAATTATCACCATATTTTTGAACATCAAATGAACAAGGAAGAAAGACAAAACATGAGCATTATAAACATAAGAATGTTACGGTATTAAAGTTGGGAGACACAGATGTTCAAGTTTTTTTTTTACCTTAACCAATCCGTTAATGAGATGTCTGAATTCGTGCAGACAGATGTTTTTTTTCCCTTTAATAAGTGCATCTCAGTGTTCATATTGTTTTTATGATTAGATCTTGAAGGGAATCTATCTTCTGAGCTGGAGACTTCAGTACACAGTGGCTGAGGGCAGTAGTGACTTTACTTGAGGGTGCAAGACACGTCTTGAGCAGCCTGGGAATGCTGCCTGTATCCGGGCAGGTGGTGCAGGGCTCTCACCCGGCCATGTAGAGAAAGTGAGCGGATTAGTGAGTGGCCTGGCTCTGAGGCACATCCCCCAGCTTACGCTCAGAGCTTTCTCAATGCCAGCACTTGTAAATGGGCCCTCTGTGCAACTGGCTCAGGATGCTTACACTGATCACTCGCACAGACCTGCAAGAGCTGTCTGTTGTAAACAAGCTAAAACCAGTTTGAGGGGAAAAGGGGACCTGTTTAAAGAGGAATTTTAGAAAGTAGGGTAAACTGGAATAGAGGTCTATGGAGGTTTTCTGTACCTTCTGATACCTCAATTTCATCCCATGGGTTGTAATAATCTGTTAAGTATTATATTGTGCAATGCACAAGGATGATAAACCTTATTACTACAGTAGTGTAATCCATTTATAGACCAAAAGAATCAATCAGAATTGTGTTTATTGGCCAAGTATGTGTGTGAACATATACAAAGAATTTGATTCCAGTTGATGGTGTCTCTCAGGTACAACAGTTTAAAACAACAACAATATATAAAGGCACAACAAACACAGTGGTTTAACCTAGCTGTGGCAACATCCAGGCACTGGGAGCAGGGACCTGAAGAATGAAACCAGTTACTGGAATTTGTTTTAAAGTTTTCAGGTGCCAAATCATACTTCAGGAAGTAGAAATTGTCCATTTTTTTAGTTTTTTAAATCAAGTATTGCTTAGATAGCTCAGCCTTTTCTTTATTAGCCAGTTTGGGTCAGGAATCTTTTCAAAAAGTAAAGTGTCAGTGACCAGTCCATTTCACTGAGTGGCTCTTGATCTTCATCTCGGATGGCTTATTGATTACTGGCATGGCTACTTTTTGATCTGCTTCTTGATGAATGTCACCTGCCTTGGAATTACCCCCTTCACCACCAATAAATGCTCATTTGTCTTGCTCAGTGTTGCCACGAGAACATGCAAATTGCATGATGTATGATGGTCTGCCATTGGCCCATTTCCTTTTGCGCTTCCATGTTCTGTGACCAGACACATTTGTGATGGAAGCAAATATCTTAATGTCCTGCTGGAAACAACAAAAGATTTTTTTTTTTCATAAGCACAGGTAAAAAAAATCCCCTAATGCATTCATTTATCATTTTTATGCCAATTGCCCTTGTGATGGAAAGTGATTCATCTGACCACGCTTTTGGTTGCCCTCGGAGGCTGTTATCACCCAGCTGTAATTGCTTAGTTTTACACATGACTGAGCGGCTGCGTGGACCGACTGGTCGACAGAAGTATGGACAATGCAGAGAGAGGAGGGATACAGAAATAGTAAGCTCAGTTATCAGAGTTTGCAGTCTGCAGTGAGTTTGGTTGCTGTGTCCTCTGATTGACGGGATTTATCTTGTATTTATTTGACTAGCTTTTTGTATGTTCTGACCATTTTTTAAAATGAAAATTAGTCTTTTTGTGATTTATGTATATACTGTAATACAATTATGATACTTACTTGATTATGGAGATGGTTCAGTCCCACTTTTTCCTTTTAATGGTGTTAACCTCATAAATCCACCAGTTAATTGAAGCTCTTCCCTTAGGATTTTTACTAGAGATTCAGGCTCAAATCTCTGTTATCTGGTTGGAAGAAATACATAGCTAACAGTATGACATTGCACAGAATTAGGGGTGTGCTGGTTCTCCAACATTTTTTATTTTTTTTTTTGATAGTATTTATGGGTTTGATTACAATTTTTAACAATAAGTACACTAAAGAACATGGTTGATGAACGTGGCCACTACATTAATGTTCTTTGTGTTGTCTGTTGTCTCGGGTGTGGTGGGATGTGTTCTGACAAATTTTCATTCTGCTATAATTTCCTGTAGTATTTCTAATAAAAGTCATTTTCATAAACCGTGCGTGTCTAGAGAACAGGGTCTACAGATACCTAGTTCAATCCATTGTTTTTTCAACTACTGAAAAGGTGTGCGTATCCAGTGCCATGAAAACACAGACTGCCTTGGTAACGTCTTGAGTGTGGTCAGAATGAGCTTGTAGTTTCATTCTAAAGACACCTCTTCTTGAAGTTTCTTTTGTGCACTGCTAAGATCGATGTTTTCTAACATGTTCTAATATGTGCTGCCTGCTGCTTGAGGAAGTTTTGCGTGCAGCAAATTGTGTATGTGGTGTCTACGATAGGGCTGCCATCCTTATACTCCTGTATACACTGGTGAATGTGCCCGGGGGAATTTGTTATATCAGTATTATTATTCATCTTGACTTCCATCAGGCTAGTGTAACTTTACTGCAGGAGCGGTTAGCACGATTAAGCCAAGACTGTCACGTGAAGCACACAGTTGGAGGACAATAAAATAAGTGTTGTGTATAAATGTTATCAAATATACAGCTTTTGTGATGTAGCATACATTTTTTAACTAAAAATGATTTTCTGTTTTCAGTTGTGGTAGCAAGTTGGGGCAGGGCAGGTCAGAACGTGGTTCTCAGACAGTGGATATTTGTATCGCAGGTTTTGGTTTAGTTTCAGAGCTGTTATACCCCTAAACAGTATGACTTTTGGTATTTCACTTTTGTCCTCTGTTACCCCGTTTCATATAGGCCCAGTAATTGTACCTGGTTTCAGATGGGTGCCATGTCTTTATTTATTTATTTGTTTGTTTATTTGTTTATTTGTTCAGTTTCAAGCACTGGGATCACTTTTATTGACCACCTTGTTCTTGTGGTTATAAACTAATTCATTTTTTCATTCTGGTCAATCTTTGATTGACAGCTGAGGAAGTAGAGAACAAGGAGGTTGCATGTGGATACATTTCAGTAGCTGAACCTTCAGTTCGCAGCTCTCTGCTTAGCACTAAAACCAAAGATTCAGAAATTGCCTTAATATCCAGTTTATTCAGCAGATCATCAGCATATGTCTAGTTGATGAAATGAATTAGGAGAAAGTTTTTATGAGACAGTCTCTTTTCTTTCTCCCTCTTGACATCATACCTAAATCTACTTGGTAGGTTTACAGAGATCTGACTGTGTGTGTATAGTCCGCCCCTGGCCCCTCTCTTCATCCAGTCAGCTGAGCTTTAGAAGTCCACTTCCTCCTCTGAACATGCCCTCCCAGCCAGAGAGTGCAGTGCACTTTAGTGAAGAATCTCAGAATCAAAGCCAGGTCATTCCTCCTCAGGGCCTTTATGTTTACTTTGAGATGCTGGTCTCTTGCCAAAACACATAATTGCTCCAGAGCAGACACACACTCTGCCTCACTCACAGTGTAGTCAGTCAGGAAGGGTAAATTGTAGTATCATGTCATTTTTTTGAAAGAAGGAGAATCTTCTTTACACTGTACATCATTGTTTAATCTTGAATGAATAAACATGAAAAATGATTGGCATAACATAAGACATACAGCTGCAAAATGTATGTGATCAGTTGAGGTAGGGCTGAACAATTTTTGGTGGTGGGACGGTTCACATTGTGATTCTATAAGATTTTGTGGTAAATATTGCAATAGATTGTTTTTGTTTATTATTAATTATTATTTCTATTGACGATTTATTTTTTTTTGTTTGCTTTTTTGGGAGCCTGTTGACCACCTTGAGGCTTTCTAGCTCTCTTTTGCAATATTTTATAATATTAGATATCTGTATATAAAGCAGTCTTGGTCTTTGCGTTCAAAGGTCCAGGCAAACAATGCTGTGAGCCATGGTATGAAATATCAAGCAGATCACATTTCAATACAGACATGTTGTTAAAGATGAACAAAGAAACAAAGGCAAAACTTTGAAGAGCTGCGTAATATACAAAGTGCAGTTTTAAAAAGTAATTTATTTCTATAATGCCTCTGATCCAGAAATTGTGGAACTAACTCAAGGGTGAACTGTTACCATAATATTAATTGAAAACACGATAGAAATTTGTTTTGATATGTTGTTTCACAAAGCATGTTACTAATTGGTAAAACGTGTACTGTTTTTAGGTTTAAAACCAAATGAATGTGAAATTGTTATTTTCTGCCATGTCGCATCTTTAGAGTCGGTCGTTTGCTTTTGCTACTGCAGTTGCCATGTTTTGTGATTTTAGACCATTTTTGCCATTTTTGTGGAAACGTATTCGCATTGAAACTGTTCCAAGTCCACTGCGACTAAGAGCATTTTTGAGTATTTAAAATATGATTTTGTATATGCAATCTATGTCGTACTCCAGTGATTTTAGTTAAAGAGTGTTTTATTGACTTATATGCAATGTCTGTTTTCTCCTGGTTTACTTTGTTAGTGATCTCACTAATGTTTAAGTGAAAGTTTACCATGGCCATACTGTAAATGGTGCACTCCTCCGCTCCTTATTATAGTGGTCCCAAAAGGTTAAAGGAGAACAGTATTTTTAGGACTGGAACCATTTTGGACAAGAACCATATTGGTAAATGATGCACCAAATAACTGTTTCTACAGGAGAAATAGGTAATCCATGCACTTTACACAATTACCGCATGGATATTTATCACTGTAATGCTAGTAGATTGCTGGCTGTGAGGCTTATTAAGTGAATATTTTTGGTAGGTTTATATTTAGTTACCATTTTTTTCAAACCAAACATAACTAGTTCATACGAGGGTATTAAACGCTAAGTGTAGGTCAGGGGTCATCAACTACATTTGTCCAAGGGCCAGAGTTTTTCTCGGCAGACACTGTGGGGGCCAGATGCTCTCCTAAAATAAAATACAATTAATATTTTATCTTAAGTAATATATTATTATTTGATATATTAATTTTCCTTCCATATTTCTGTTATTTTGTAGCCCTTGTCAGTGTTAACAGATTCATATTACCTGTACTGCAGCAAGCCACTATGGGACGACTGCGGTATTTTAAGTTTCTTATTTAATGAGGCTGTCATGCTTAGCATCACTGTCACATGTGTAGTTTGAACAGCGATTCGTGCCGAAGCATCCGTTTCGGTTTTCTTATATACACACACATATAACTCGGTACAGCTGAGTTATGTGTGATTTCCATGCGCACGCTGCCGGATTACTGACAGATTGAAGGCTTGTTTCATTTGATTTAGAAAAAAAAATAAATGTAGGAACATACTTTTCCCTCCTCACTGGGCTGTTCTTGATTCAGTACTATCAGAGAAATTTTAATATAAGGAGAACTCCCACTCTCAGAACACTTCCACGAGCGAGTGCAGAATTTAGCCGTCTAGCTCCTTAAGACGTCCATTCGTTTTTCCATCAGGGGGCCAGACATCAGATTGAAACAATACCCATCAGCAGGCTTGCTGCTCTTATGGTGACTGTAAAGTACAGCGTATGTGTTTAATTTGGCCCTGTTAATCTTAACAGTAGCATTATTATATTTAAAAGTATGTTTTATACAGCGCCCATGAATTAGTGATGGTTATACAATTTATTTAACTTTGAATTTATTGTCTTTGTACAGAGAAGATATTTCTGACTTGTGGCTGCAACGGTGTGGCAAGTAGCTGCTCTGCTTCTATTATGAAGAGATAGCTAAACTTGGCAGGCTGCTCATTAACGGTCTCTGAAGGCTTCTTGTTTTCTGGCTAACCATCTGTTGTTGTTTTTATTTTATTATTTTACTCCTCTCCCTGTCAGTAATATTATTTAGCATTACAAAAGCTATATATACTTTAGACAAGTCATGATCTCATCAATAACCAAGCAATGCTATTTACTCTCTTCTTAGTCAAAAACATGACAGGATTAAGGCAGGATTGCACAATTTGAGTCTGTTTAAAATTACTATTGTCACGTTATATGGGATCTATTCTGTTGTCTTACCCCTTTGTTTTGGGGTCTGCTATAGGATTTGAAGATGGTAATGTATGGGAAAATTTGTTATGCAGTAATCACTCTGTGCTCCAGCCATTTCAATCCATCTTAAAGCCTGTCAAAGCCGTCAGGAGTTGAGGAAGTCTGTCTCTGGGGATGTGATTAATTATATCCCTGCAGAAGCTGTGCTTTGGGGTCTGTGCCTGTGTGTCTGGGGGTGTGTGTCCGTTTCTGTGAGATTAGGTTGGGTGATACAGAGTACGCAGTATTAAAAACATAAAACCAGACTTTTATTTGTTCTAAATATGTTTTATGTGCTTTTGCATGAATTAGGTTTTTCTTTTTTCTTTTTGTTGAATCTTACTACGGGGTGGGGGTGGGCAATATGATGTTTAACATTATAGTGAAAGGTTATGGCTGTTGTTTCCTGTCATGATACCAATGCAACAAGAACACTGAGTGCATTTTTCTTTACAAACAGAGCATAATTGGTCTTGTATAATTTGATTTAGGCCAGAAATAAATATTACATTATGTATTGTTACAGCTGAAATATATTTGCCACCAACCTCTTGGTAAAAAATATTACTTAGAACAAATGGCTGTCATTGCAAGTGATTCAAAATGCTCAGGAATCCCACCCAGTCTGGTAACACTAAAGAGTCTGCTATACTCTTTGAATGTGTCAAAAATGAATTGTGCAGGTGAACAGAGAAAATAGTGTTTTAACTAACATGGTAAAAACTCAAAGTGAGAGACCTTAAGAGTAACCAGAAAAAATATGATGTAGGTTTAATAAAAGTTTTTTCTAGTGCCTTAAATGTAGTTCTCTAGAAAACGATCACTAATGTGTTTTTGTGTGAGTTTTGTGATCAATCACAGATCATTGTTTTTGCATGAATGACTCATTGTTTCACAGTGTGCAAGTAACTGCTTGGTACTGGTGACAAGGAAATGTATCTGTCACACCACATTCAGTATTCATTGAAGCCTTAGTCTTTAACATTATTAATACAGCACTTTTTTAAAGCAACGGTTTCTAGTTTAGTTTGTATTAATGGACAGATAACATAGAGGAGCTAGCTTGAACAAATAGGTGACCTAAAGCTTTGACTATCATTGGTTTGCTTTATAACTAGTTGCTCAGCCTTGGTTTTAAATTTCACAAACCCAGCCTATATTAATTGCATTTAGCTTTTGGGGTTTTGTTGCACCTCCCCTTTTGTGTAGTTTTTCTCTCTGAAATCCGAAGTAACCCTGAAGCCATATTGTCAAATCTACCTCATCACATCTTTGATGTGCCCCCATTTGCTCCTTCATACTCTCTAACATTCTCTCTCTTTGTTTCTCTTGCTCGCGCTCTCTCTCTCCCTCCCTCTCTCATGCACGCACCCCTTTTTTATGCCTCTCTGCCTACAATCTACCGTCTCCTCCAGCCCTGGCAGAGAGAGCACATGTGGGGGTGGGGTGAAACAGCACTGAATTAGTTGAGCCACTCTGATTGGCTGAGAGGTAGCACTCTGCAAGGAGGGGGATGGGAAATGGGCACGCCTGCTTCTGTTTATTATACATTTTTTTTCTCCTGTGCCTCTTATCTTATGTTATCACAGCAACAGCACCTCCCATACACGCATTAAAATAGACAAGAGCTATCGGGGAGGCTACCTTGCTATGGAAACGGAAGGAGGAAAAGAGAATCTAATGTCTATCTGAGACAGTCAGCCATTTAATTTAACCAGGAACCAAGGATATGCGTCAGTTTGCTGGCCGTATCCAAGACACTGATGATGCCGTGACCACCACACTCTGTTCAACGTCACAGCTTCATCAGGAAAGAGGGGTGGACGCTGTATTACGCCACCAACAGAGAGAAAGAGAGGGAGAGAAAGAGAGAGAGAGAAAGAGAAAATGCAGGCAGGCAGGCTCCTTATGTGCGTGCATGTGTGTGCATACCGCTGGTGATGTGTGTGTGTGTGTGTGTGTGTGTGTGTGTGTGTGAGTGAGTGTGTGTGTCTGTGTGGATTTTTGCACTGGATGTTGGACTGCCACTGGTCCAGTGCTGCTGTGTTACTCTGGCTGCCTGCTGCTTCTGTGCATCCTTCATTCTACATACTTCTGACACCATGATTTTTTGCAATCACTTAGGCGAATACAAGAAGGATGAACTACTGGAAGCAGCAAGGTGAGTACATGTACCTTCACCTCTCTCCTCCCTTGTTGTATGTCTGCCCCTCTTATATGTCTGTCCAACCATATTCCTCTCTCAGGTGTTATTGCATGTTTTATTTGGGGGGGGGGGCAATCAGTGATGGATGGTGTTTTTATGTGTGTCTGTGGCAGCTTGGAACAGCTAAGAGCCAGCTATAGAATATTTAAGCATAGAGCAGCCTCGTAGGCAGTAGTGTTGCTATTTAGCATCATGCTAAAGGCACAATGCTATACCAAGAGAGGATTTTATTAAAATATTGACCTCTTAGCCCTAATGGGGAAGGCAGAGGCTGATTGCATGCAGCTGAAGCCTTACATGCTTTATCTGCTTCCTCTTTCTGTCCTACCTGTTGTTCTACCGACCACAGTTTTCTGAGCATGCTGAACCTGGCAGGTCATGTTGTTGTGTAAGGGCCAGCTATTTATTCAGAGTAGCGTGAAAAGAGCCTGCTTCTAGAAGCCAGTGACAGTGGCTTCCCCAGTAGTGACTCTTTTGCCGTAAGCTCCTCACCATGTCATGCCGAGTCAGATATGTATTTCATGCTCAGCTCCACTGTGTTCTTCCCTCTTTTTATAGCCCTGCCTCGGGCACAGCCTCCAGCATGGGTACAAATCAGGATTCTTGTTGTTTAATAATGGTTAAGAGAGAGCAGGCAAGAGAAACTACAAAGGTAATTCTTGCCTACACAGTCATTAGGCAGAGGTATGATCCCAGGGGCTTCAGTGCAGGAAAGGGCTTTAATTTGGGCTTGGTCCACTCCCTTTGCCCACAACAACAAAATAAAGCTGTGTTTTTTCTGTGCTTGTTTAATGAGACTTGTGTCTTGGTTTAGTCTCAGAAACCAGATTAGACAGGCTTCAGACAGGTGAACAGCCAGCAAGTGTTGTCTGTGGGGAAGGCACTTTGACTGTGGTCAGTTGTATGATTTCTGGTCATCTCCTGAAGAATGCATCTGAAAGTGTATAGGAAGGACTGATGAAAAACTCTCATCTCTCAGCCCTATTCCATGTTTTAATCCTTCATCCTGTCCTGCTTCCCAATGGTAACGACGGAGCTAAATGAAGTATCTTCACTAGGGCTGGTTATCTGTACTTCATGACATAGAGCAGCTTGGGAGGAATAAATCAGGTGTTTTTGACATGGTAGGTAGAAGGTAAAGAACGGCCTTTGTACTTGGTTGGCTTAGGAACTTAAAGCTGTTATTCTCCACTGAAATTGAGGATCCAGGGTTGTGACACGTTACAGAAGTTTAAAAGAAAAATGAATGCTATGTAGAAAACCTGGCTGTGCCAGCTTATTTAGAGGCAAAGTTGCTTGGATAAGAACAGAGGACCATTCTAAAACATAATTGTTTTCTGTTCTCCCCCGTCTTAAGTTGCTCCAAACAAACTTGTGATAAGGTGAGGCATTCTCTGGCATGTATCTGCCCTCCTGTTGTATGAAATGGCATTTTGGCTCAGATCCTCCACTGCTGGATTTGGCCTGGCTGAGCTGGCCTGACCTCAGCGGGGGGGCAAGGGAACATAGACAGGTTCAGATGAGTAAAAAGTGCTGCAGGCCACAGGCATTGCCAACACAGATCACTCTGGAACTGAATCCCTCATATAAGACATTCTTGTTTATTCTCTCAGAGGCCTAGCCAGTAGCTCAGGGCTGTGTTTTTGTCCGTGTTTAAAAACGCACAGTCTATTATTTTTTGCCCCCACCCCCTATGTCTTATAAGGTAAGACTAATAAGCTGTCCCTCATTCCCTCTGCTTTTACTAGGATTTTAGTTTTCCCGCTTTGTCTACTTGCTTCACACTGTCTTAACTCTTCTTCCGCAAATTCAGTGTTTTGCCACTGTGCTGTTTCCCCATGTTTTTATAACTGCTGCTCTGCTTCAGGAGCGGAAATGAAGAGAAGCTCATGGCCCTGCTCACTCCGCTGAATGTCAATTGCCATGCCAGTGATGGCCGCAAGGTAAGAGCATCTGCCCTGTACATTCCGCTGAAAGAAGAAACTTCTGCTGTTTCATCCTAATTCTTGGTGCTGTTATACAAGCCTCATGTGTCTCTGAATTACTGGATATGATGCTTCCTTTATAGGCCTTCATAGGAAATTTAGCTTGTTTAAAACTGACTGACCAAACAGGGCAAAAATGGAAAAGATAATGCTCATCTCATTTGATTTATCAGATATGTCACTCATCCTGTTTAAAACTAATGTTCAAATAGTGTGTCATATGCAGTACACACTGCAAAATATCACTATGTAGAGATTAAGAAAAAACATGAATTTCTCTTCCTCATTATTCAAATGTGCCCTGATTCAGGGCCAACTTAAATCCCCCTCTCTGCACACAGTGGCAAGTTGCAGGGTAATTACAGCATCAAAGGGTATGAAAGCGACACCTTCCACATGGAATTACTCATCGCATTTTAGTTTGTTCGTTCTGACTTGAGATTACCTGAAACTTTGTCATTTGCAGCCCTCTTACGTCTGCCTCATGCATTTTTATTAAGTATTGACTATTTCCCAAGTCTTCTCTCCAAAATGTCATATGAGTCATCTCGAGCATGTTCCCTTGTTTTGCAAACACTGTAGATATAGTGCAGCAAAGCTTATCAAAGCTTTGAATGATTTAGTGTTACTGTTTTGTCATTTTAAATCATATTGACCGTTGTGTTATGATGACCAGCAGGGCACTGGCCAAGTAATTTTTTTTCCTCTTGAGAGGATTTATTCCATTAAGGCAGGTTTGCAAAGGCACATTGAAATTAGTCTATGAATGTTTGACTAGACCTTTTAGTGTCTGGACACAGGTAAGGACTATATGAGCTCACTCTAGATGGGCCCTCAGAGATTGCCATTTTTCAACCCAGGCCTTTGTGGTCTTATATCTCATCCCACTGCTTTAACTAGCCTCAACACACAGCTGCCTGACACATCACCACAGAAATGGGCTTCAGGCATTTAGAGGGTTCTCTTACTCTTTGTGTAGTACTATTGTTATTAGTGTTTTTTTTGGCATGCTGGCAGTTATTGATTTAAATAGTATCATGCCTTTTTAAGGCAGGAGTCATCATCTCTGATTTAAGCTGTGTGATGCAGTTCCATTTCATTCTCATTATTGCTCTGTGTTTGTGTGTGATACTTATTGGGATCCTCATTCAGTCCACCAAGTACTGCAGCATTTTGAGTACAGCATGAGGATGCTGACTACAGTGATTACAGCCAATGCAACAGCACAAAATGTACATATAAACATCTTGCTATGTACATTATGCATAGACAACCTGCAGCCTTTTTTTTGGAAGATGATGTCATTTAATGAAGATGCTGTGCTGGCCCATCTGCATCATATGATGCTGTGGTGCTCTTTTGGGTGAGCATTACAGACTTGTAAGCTGGTGTCAGTGGCAACTTTCTTGTAATTCTGCCTGGACCAAGATGGTGCTGCAGTCTTACTGCCTTTCTCTGCCTTGAGTAAACCACTGAAGCCTATTAAAAGCTCCACGCAATACTAGATTAACTGCAGAGAGACTCTGCTGGCAGAAAAGATAATTGTTTTCAGCAGTAATTTCTCTTGTATGATGCAAGGCCCTTTGCAAATATATAGGCTACTTCAGTGGATCATGTTTACATCCATAATTTTATGATCTGGCTTTGTGACTGAACTATATATGTTACCTTCCAGTACCATGTAACTACGGATTAGTGTGGTTGAGGTTGTTTGGTAGAGGAATGCATGAGTGTATTATCTGTTTATTTGTGCGTCTTAGGTTAGCAGCATATTTAATGTAGAGATGGAAATAGCTGTAATGTCTGTCTGCTCATTTTCATTGCTGCAATGTATCTGTGGTTTCTGTATTTTGAGCAACTGTTAGAGGGTATACATTTTGTGTTCTCGTCTCCCCTCTGTCCTTATGGCAATAGATTAATATGTTTGGCTGTGTTCCCATCTGTGCTTTTTTTCCTGTTATTTTTTAAAAAGAGAAACTCTGGTGCAGCATCCATAACATTTGGGAGACATTGTCGAGTTCCTGTAACGCTGGTGATGGAAATATTGCCCCTGACTTTACTGATGTCCAGCGCAGCATATGCCAGCAGTTCAGACCCAGCAGGTGTGCTTCTTGCCACTGTGTTACTATGTGATCATGGTTTACAAAATGTTTTTAATTATTAATGTTTTTTAACATAATTAAAAAATGTTTTTTAATTTTGTCAGCCCTATACATGATTGATTTATACTGTTTCTGTGTGCGTCATCGACAGAATTAAAAACTGACAGGTGAAGTAAATAATACCTGATTATCTGTCTGTATAGAAGGCAGTATGGGATATATTAGGCAGCAAGTGTGCGGTCAGTTACTGATTTTTTTTGTGTTAGAAACAGGAGAAATGGGTAAGACACGTTCTGTGGTGGAGAGAGGTTAGCATGGGCACAATAATCAATCTGCAACTCTGCAGCCACATAAGCAGCAAGCTGTGATCCACTGTGCACTCTGGCACCTTTCTACCACAGCCACAGTTTATGCTACAATAGTTCCTCAGGGTTCAGACCAGACAGGCTAGCCCACTGATGCACTTTCCACGCATCGGCCTTGTGAGCCCATGACCCTGTTGCCAGTACACTGTTTGTCCTTTAACTGCACCACTTGTCATAGAACACCCCACAAGACCTGACATTTTGGAGATGCTCTGCCCCAGTCATTTAGCCATCACAATTTGGCTTTTATTGAAGTTCTCAGAGCCCTGTGCACTTGTGTGTTTTTCTTGCTTCCAACACATCAATTTGAAGAACTTACTGTTCATTAGCTACCTAATATATCACTTCCATGATAGGTGGTGTTGTAACAAGAGAATCAGTGTTTTTCTCTTCAGCTGTCCGTGGTTTTAATGTTTTGGCTGGTGTAGGTATGTTAAGGGAATCTGATAATATTGACTGACTGTAGATACAATAAATGTGTGTTATGTAATAGAAATGTGTATATAATAAAGTGGTTTGTGTTTTGTGTATATAAGGACATGCATTTCATCTATCATTTCGGTTTTCATGGTGACATTCTTTGTGCCTTGGTGCCTTAATATATTCCTGGGTTGGGGGGGGGTGTAATACCTATTCTTAATCTCCCAAGGGAAATTATTTAAGGGAACCATTATCTGTTATTATTTTGTATTTTCTATTTGTCTCTGAATTTCGGCTTGTGTTATTCTTGTGGTGTTTGTATAAGGCAATGTTGAAACCTTTTTTTAGAAAGTGACTGTCGTATATACTTGCTCTGTACTGCCGGCCTTAGGCTGTACAGGGTTCCTGAGCCATGCAGGAGCTTTTTTCCTCAAATTTCCACTACATTTTCTACTGAGTTTCATTCAGCTTTTTGTTCTGTTCCATTATGCATTAAAGTCAAAGGTCCTGACAGTTATTTCTGCGCTGGAAATTGAAATGTAGTTTCTCCAGACAGTACCTTTCACTTTAAAAAGTGTAATTTCAAGGCTTTCTAGTTGATGCACCACAGGAATAGATATTGCCTTCTTTGATTTACATCAACAGTGCAGCAAGCTTATGGAACCAAGTGTCATGGTATGTTTCAGTGCCATTTTATTCTGTAACAGATGCAGTTTTTTTTTTCCGATTTATTCCTTTGAGCTCATTGTGTGAATTTCCCCTGCAGTTACTGCAGTATTTTTCCTTCTCAGACACGTTCTTTGGGAAAGCAGTGCTTTCCCCTCAGACACCCGGATTTTTTGGATAGCCTTGTCATCTCAGCATTTTGTAGCAGTAGTGACCCTGAAGGAGCTCCTGCTTGCTGAGGCATTCGTGTGCTAAATGTACCCCCTTGAACTGCTCTGTATTCAGCCTGGACTTCCAGCTCCCTCCTCTGCTCTGCATGTGAGGACCAGGCACATGGTTTGTTCACTTGTACCACAATTTAGCCCGACCTGCGAGGATCCAGTGCCATGCGGAGCTGCCGTGTTGCAGAAGATGAATAGTCTGGTGATACAGAACAACAGGTTACCCAGCTCGGGTGGTTTTCAAATCTGTCTACTGCTATCTTTTTGAGGCAAGTGCGATCTGACTAGTAGGTAATGAGATGTGTGATTAAGCACAGGAATATTGAAACAGGCCACCAGTGAGCCCTGCTGATTTGCCAGTGAGCCCTCCTCATTTGCTCCATTCATCAGTGAAAGAAGAGGTATTTGCACACAGCCCATTAAAAGAAGGCACCCTGTCTTGAAGTTCTGATAAGCTGAGCCTCTTTATGGCGTTCTTTATGGCGTTCTTAAAAACTGTTGGTCATTACCAAAATATCCTATTTACATTCATTAGGAGCCAGCTTGGTGCCAAATGCATGTGTACCCACAAGGGGAAAATAGAAAAGTCAGAAATGGAAGCAAAGCCCTGTTACCACTGAGCCATGTGTAATCTCTTCATTTCTCTAAGGCTGTGCGACACACTCTTCTGTCCCACCTGTCTGACAGAATGAAGTTTTCTGTCTCTTTGCAGATCACTCACAGGGCTCATTTTTAGAGATGTGATGACATTAAGGTGTTGAAAAACACTGATGGGCTGTAGAGAGAAGAAAAGAAAGGTGGAATATTGGACAGAGAACATATTCATAGTCAGGGACAAAGGACATTTCTTATTGATATTCTTACTGATGGATATAAATGCACCCTAAAACTGTTGTGTGGTTGTACAAGGGTGGCCTTCAAAGGTTGTCTCCACTTTAAAAATAACGAAGGCAGAAGTTTACAGTGTTAATCAGTGAGACGGAATCATATGCATATTTGTTAAGATAAAGAGGTAGTATGTCAGCACTTCTTGGGATGTTCTTCTGGCACATTGGAAGTGGCTTTGTGCTTTTAGTTGTCAGTTTTATTGTCAAGACTGAAAGCTGAGGGAGAATTACCTCTTCAGATGCATGTTAATGATCCATGCTACAGATACCAGATTAATAGACCCTTCTCTTGCTGGCAAAGCAGTTCCTTTAAGCCACTGTAGTGTGAAGTCTGTGAATTAAAGTAATTGGGCAATTTTTATCAAGCACTTTTTTTTTTTTACTTCTAGGCATTATCCTGTTGAGACTAATTGTTTCTAAATACGGTTTTGTTGAGATGTCACCATTCTGGAATTTTGGTGGACAGTAAAGATGCTATAGTTTTAAGTACTTTATTCGATTCCACAGAGAATACTTGTGTAGGAATGTAAAATTGGTTAAGAACATATGTACAATGATTGACTAATCATGTTTTGACTTGTTTGTGCTTTTTAAATTGCCAAATTTCAGGAGTTATCTCTTTTGCTTTCAGTTCAAATAGCCTATGACACTGCAGACCACATTACGTCTCAAAAGAAAACTTGTACAGAACGTGAGTTCTTCTGTTTTTGATTCTTGATTTTGTTTTTGGTAGTGCTTCCACTGCAGCACATTTAGGTGCAACTGTCACATTGTTTTGCCTCTCACATCAGGGAGCGTTTCTGTGTTTTTTCTTCAGCTTGTGTTCTTTCTTCATACAGAAACACCTATTCCTTGATGATTTTTTTTTTTCAAAACTATGATATTGAGTTTTTATCTGTTCTTGTGACATTTATATTCTCTTCTGCCATAAAAACACTTAACGGCATCATAGATTAAAAACAAGCTGTGTCCATGCATATATATTAGATTAAAAGCATTAAAGCCTGTTGTGATCTGGGTTAAATCTATCTTAAAGATAATTGAATTTTCTGAAGTGTATGTTATCAAAATGGTGTAGTGGAGAACGTCATGATGATACCTTATAAAAAACAAAACTTGGCATATGCCGGTTGTAAATCCCATCAGTCTTGTAGTTTTGAGGGAGAATAGTCAATTGTTTCCTTTTATTCCTTATGCTTTCTGTTTCCATTTTTTTCGGACTTATACATTTTCATGTGCTTACACTTGGATAAGTGCTTACGCTTAAACTTACTTTCATCTGCTTGCACTTGCGGCAGCTGCTGGCCTAGTGATTAGGGCGTTCGCCCTGCAGTCAGGAAGTTGTGGGGTTGATTCCCAAGACTGCTAAGCACCTCTGAGGTACCCTGAGCAAGGTACTGTCCTCACACACTGCTCTCTGGGCGTTGTGTTCCTGGCTACCCGCTGCTTTACTTGGTGAATGGGTTAAATACAGAGGAAGAATTTTATGCTGTACTGTGTGCTGTGATGTGTTCACGTATGACAGAATGGTCACTTTCACTTCACTTCATAAGCCAGTCGAGTTGGATTGTTGCTGTGAGTAAGCTTGAAGTGGTTAATATGGGCCACTTCACTTGTTTAAATTTCTTGCAACAATCAGTCGTCCTGGTGTATTCTGTCTATGATATTGTTTTCTGTTTATAGTAACAACCCTGCTCTCTGATGTGCTATGAACCATTATATCATCTGCAAAAGCACTCTCCTTCTGCCCTCTCTATGCATTCTGGTGAGGCTTTAAAACCACCTTTATGATCATATTATAATGATAAATTATATCACAGTAAGCTTTTCTAAGAATGTCTTGAGTGTTGACAGTACTTCCAAAACACTGACCAACATTGTTCATTGAAAACAGGTTTAGAAGAGGATCCTGAGTGGTGAAATATTTATTTTGCCTATATTCATTAGATGTAGTATAGTTCATGTAGTATAGGTGTGAGACCGTTGTACTCAGTATTTAATAGCGTTTTTTAAAGTTGCATCACTAGCACTAGTCTGTTACAAAATATTAATCAAAATAGTCAAAATAAGATATTAAATAATGTATATATTAAAGCTTATTCAACAAGCAGTTTGTAGATGTGGCATAGATTTCTGACTGTGGAAGCAGAACAGTAAAGTATTTATCACCACATTCTACAGAGGCACTATAAAGAGCATTTTCTGTAGTTGCACCTTGGCATGATACAGAAATTGATAGTGAGGACAGTTGAGAAGATCTCTCTCTCCGTCACAGACATTTGCATCACACACTGGATCAGCATAACCACCAGCATTGTGGTTGACCTCACACACACCTCACCTGTCCTACCGTCTGGCAAAAGGTAGAATTCAGGCCTCCACTGCCAGATTGGGAAACCCTTTATTCCCTCAGGTCATCAGACTCCTCAATCAGAACAGAATCATCATAAACTTCACTCACACACACACACACACACACACACACACACACACACAAACTCAACTTCTTCCTTCATCTAACACAATGCCTATACACACTAAACAGTCCTGCCTTAAACAAAACATCTTGTACCATAACTGGTAGTATAATACCTTTTATTTATTTTTTTTATATACTGCACATTCTCTGCCCTGGTGCTGGCTGTATTTGCACAATTATTTATTGCTGTCTACCTTTATATTTGCTTTTTTGCACACTTAACTCAACTGCTAGAATGCAGTATCTGTCGTAGTACTGGATTCATTCAAACTGTACTTAAGCTGCTTTTTTCAAATTGTATGTTGTCTAGGCCTGTGGTTTTGACAGTAAACCTACCTGACTAATTTAAATTGCCTCATGAAAAATATGGAGAGTAGCACATCTGATCCCTAATTTGATATAAATTACACCAAATCACAGCCGTTTTTTCACACTTCAGTCCTTTGTAAATTATATCCTCCCATATAAATGTCTTTATCTAAAACTCTTTTACTAAGTCGAGACTAAGGGCCTGGCGTCAGCTTTAGTGGTATTAGCCTAAATTAAAATCAGGTCATACTGGGAAGTGAACTCTATATATTTATATTCCTAAGTCAACTCTAAAAACTTGCAGCAGTATTACAAATTAAGTTACTGACTATATTTGGGCCAGGATTGGTAATACATTCCCTGATGTCAATTGTATCAATATCAGTCTTTTTAACTTCTTATACTGGGGTTCCTGCTTCTTTTAGCCATCGTTCCTAAGCTAAAAGGCTAAAATCAGAGGCTTTCAGAGCTTTTTCCTTAAGCTCAAAAACATTTGTGCTAAACATTCTTAAAAAGGCAATGTAATGTGACCTTTCTTATTTTGATTATGGATATTGCATTCATAATTACAGTATCTGAATAGTAGTTTTGTATCGAGTTGTGCAACCAAGTTATTTCTAAAACTAAAAAAAAACATTTCCTTGACATTTAACTTTAGCGTAAGGTTATCTGTATATAGACATAGAATAGTGGAGGAAGAGGTTTGGAGAGAAATAGACTTTTGGGACAATGCTGCTTGGTAATCTCCGCTGCTTTCTCTTGGCAGACAAGGAATTTTTAAGTTGTCCCTTTTCTGCAGACAGAATTATTACGGTGATGTTATAATTCATGTAAATGTAGTTCTGACAGTTATGAATTGGATGGTAATTGCTGACAATAATGACCCCACCTCAGTGTGGCTGCCTGTCACCTGCAGAGCAGACATCTATTTTCGAGGCTTTTTAAAAATAGTAGGCTGTGCATGCTGTTTATGATAAGGAATAGCCTGTAGCTAAAGCAGCCTCCTGGCTTGTCGCAGAAACACTAGCACAAAAGCGAGTGAGATAAGATGTGTGGGACGCAATCTGTTCTGTGGCTACTGAATATGTTATTTGAAGGAACGATTTCTTAATATTTCTGGAGATTAAAAATATGTTTTGTCTGTTTAGCTGCCTTTTGTTCACTGTGCTCTTGCATGGTGATTCCATTCCTCCATATCCGTGTAGGTGGACATGGCTGAAGTTGTTTCCCTCTGTCTTCTCTATATGGCAAGTAATTGTAAACATGGCCATATTTGTGAAGGCCGTACAGTTGGGGAACCCTCAAGTAGTGCACTCAGAAATAGCATCATTGTGGTATTGCTGGGTCATTAGAGCTGCCACTGCTCAGTGAAGATTTCTGTTAATGTGGTGAACATTCCAACCCCTACTCATGCAGCTTATTGAAAAGACTCCAATGCAGTAAACAGGCTTAAAGAGATGGGGAGGGCTATATTTAATCTCTGTAGTGAGATATCAGCAAGGTTTAGAAAGGGCTAATATCATATTGATCCACTCAGCCTGTAATTGTTCAGTCCTCCTCTTCAAGACTGCATTTCATTAACCAGCCATCAAGTGTTTACATTTACTAGGTGGACATTTACTACTTGCTCTCTTGTGAGTCAAAATGGTCTCTCTGACCCAGGTGTGCTCAGGGTGTTTTTAATCCTTTAACTACACCGATTTTATCCCGTTATAGCATGCAGCCATTGCCACCATGACAACAACTGTGGAGAAGCACTCACTGTTGGCATGGTTACAGGTCATAATTCCTCCATGGCAAGAGACAAAGAAATGTTTTCCTACTTATGGAGGTGCAAGGAGCTGTCTTACCTTCTTGCTGGCTTTCAGCTCTCTTGCTCATACCCCTGTTTGATATACGACGCTAATTTCTCATATGCGGTGGGAGCAGCTCCTAGCTGTTCTGCATCTAAATTAGTTCCCTTTAGCTGGGCTTCAGGAACCCGTTCTGTCCTTGTTTGGCTTTGGATTTGTGTTCAGTCCGGCTCATCTTGATTGAGGGATAATTCTGAGAGCCTTTGCCAGCTCCGTCTAAGAATCACTGAATCATTTTAGAATCTCTCTCTCTCTTGTGTGTTCTTTCTCTCTTTCGCGTGTTCTTTTTCTCCTTCATGCAGCATCTCTCCCTCAGGCTCACTCTCTTTCTTCCTCATACTGTTTGCACTGTTTGCACTTGTATCTCCCTTTATCTCTTTATCTGAAGAGATTTTGTGTGAGCACTAATTTAAGTTCCTACTGCACTCTTCCTTGTCCTTGACTTTTCCCTTACTTTCACAACTACAACCCCTTATTTGCACGTACTACTGAACTTGCTTAAACTTATTTGTTATTGGTATGTCTCTTTGTTTTTGCCCATTGTTTATGCTTTATTGGCAATCTGTGGTTTGCTGGCTCAAGCTCTAGAAAGCTTGCAGTTCCTTTTGTGGACCTGTTGTGTGTCTGTGCCTGACTCACTCCCGTGCCTCAGAGGGAGCTGGAAAAAGGTCATCCTGCCACATCAACTTAGCCCTCGTGAGTAGCCCTCTGCAGCTGGTCCCACCCCCGGCCTGTTGAGATACTGTCCACTTCTAGTTCACCGGAGATGACATCTCGCTTGGGCTGCCATGATTAATCAACAAAGTTGAGGATGTCATTTATGTTGTCAACATAGATTTTTATATTGACACATAGTTTATTTAAAAATAAACTCTTCTGTGTCCTGTTTTGATCATATGGTTTATGTGGACATTCTGACAGATTGATGCACTGTACACTGAATGCTTCTTTCAGGAGAAAGCATAATAATTACATTATTTGATTCTTGACTAATAAATTGTGAGCTGTGTAGAAGTTATGGTACATATTTTTTTATTTTTTTATTTTTTTGATTAATAAATGTAAGAAATATTAATCCTGCTCTTGAATGAACATATGCCAAATATACATGTTCCCTGTATAAATTGAGGAATATTATTTATATTAATAAATATTTACAATATTAAAACTTAAACAAAATATGTAATTTGACAAAGTCGTGACTTTGCTTGTAATGTGATATCTCCAAACCCTTATAAATGAGGCTCCATGACTAGTATATGAAAACAAGTAAATGAAAACCTGTGTGTCATAAACTCATAAGCATAGTCTGAAAAATCAGTTCTGGTAGGATCAATTGAATCCACTTTGTCACCATGGTGATTATAGCTCTTTGAAAAGGTTCATGTAGTATCTGAAGTAAATGCAGTGTCTAGTAGCTTTTGTATAGTTAGGATGTTCTTTTTATGTACATATATTCCTGCAGACCATTCATGCTGTTTGTAGCTTACACTGGTTGGTGGGTGGAGCCTATGTAAATAAGCATAGCCACAGTCCAGCTATATGATATGGTGATTGTGAGCAGTGCTTGCGCAATTACTTGTCAACAGAAAAAATAAACAGTCAGAGCCACAGCCTTTCAAGCCACAGCAGAGTGGAACAGGATGATAGGTGACCGCTCCTCTCTGTTCACGTTTTCTCCCAGTGTAGAAAGTTACATTTGTGATTGATCACTATTGCAATATGGAGTCCCCAGACTCACTGCCTAAAGATGCTTCACACACAAAGCTCGGGAGAAGCAGACAAGTGTTATACTCTTGGGGAAGTTAAAGAAGAGCACTAAATACAGCTCTTTAGTACTTGCCAATATAACATGATGCTATCATTATATCATTATTTGTGTTGTTTTGTTTTTGTTCTGTTCTGTTTTGTTTTTATTTGATTCTGGCGACATTGTCTATCAGTCGACATCACAAAAAATGCTGGTAAGTTATTTTCAATAACGGCTATTAGACTGACTGCACTTTATTTCCTTTAAGTTCTTTTGGTTTTGTTTTGTTCATCAGTCCGCTGGCTCTGAATTCCTCATGCACATTTCTGGACTTGGGTCTTTTAGTTGGTCACATTTCATTCACCTACTGAAGCTCCTGGACCGTTATGCTGGGTGCAAACCATATCAGGACGGTAAACCATAGTGTAGACCCTCTTATCTCTGAGGAGGATCAACACACCTCATTGCCTGCTTTTTTATTTTGTGAAAGAATACTGCTGTTTCTCCCCTCTCCGCACTTTTTAATATTACAGTGTCCTTACCCTTACCACATCACTCTCACAGCTATTTTCCTTTCCTGTTTTTGTTTTAATTTGACTTTTTTTTGTATGATGTGCATGCCAACAAAGCTTGCCTCTGCATTTTGTCTGCCTTTTTAGAAAGAAAAAAGGGTACAAGTCGAAGTTCCCATTTTCTTTGCAATTGATTATGTGCTGATTTGTGTTTTCATTTGTGTTTGGCTGAACAATTCATATAACACAGTAGGAAACAGACTTTTTAAAAGTCTTGAAGTGTGTGCCTTAATTGTGTTTTAATTGATACTTTGTGGATTTTGTCCAGTTATTCCTGTTTGTAAACTCCTTTCAGAGAATGTTAGGGGAGTTTTGCCCATTTCTTTTCTGTAGACTATTCCACAACTCATCTAACTCTCACTGCTGTCCTTTTTTTGGGCACTGTCTTGGAAGTCCAGCGCACTCTCTGTCTACAAGTTCATTGCTGTTTATCAGTGTGTGCCATGACACTTTTAATTTTACTTTTTTGTTGTTGCCTTCTTTTAAAGTGGCTTGATACAACTGTATTTATGAATTCATAATCAGACCACAGTTATAGAGCCTCAGGGTTCTATACATATTGTTGCCATACAAATTAGTCAATATATGCTCTTTATGTATATCATTGTTCGTTCACTTAATGTCTACAATGACCAGAAGGTGACAGGTTCAGCTTGGGCTGTTTAAATTGTGAAGTGTATATCACATATTCTTGGTACAGGGAAGTGATTTATGGGTATTCTTGATCCTCAGTGATGTGTGCTATTTTTTTTTTTTTTTTATTAGGGCAATGTTTATGAGGACTAGATTATTCAGTGCTTTATTGTACATTTTGATCTAACTACTAGATATGGTCATTAGACTTACTGAATGATTAAAAAGGCACTCATTCTTAGGTATCTGTTATCTGGTTTTTATTTGAGTACCCTTTTTTTTCCTATTGTAAGCACGAGTACTAAAGCTTCTCTGTCATGAGCAGATTCTGGTGATGTACGAATTTGAACTATTGGCAGAGGAGTCCATTTGCAGCTGAGTGGCAGTGCAATGTGTCCTTTTCGGAGCAGCGTAGAAGCACTGGTCGGCACTTTCCCTATTTATTTTTTCTTATGTTTTGGCCACTGAATACTCCCTTAGTTTCCAAACAGCTCTGTGCCAGAAGAGACAGGTTATGCCTATACTTTTGAAACAGCTTCTCATAGAGATGCTTTGTTGTGCTGCCTCACAGGTGGTACTGGGTTTTTGGAAGAATGTCTTGCTTGCTTACCTTTATTTTTAACTGATCTGTAATCATCTTCTCTCCCCTCTTGCCTTGCAGTCCACTCCATTGCATCTGGCGGCAGGATACAACAGAGTCAGAATTGTACAGCTTCTTCTCCAGCATGGTGCAGATGTACATGCAAAAGACAAAGGGTAGGTCTTGTCTTAGTTATTTGTTTAGTTTTTGAAACAATTTAAGTAATTAACCCATTTTAAATTTGAATCTAATGTTTGTATTGCAAGACCAAAGTAAGAGCATAAATTACTGACAGCCTTTGAATTTTGTCTATAGTGGCCTTGTTCCACTGCACAATGCTTGCTCCTATGGTCACTATGAAGTTACAGAGCTGCTGCTAAAGGTAAGACTTCACTTGTTTTAAGCAATATTCATAAATCTTGAGTTTAGTTTCAGAGCTAACTTACATGAACTATGAAAATGTTACTCATTATTTTCTCCTTCAGAGTTGTATTAAGCTCAAATACATTTGACGAGTTACATACATACTTACAGGATATAAGGATATAGGATGAATGTATGAGTATTTTGCTATAGAATCAAATATCTTCCGCTGAATGAGAGGTGTCAGGATGATATAGGATGATTGTATGATATATTTTTTTCTGTAGAATCAAATGTCTTTAATAGGCCCACGCTGTGGTACTACATGCAATATCCTAAATGAATAGCACTACGTTCTTCAGTTGAACGAGAGCTTTCACGATTCTTTTTCACACACTTCAAGCACTGCCTGTCCCTTGTCCCATGACCTTCCCTCGTTCTGAAGAACTAAGCTTTGATCACAAAGGCTTACATTAATAACCATGGCACTGTATATGAGCCATTGCTCACGTTTAGACACATGCAGCATCCACTTATGCCTGAAGTGTGTTCTGTTATCAGAGCGTAGCAGTGTAGCCAGGCTGCCTGTAGATGAAAACACTTCAGTGTGATCTACAAAACACTGGCCTGCAGTGAATGCTTTCCCCCTCAGGAACTCTTATCAGAACATCAGCAGCTACTCGTATCTGTGTAAGGATCAAAAAGACAATTAAAAATCTTTTTATCAGAAGTGGCTTACTTGTTGGCAGGGTAATAAGAGAGGAGCTCCAGTAAGCTAATGTTGAGTGCCACTGCTGTTTTTCTTAATGGTGGAAAATAGGCTTTGTGGAAGCGATGTTCGCTAAAGCTTCTGCCCCCGATCGCCTCTCTTTTATCTCATAGAGGTGTTTATTCCTCTTGCATCATGTTTTTTTTCCCTTCCACCTTTTTGACTCTGCATACTAGTCATTATATCCTCTCCTGAAGATGCAGCATTTGCTGAAAATGTTATTGATCTCTGTTAACTTTCCTGGACTACGCTAGCTTTAGTCAGTGGAAAGTCATAACTGATAATGACTATGTTGTCTGTGTCCAAGTACTACTGTTCTATGTTTGTGTTTGTAAGTGGCATTGGGCTCACAGTGATTTTTTACTGCAAACATAGTGCTGCAGTGGTTATTTCACATGTCTATTTGTAGCATGGTGCATGTGTAAATGCCATGGACTTGTGGCAATTCACCCCACTTCATGAGGCTGCATCGAAGAACCGTGTGGAAGTGTGTTCCCTTCTTCTCAGCCATGGAGCCGACCCTACCTTGGTAAACTGTCATGGAAAAAGCGCTGTAGACATGGCCCCCACCCCAGAACTTAAAGAGAGACTAACGTGTAAGTACACCTTTAGCTTCTCTCCTAGGTCTGCTTTGAGGCCAGAGGGAACTGATTTACCATTCTCCAACAAAGACCAACAAAATCTGACAGTGTGAAGCCAGCTGTCAGTATTACAATATTGTGTGTTTTTAGATAATGTTTGGGCAGTACGCCATGGCCTTTAAGATTACAATTATTATTCTTTTACTAGAGCAGTGGTTTCAAAGTTTAAAAGACAGAGAGTACTTCTTCCTTGGATATTTTGGTTCTAATATGGTTCTACTTTATCCAACTACTTAGTTAATTTACAAGCACTTCCAGAGTTGTAGTGAGTGTTATTCTGCATTTGTTAGCAGGTCACTCAAGCTCTGACTTATGAGACTTAAGAGTTGTATCAACATAGCAGTACCCTCAGAGCAAAAAAGGTCTATTTGGAGTCTATTTATTGTGTGTAATGTAACATTTGTGTATATCGCTAAATACAGCATGATTCTTGGAAAATTGCAGCATTTTATGTTCCTGTACAAGTGTGTTTTCATAAGTACTGTATTAACTGTGTTTTTTTCTGATCAACATGTACTTTTAAAATAAAAGTAGAAATAACCAAATAAGCATTTTATTTATCTAGTAAAAAAGTTTTTTAAAGTCTCTTTGTGCACCTACTGCTAGATTGCTGTGAGCATCCACTTTTATCCAGCCTCAGCATTGAAATTTATTTGGATGCTTAAAGCTGTTGGCTTGGTTTAAAATGTTTACATTTAGCTAGCTCTGATTGGTTCCTCGGCTGACCATCACAATCAGCAAATTTAGTGCTGCCCAGCTCGATTCAGACCAAAGAACATATTTAAAATATCTCTTGAGAAATTTGCGGTAAATAAATAATGAATACTATGAAATATAGTCAGAAGATAATCATGAAAATTAGTAAACATAAGCTTTACAGGATTAAAGGGAAGTAATAGTAAACTATCCCCAGCCTTTGTGAAAGCAACGTTAGAGCAGTAAAAACATTATGATGTACAGGGTGGGCATATTGAACATCTAGAATTAGGGAGCTTTGGGCTAGAGGGCCATAGCCCAACAATGCAGTTTTCTTCTCAATAAACAACTCATTTAATCAAACCATTATATACACCTGTGCACCTTCTTGGTCACTTTGCCTTAGTGCCGACAGTATCTATATACCAAATCTCACTCTCCCATAAAGCTAATGTAAATGGCTGGTGAGAAGCTTGGACCAGATTGAGTCTGCCATGTTCTGTCTGGTGCACAACTGAGACATGCATCTGAGACAGGGAGGCTGTTTTAAACGCACAGTGTTCCTTATCTTGCATTACTGAGAGAGAGAGAGACAGGACTCCAGAGGAGATAAAGGTTTGACGGCAACCTTGTGTGTTGATATTGCTGCCGGAAGCTTCCATCTGGCTTTTGATCAAGGTGGAAGAGATATTGTACAGTGCTTGCTACCTGTATATCGTGTAAAGGCGTGCATCGACGTTCTGCTTCATATGGGAAATGAGTGTGTATGTGGGTGCATAAAGAGCTGTTTAGCCAAGATCAGATACAAAGAAATATTAAGATTTTGCTCTGTGATATAGGGAAAATGCAGCATTTGAACTCTTATAGGGTCAAAAACTTGCCCTGCAAATCTGTTGCCAAAATTATTTTTGAAATAAAGTCTGGACCGCAGCATAGAAGGCTGGAGGCTAGCTCAGCTTTTATTTCTCAAATACTCCTCTGATTGAGCCTATCAGACATTGTAAGCCTTTCTTAAACCTTTTAAAAAGGCTACAGTAGATGATGGCAACATGGTGTTAGATTGTGTTGGGGTGTTTTGTGGCCCCATAATCTCATGTTTGTTCCCTGTGCTCTCAGATGAGTTTAAGGGCCATTCCTTGCTCCAAGCGGCACGTGAGGCTGACATGGCCAAAGTGAAGAAGACCCTGGCTCTGGAGATCATTAACTTTAAGCACCCACAGACCCACGAGACAGCACTGGTGAGCCCATTGGTCAATCTCTCTCTCTCTGCTCTTTGACATCCACAACAGGACTTAGCTTTAATGCAAGCTTGGTGATATTAGAAACTCTTGTATTGCAGCATTGTGCAGTTGCCTCACCACATCCCAAGAGAAAGCAGGTGACAGAGCTCTTGCTGCGTAAAGGGGCCAACGTCAATGAGAAAAACAAAGAGTAAGTGCCAGTGCTCTCTTATAAGTCTCATATTTTTGTGAAATGCACACTTGCACTTGTGACTGACAGGCTGATGAGCCACTTCATTAGGTCCAGTACAAGTACAATATTTTTTTTTTTGATAAATGTCTCTGTCCAGCTATGTCTTTTTCAATTTTTTTTTGTTTATTTGTTCTTATTTCTTTTTAGTTTGTGTTGATTGTCTGCTGTTGAAAGTAATTTCTATTACATGGTATTTCTATATCTATTAGAAGTATTCTTGGCCAGGAAAGTGTTTCTGATAATAGGTGCTTTTTACTGCATTCCCCCTCTGCTTTCTTGTCTGTCTTTCTCTCTCTAGTTTCATGACACCTCTGCATGTAGCAGCCGAGAGGGCTCATAACGATATCCTGGAGGTGCTGCAGAAACATGGGGCTAAGGTATGCATTTCTGTGGCTTTAGGATGCCTCACATCACGGGCTGTCTTGTTTGGCTGTACTATAACTGAGAGCTAAAACACATCAGCAATGTAATCACTCACACATCCCCTCTGATCCATTCCCACATCCTTAACATCTCACATAGCTCTTAGATCACTCTGCTTTGTTACTGAAGCCATATTAGCAGCTTCGGAAACCAATGAGGTTTGGGAGATGCTTTTTTTCTCCTGTGTTTTACAGCCAGGAATAATAAAGTCAATCACATTTAACCTGAATTTTGGTTTAAGTTGAAACACACCCTAGCCTAAGTCACTTACCTAACCTAACACAGCTGTAAAATCATAATCTAGAACATAACAACACAACTAAGCCACAGAAAAAGTAAAAGGATACGGTACTTGTACACAGTACTGTAGTAACAGAAAAAAAAATAGTGTAAAAACACTTTTGACAGTCCAAAATGGTGTAGGTACAAGTACTGGGGGACACCAACTCCCTCACTCATATGCCACATTACTGCGTATTCTGCATATTCTGCATATGCTTCGACCGCACACAGCCAAACTAGTTATGGGAGCGACCGTCGTAAACTGGAAACCCCCTGTAGTCATATGCATATCCATGACACATCATATCCCTTCACACTTGTACTTGGTGCCAAATGCAAATGATCAGATCATCCAAGACACATGTTAAAGGTTTCAAAGCAGGACGAAAGCTTAATAAACCAAGTAGGAGAAAAAGATTGGCAGGATTTTGTGTTGCTCATAATATATTTGATGATTTATCTTTACTAAAAACTAGTGTCTACTGTTTGTATACCTATACAACATGCCACCTTTAATTAGTGTAATATTTCTCTGGAAAGAAACATGTGCCAGCAAACTATAAAGCTAAAGAGTCCTAACTAAAGGGCCATGGCTGGCCTGTCTCTATAGGAATGAAAGCAATCTAAGAGGTAAATCATTCATATCTGCATCTGAGCAGCAGAGGTGGTTAAGAGACTGCCAGATCAATGAAATACTGTCAGTGAATCCAATCAGGTAAGCATGGACTGATTGAACGGGCATGTACTGCGGAGCATCCAAGCTGTGTGCTGCTTGGAAAAAGGATATTGAATAGTTGGCCAAGCTGTATTACTTTGTAACAAATGAACAAGTCACAGATATCACCATTGTTGTTTGATATTTGAAAATTTTAGCTTTGTGAAAAATAGATAAAATAAATTGCCTTTAAATTAAAGGTATGCTTGTCCATACCAACTAGAGGACCCAAACATTTTCAATCAGATTGAGATTCAGCTGTCATTTAGTTAATATGCCTTTCCTGAAACTTTTTCAATTTTCAGTTATTTTGTTGGGCCACATTACATTTAGTAAGCTAAATCCAACAGCAGCATCCTTTTCTTTTATCCATCTAATGATAACTTCGTGTCTTATGTATCCTTTTTCAGTTTATTTGTCCTGCTTTAAATTTTCGTTTTCCTAACCTCCATCCTAGGACAGCATGATCATTACTGTTTTCTTTCTTGACACTGTCTATTTTGTCATATTCAAACAAAAACACTGGAGCTTCCTAACCTACTTTTTCACCTTCTCAGTCTGAGATCGAATGGTGACCTTAGAGTTGTCTGCCTTGAGTGACAGTTATGATGTGGGACATAATGAGCAGGCAGCATGAGCAGAGGGGTGTGTTTGTGGAGGCGAGGTGTTTACTGTGGGAGAGGCTGCTGGTTAACAGATGGTGTGCTAGTGTCGCGCTAATAAGCAGGCCAGGGAGCATACAGGAAAAGCCGTCCGAAGTAAACACATGGTTGGTTCAGGCAGTTTAGAGAGAAAGTCTGGAGAGTCAGTTATGCACTAGAGAAACGGGCTGAGCTCAGGCCGTTTGATGAGTTGGTGCATCAGCATGCAGCAGTCTGGCTGTTACTATGTTTGCTGTACCAGGCCTGAATCATTAATTAATTTTACTCATGACTTGATAGAAGTTCAGACAAAACTTGCCGTAGTTGGTTTGAGTTTGGAATTTCAGAGATAAGACGCTAGCTTAAACCACATATATACATATACACAGATGCACACATAAATGCTTACTGGTATATCTCCTTCCTCTGCCTCTGCTCAGTGCTGATTGTCTTTGAAGAATCACTGGAGCTGCCTGAGGGTGTGCCTGATTAATTCATGTCTATGTTCATTTGAAAATGGGCCAGCTTTGCTCACAGTTCAGTTTTTTTCTGTACTATGTGCCCAAATATCAATGTACTTCACTTTTCTGAGAGAATGAAGACAATAGGGATACTACATATTCTGCAGAATATTCTACATCTGCTTGTGTTTTTGTGTGTCATATACAGATGAATGCAGTGGACACTCTAGGACAGACAGCTTTGCACAGGGCAGCCCTGGCTGGTCATCTCCAGACATGTAGACTGCTGCTGAGTTACGGAGCAGACCCTGCTATCATCTCTCTACAGGGCTTCACAGCCGCACAGATGGGCAACGAAGCTGTCCAACAGATCCTCAATGGTAAACAAAGACTGGTCTGGCAAGCAGTTGTGCCATGTGTGCATGTTTTGGACTCCTATTCATATACTTTAAACACACAGTTCGGAGGCAAGACTAACTTTGTGAACATAGTCATTATAGTTTGATTGATTTTATTTGAGAGATGGCATAGTAATATGCCTATTAATAATAGAAGAAAAGGCTTTGACTATACCTACTGCAATAGAGTTACTTAACTTTAGTAGTAACTAATTAAACTGCTAATTGTGTGGAAGTGCACTACAAAAAATATTAGTGAGAAAAAAGCACAGCAAAGTGTGGAATGAATGACCGTGTCTTCTCAGTCATAACATCATGACCAAATTCTGATGTATGTGTACATTTTGAAAGATGTGATTCTTTTTCTTTCCAGAAAACATTCCTGTGAGAAACTCTGATGTTGACTACAGACTTTTAGAGGCAGCTAAAGCAGGAGACCTGGACACTGTGAAGGTGATTATTGCACTGACCGCATCTTGCTGGTCTTGTTGAGTCAATGCCTTGATGGTCAGAGGTGTTTTGGTGGCATAATGGAGACATAAACTATAGGGACTGGTCAGAACAAACCCGCATTATTAAAACAATATGTTGAATGTGATAAATAACCAATTAAGTGGTTGTGTAAAAAAATAGGCCTGCCATTGTTATTGACCACAGTTGTTCATTCCAACAAATGATGCACCTTAGCAAGTGGCAACCTACAAATGTGACTATATTTGCTGTGTCTGAGCTGTTTGTTTCTCTCCTCTGACATCTTCTCTGGCCTGTTTTTTACTCTGCAGCAATTGTGCTCTCCTCAGAATGTGAACTGCAGGGACCTAGAGGGTCGTCACTCAACGCCACTGCACTTTGCCGCAGGTTATAACCGCGTGGCTGTGGTAGAGTACCTGCTTCATCACGGGGCTGATGTCCATGCCAAAGACAAAGGGTGATAATAATCTTTTTAATAATATTATTATTGTCTCTGTGATGCACAGTACTAGATTGTTCTCTCTCAAGCTAATTCATGTATCAGGGTATCTGGTATCGACTACTGTTTCAATACCAGTCTCTTCTTAAGTTATTTATGTTTCATAGTGGCAAAGACATAAATTCATAGAAGTGGCTAAGGTATCATAAGTACTAAACAGACTGGATTATTTTTTGATTGAGTGGTAGGGGCATGTCATTTTTCCAGAGGACGCCAATATGATTTTTAACCACTTCACATAAGATAAATCGAGCTTTATAAAACAGAAATGGGAATGGCTACTCAATATGTATCCTGCCTTCACTTGGGAAAAGAATGTAAATCATGTCAAAGCATTTAATTTAGCCATTATTCCATTTACCCAAAACAACTTCCTTACTTTTTGAAGTGGTGTCATTAGCATTCTCATTATCTTGAGATACTACAGTCCACTGTCAACATCACTGTATTAAAGTAGACCATTTTCGGTTTGCATGTTTTAACATTCTTTGGGTAAATGTTCTTTTAAATTCATTTTGTTTGGGATTAATAAAACATTTTATTATTATAATGTAAAATGCACCAAATGTGGGAATGCACAATCTGTAAAAGGGACTGACCTGGTGGATTTGGACAAACCTATTCAAGTCCGTGACCCTCTAGGACCTGAGTTTGACACCCCTCCCATGAATTAAAAGATAAACGAAAGAGGTTCCAGTTTACAAGTCTATGTGTATCTGTTTCTTGCAGAGGTCTGGTGCCACTGCACAATGCTTGCTCGTATGGTCATTATGAGGTGGCCGAGCTATTGGTCAGACATGGTGCGTCTGTTAACGTGGCTGACCTGTGGAAGTTCACTCCACTACATGAAGCTGCAGCTAAGGGCAAATATGAGATCTGCAAACTGCTTCTAAAGGTACAGTTTTACAGCCTTTTTCATTGCTGCAGCTGGCTCAACACACACAAATGCACACGCACTGCTGATTTTAGCCTCAAGCTTAGTAGTCTTTTTGGATCAGATTGGCATTTGACAACAAATGTTTTTTTTATTTTTTTTTATTTTGTGTTTCTTTCATGCGGATAACTTTTATGGTGATTTAGAGGATCTCTTGGCTGCATGAATATGATGAAGGTCCCATAAAGCAGGGTTTTGTGATTTGCTGAGCCTATGGTAGTCATTCATAGACTGTGGCAAAGGCTTCTTTTGTTTTTCAGCATGGGGCAGACCCAACTAAAAAGAACCGTGATGGGAACACGCCACTGGACATGGTAAAAGAAGGGGACACAGACATACAGGACCTGCTAAGAGGGGATGCAGCACTGCTGGACGCAGCTAAGAAAGGCTGTCTTGCCCGAGTGCAAAAACTTTGCAGCCCAGAGAACATCAACTGTAGAGACACCCAGGGACGAAACTCCACCCCTTTACATCTGGCAGGTAAGGCAGCGTCCCTCTCTTCTCTCCCTCAATTCCCACTTTATGTGTTTGTGTCTCTGTCACTCCCTTCCTCCCTCCATATCTCTCTCTTATGCACGCACACACACACATTCTCATGGAGGCGCTCTTGCCCCCAGTTGTGTCCCCCCACAGCTGTGATGGTAAACGAAACACAGCAAGCACTAATCTCACTGTTAACCAAAAATGAGTAGCAGTCTGCAAATCATGTTGTTCTGGTCTGGAAAAACTCATTCTGTTTAAGTCTCAAAGGGCTGTGTGGCAATATAGGAAATGTCATCTCATCCTTGAGGCTTGGCTAAATAAAACAGGGAGACATGGGGCATGTCAAATTAAATCTTGGCATTCACTCTGAATTCAGCTTTAAGAAGGATCACTTCTCATCCTTGGTCTTTCAGGTTTTAACAAAAAATAATTTGTAGACTTCAGTTGAGACCTTATATCCTCTTTGGTCATTTTTTTGGACATGTTTTGTTTTGTTTTGTTTTGTTTTTTTTTTGTTGTTGTTATTGAAAACATGGTTTTGGCTCTGGGGTTAAGTTGACAGCACTGATCTTATACCTTTTGTCAATCTGATATAATCAAAAATCAGAAAAGAATAGTTCCAGTCTAACTCAAACTATCTAGCCTGAAATATCACAAAGTGATAACATTACATTAGCCTTAAATTTACATGATAACATAATTTAATGTTAATGTATTATTAATACATGAGCATGAAATATAAATTTTCAATAAGTTTCCACAGTACATTTTTGTGTTAAATTGAATTTAAAAAATCAAATAACTGCAATTTTATGTCAGTTTGTTGTCTCATGTGTTTCTTCTTGTAGAGTCAAAGTGTTCATTTTTGCAGTTTGAGCATGGTACTTCAGTGTACGGCTTTGTAGTTTCTAAAGTAGAAACATTTCAGAATGTTTTTTGGAAATACTCAAAATTTCAGAACTGGAATCAGAAAGTAAAAGTTGTATCCTGCAGTCTGTTTTATTATGGTTGCTTATTGCAGCCTAAGCTGCTTATGCTACTGTCCCAGAGCTTCATTTCTACCCTGACTAACACAAGCAGACATGGCAGCAGCAGGTGGGCCATAGCCCTGATCATCAGGAAGAGTGTGCCATATGTCTGCATTCACTCTCACAAACACGCACACGCACGTGCACACACACCACACACACGCACACTCACTCACTCACTCTAATAAACATACACTGATCAACCATACCTTTCGAGGCATGGATTCCCCAAGACCCCTGAAAGTGTGTTGTGGTATCTGGCTCTGAGGCATTAGCAGCAGATCCTTGAGGACAACATGTATATTGTAAGGTGGATCTTCCATGGACTTGACGAGTTTGCCCAACACATCCCACAGATGCTTGATTGGACTGAAAAGTTCTGCAAACCTTTCCTTAACAGTTTTTGCAGTGTGGCAGGACACATCGTGCTGACATCATGAAGTGGTGTACTTGGTCTGCATCAGTGTTTTATTGGTGATAAGTATCAAATGACATTCACATAAACGCAAGAATTTCACAGAATCTGTTTGCCTTTTTCATGGGTTAAAGTTTTCCGTCGCTATGACAGACTTCTGTCAACTGAGTGCACCAAAGGTTAATGAGCTTGATGCGGATCCGAAGGAAAAGTATGGATAAAAAAAAAGTGTAAGAGAGGCACCTATAGTGTAAAGAGAGCACTGGTGCATGCAAAAGACTGGAGAGAGATAGAGATAGAGAGAGAGAGAGAGCTGCTTGGGAGTACCTAGTTCATATGGCACTGTTGGACTATTTCTGTTTACCTTCAGAAAGTGTATATAGTTGTGTGGGTTTTTTTTTCCTCTCTCTGTGCGCGCGCTTGTGAACACAATGTAATCTCTGCCTCTGATTGGCTGACGCTGACACGTATCCTGTGACTTAACCAATTATTAATTAGAACACGAGAACACTCGAGATGCTCCACAAGGAAAATTCTGGACAGTTTATTTTTTATATGGAAATGTGGCTGAATTTACATTAATATTTATGTTGAAAAATTAGTAAATCATATTTTCCTTAGTAATTTAGCACTTAAATGTATGAAAATGTATATATTGCCAGGAAAAAAAGTTGTGATGTCTTGGATTGGGCTGGATATA
>JBBPCX010000023.1:11083508-11106317 GCA_037974365.1 Hydrocynus forskahlii | reverse complement strand
GTGTGTGTGTGTGTGTGTGTGTGTGTGTGTGTGTGTGTGTGTGTGTGTGTGTGTGTGTGTGTGTGTGTGTGTAAAAGAGTGTGAATGTGAGAGCATGTATGACAGTGTGAAGGTTTTAGTTCTGGGACTGGGCAATTCCAAGCTGAGGCCTGCGGTGATGGTGTTAATTAGTGAGGGTCCTGCAGGCAGTCATCTGTTGTGAAGGTCTATGCTGTGAAGTGAGAACTCAGAAAGAAGCCAAGACTTACACATGGTTCTTTTAGTAATGCAAAAACTGCATAGGGTATTCGTCAAACAATAGCAGTATATCGACTAAAAAGTAATACGAAAAATGAAAAAAAGTAACAAAAAGCAAATGCATAAAACATTAAAAAATAATATTACCATGTTTTGTTTTACAGCTGGCTATAATAATCTGGAGGTGGCAGAGTATCTGCTGGAGCATGGTGCAGATGTGAATGCACAGGACAAGGGCGGCCTGATTCCCCTCCACAATGCTGCTTCTTACGGGGTGAGTGCACTGGGCCTGAAGTGTCCCAGAGCTACTGGGGAACATTTCCATCTGCTGACTGTACAAGTCCAACAAGGCTGCTTGTGTACACTTGTGCAAATAAACAGGAACTTCCAAAGACAGCAACAGACTCTTAACAGAGAAACAGATGTAGACTGAATAATCCATGCAGATGCTCCTCAGGAAGCACTGGTGCAAGATTTCTCCTTCACACAACTTTGTTTTAGTGAAGATCACAGTTTCCATTAATTCAGCTAACATCTGAGTGTTTCACTGAACATTGAACACTTGTGTGTGTGTGTGTGTGTGTGTGTGTGTGTATGCATACGTGCGAGAGAGAGAGAGTGAGTGAGATGATGGTATTGCTGTGATCCTGAGGTCCTGCCAGGAGAATATCAGCTCATTCACTTTTAATGGGACTGTGTGACTCATGATTCCTTCAGTAGGTTTCAGTTCTCTTTCCAGCCTGAGCAGCCCGCAGTCTTTGATACCCTGTAATAAGCAAAGATCCAGGAAACCCCCTCTGGGTGGAGATGCAAAATCTAAAGCAGAGATTGTTCTTTCCAGTGTCTGTGGAGCTTCACTCTTAAAAATACAGGTGCCAAAAGAGAACTCTAGAATGCAATAGAAACACCATCTTGGTTCCAATGTATGATTTCTGTGCGTGATTGATTCTTTAAAAGGCTACGCTTTTTTCCCTCGTTTCCCACATCTGTAACTGATGGTTAAGTAGTTTCTCTCTATTTATAAACAAACAAAAACACAGTTGACACAAAACACTTTTAAAATAGACTAATATTACACATCTGTTTTTAAATCTATTCACATTTAGAAAGCCTAAAATTCTGCATAGGACTCACTATTAGCTCAAATGGCTTTTAATCATATTATAATGGTGCTTTGCCTCAATGACACTGCCCACCCCCCAATACCAGGATACATATCTAAATTGCTCTGTTGTAATCAACCGTGTTACACACACAACCAAGCCTGAAAAAGGTAGTATTGCTATAAAGAAGGGACTAATGGTGACTTTTCCAGAGTGTGGATATAATGTGGAAATGATTCTGCCTGTGCTGGCTTATTCTGTTGTTAGGTGTTTATTCCACTTGCCCTGATGGGATGTTCTTGGATCTGTGATTATGTTGGACCGTGCAGCAGCTTGCTGGTTACATAACAGAGCTGGAAACGGACACTCCTGGGTCCGTGCCCAAGCTCCTGTGGACATTCAATGCTGTCCAGCATGCCTAGCCAGAGACAAAGCCTCTTCTGCCTCTTCCTGCTGCCTGACGATTGGTACAGAGAGTGCCGCCCTGGGCCGGGCTGGCAAAAAACTCAATAGCCCTTGATTGGCTGCAGAAAGCTTAGGGACGGACTGGTGGGCAGCTGGTGCTGGCTGACCTTGCCTAGGCCTTCCTCTTTTCCCATGGTTGTGTTAAAGCTGTTAAATCTCAGTGAGCACAGCCAGCAGATCGTAGATCCACACTATTGCTGCTTCTACTGCTGACCAAGGGCCAGGACAGCCTGAGAAAACAGTGCATACAAACACCACAGCTTGAACAGGGGGACATGCCTTCAGACCACAGATGTGTAGCTGTCTTTCTCACCTAAGTGAATTGAACTGCAGATGCTGTTTGTCATATGCATGAATCTAAAAAAAGATACCACTGATAAAATCTCGTTTAGACAGTTCTCTTTTTTAGATCATCGGCCCTTTTTAAGTCATACTCAGTGGATATCATAATGTTTTATACAGGTTTTTTTTTTTTTACTTCAGAGAGTTCTAAAGAAGCCAAAGTGAAAGAATGAAATGTTTGGGTGTGCTGCTGACAGAAGTAGAAAGCATTTTAGAAAATGAGCAAAGTCCTGAGGACCAGGATGTTGGCATAATAATAATTTCACATCCACACATATCAAATGTAAGCCTCTCCAAATTTGGTGCTTTAAATAATCTAACTATAGGAGCAGTGATGTGGCTGTACAGTAACTCCTTATCTATGTCTAAAGAAGTGTCTTCAAGTGATTGGAGGTCTGTATTAGCTGGAAATAAGACACAAGCATTGTCATAGTAACAAAGGATGTTTAAGGTGATGATACTGAGTGTCTACATCAGTCCTTAGAAAGTTCTGTTCAGTTTTAACCAATGAAAAATTATCACACTGAATCTGGATTTGTGTCTTTGACTATTTCTTTTGTGAGGCATATTTAGAGACCTTTTGAGCTCCTGATAAAAAAAAAATTCTCTGACATGGGCAAATTAAATCTCTTTGCCTTATTTGAATTGAACAATAGGTGGATAGAGATCCTCCATCACAATGTATTCCCATTTCTTCCCATTACCAACATAGCCTACTCTCTGCAGAGAATTCTAAGCTTTTCTCTTAGTTCATGTGCTTTGTATCCAGTTGTTCCTGTATACAACCATCTGTCCAGATTTCCATTAAACACTGCACCTCTGCTATAGACCTTCACCGCAGGGTTTGTTAAATGAGATAGATGCGTTTAAGTTCCTGCATGCTTGGTCATGGTTCTGAGTCATCACACTAACCCAACTGACTGGAATTTGGTGGTCAGATATGCTTAGAAACAGTATCTTTTAGAGAAGAATTTCCAGAAACTATTTTTATGACCAGCTTTTATAAACAGCAGGTTGCACTGATATTATCACTCCTCACTCCTTGTTTGCCCTCAGCATGTTGACATAGCAGCACTTCTGATTAAATACAATACCTGTGTGAACGCTACGGATAAGTGGGCATTCACCCCTCTGCACGAAGCAGCACAGAAGGGCCGCACTCAGCTGTGTGCACTACTGCTGGCCCATGGAGCTGACCCTACCATGAAGAACCAAGAGGGCCAAACCCCGCTTGACCTTGCTACGGTAGTACACTCATACACACACCTTTTCACAAACACACAAATGTGGGCTCACTAGCAGATGTACTGTGAGCCTGTATCAAGTATGTTGCTCTGCCAGCAGAAATGAGACGAGAGCATGAAAGCATTGCACACCTGACTTGTCTTTCAATACATGCCTATTTTCTGTGCCATGATTTTAAAGAGATCGGTATATGAATGAGTGGTAAAAACTGAATTTAAACAAGTACATATTATATTTAATCTGTAGGTATTAGGGTGTGTTGGTTTTCAAAAAAAACACTGTGTTTAAGACTCTTGTCTCCTTTGTTTGCATTTGAGAAAGGCTGACAGTAAATACATCTGTTGTAAATTTTGGTAATGAGGCACCTCTTGAATACACGATTTGCAAGACTAGTACAGGTATAATCCAATATGCTCCAAAATCACTCAGAGATGCACTGGATTTGTAATTTCCATACTGCATTGCAGTAGAAATCGTACTTATTATCTTTATTTTTCTCTCTTTTTATTTTCTCTTTTTTGTGGTGCAATAGAGAAGTTTGCCAGTGAATTGTGGGTAACATTGTCAATAGTTGATGACTTGTTGGGCTTGTTGACATGATCACTTTCTTCATCCCCATCCGTTATTTTTCTTTTGTTCAAGTTGTGTCAAATTGTAAAGTTATCACATGTAGTGTTACTTATCTGATTTCTAATACTGTGACACATTGTGTCTCTAAATGTGTCTAAAAATCCAAGGCTAACTATCTTTCTACACTAAGTACAGAAACAGTTCATGCTTCACGCTAACTGCATTAGTCATATAGCTCCAGTACAAAACTAAAGAAGCACATCCAAGGGCATAAGTGTGAATTTAAATTTTTTGTTTTGCCTGTTTTTTACATAGAGAATTCTTTTTTTTTTTTACATAGAGCCATTCATACTCAGAAATTAAGATAGACTTATTCCTGCTTTATGTGTAGGCTGATGATATCCGAGCATTGCTGATTGATGCCATGCCCCCTGACGCCCTTCCCAGCTGCTTTAAGCCTCAGGCCACAGTGGTCAGTGCTGCAGTCATCTCCCCTGCATCTACACCCTCCTGCCTGTCCGCTGCCAGTAGCATTGATAACCTGGCTGGACCTCTGGCTGAGCTGACTGTGACTGGAGCCTCAGGGCCTGCTGATGGGGCCACTGGAACTGAGAGAAAAGAAGGAGAGAGTGAGTAGATCTGAAACACTTGATTACAAATGAGTTGACATGCCTAGATTTAGAATGATTTTGTGTCTGGGGGTGTTTTTACACTTGGAGAATTTCAGATTTTCAAGTAGATTCAGAGCCCTTTATCATGAAGGAGAATGGCTGCTGTTGAGTTTGTGTGATATGGTGAAGAGACAACAGCACTGGCATGTTAAACCCAGGAGAGCCCACGTGTTAGTGATTTTACTGTGGTTAAAGCTTGATAGCCGCAACACCACACTGAACCTTCATTTTTGTTTAGTTTTTGTAATGCACTGCCTTGAGTGGTTTGTTGCTTGTAGAAAATGTGAGGCGATCTACAAAAATTCAGAAAGTTCAGTAAACCAAACATAGTTCCCTGAACAGTGGCAGGAATCAGGTAATGGTGCTTAAAAGCTGCAAATCTGTCTCAGCCCATCAGATCTGTTATGGTTTTATAAAGTGAATAGGCCCAATACTTCCGATAATTGTGTGGTAAAGGAGTTGAACAAGGGATGTGAACAAGTGGTCTGAGATCTCAACGCTGCTAAAGAGAAACTGATTAAAAATAGAATTCCCTTTAAAGTTCACACTGTGAAAACAGAAAGCTTTGAGACTTCCTTTTAGATTTACATTTGTAATGTTCACAAACAATTTAATACAGTCAAATAATGAACATTTATCTGCAAAGTAGGGCACTTCGAATGGATTCTTGGAATGATTGAATATTCATGTGAAAGTTATAATTCAAAAATGGTCTGTTTATTCCAAATGATTGCAGAAGGTTAAAAATGAACATGAATGAGCAAAGAGGAATATTGTTGTTATACAAATTCTCACAAATATCAAATCAGCTTTGGAATTTGACTTGCTTTATTCTTAATCAAGGCATTGTTTCTTGTTTCAGTTGCTATCCTGGACATGAACATCAGCCAGTTCCTGAAGAGTCTGGGACTGGAGCATTTGCGAGATATTTTTGAGCGGGAACAGGTGACAGCACTACACTGTATAAAAAGTTGCTGCTTTCCTTCACTCTATACTACTAATTCCAGATTGCTGGTTGCAATGCAAAAAGCAGCTGAGTGTCATTTTCTGCAGAAAGATCTGAGCCCTCTCTTCAAAGCTATGCAAATGTAATAATGTCACTTGCCTTGCCACCATCATCTTTTCAATATCCCCATGTTCCCCTATGATCTGTCATTGTCACCCAGCACCTTTCATAACTAGCCACTGTGACATTGCATGCAGGTCTCATTCATGCCGCAGCAGTGCTCTATATTCCCTTTGAGTGCTTTCAACTGGTTGTGTGTGTGTGTGAGAGAGAGAGAGAGAGAGCAGGGTAAGGATTGATTGATTGATCCAGCAATGATGCTGTGTGTTTTACAGACACAGGGCTTTCCATCTGTAATCCGAACTCTCTCTTTCTCCGTGTCTGGGGACGGTGGTATTGTGTTTGTCACGCTGGACCATTTTGGCCTCTCATTTATACATAGATGAACAGAAAAAGGCCCCTTAAGTGACCCGGCTGAGAGCACTATGTTTAGAAGGGAGCTGAAAACGGTCTTGATTGCACAGTTTCCTTTAGATGTGCACACATTCTGTTCTCAGGTGCAGACCTATAGAGCAAGACCTATAGGGCAAGAAACCTTGAGAGTGGATAGACATACAATATGCAGTCTGTACTTCTGTTGCATCTAACATATCCATTATATCTGTTTTTTTTTTGTAGATTATCTAATTTGCATGTCTACAGTGGTTACATTTTGATAACAATCAAAATGCATTTTAATTACAATTTAAATTGAAATAATAAGAAATACATGCATTTTATTCCTATCTTTCTTCCTACCATGTTTGCCATACTTACCTGAACATAATCATTGATTGGTTCTCACCTGTAGATGCATATTAGGTGTTTATGAGCTAGACACTTTTTATACTCACTTTTTTATTTGTCATGTGTCTCTCTCCCACGTCTCTTATGGGTAATGGAGTCTTTTGGCGGGAGATATCCCACTTCCTACATTTTTATGAATGTCTTTATTTCTTGCTGTTTGTCTGACCTCTTCTACCCCCTCCTTTCTTCATGGCTTTTTCACAATCCCACCCTTTTACTCTCCTATTGTGATAATCAGAGGTCATTAATAGGTTACATAAAAAGTTGTGGGTCATGGAGTCATCAGAGAGAACTCAACTGATTAGTCTCTGGTCATTGCTCAGGGATTTCTTTCACACCCTACACTGTCTTGGCCTGATATGTGGCTTACTGTGTATATGTTGTGCTCGAAGGGACTCCTCTCCTCCCTGCTGCTCCTGGAAGCACAGCTTGTACATTTGTCTCTTCTTGCCTTCATTGGACTAACAGCTGCATCTCTCCACATCCCTTTGAACCTCCTCTTATCTTTTTTTCAAGAGACAGGCGGCTACAGAATTGTCATTCGTGACTCTCAGCAGGGCAGCATCTCAGATGTCTGTAGCCATCATGTCTTCGTTTGGGGTCTCAGTGGGGCCTGTGTGCCTGTTGATTGTAGAGTACAGTGTTTGCTGACAGAGGCTGAGAGGCAGTGAGAAGTAGAGAGAGGACAGCAGCTCCTGGGCTAATAGCCTGTGGCAAGCCTATCATGGCGATGATGTATGAGTAAGCCATTGAAATTGGGAGTGTGCGAGATGATGGTGGCTGACAGAGGAAAACGCTGAATGAATAGTAAAACTGCAGGGTTCTACTTCACCTCCCCTTGTTGCCCCCAGTTCCTACTGCCATATCTGCCACAAGCTCAGCATCTCTCCCCCTGGAAATGCCTGTAGGATCACAGCTCCTTCTCTTTCTGACTGTCGCATACATCTGTGTGTGTGTGGGCTAGGAATTTTCATATAGATGTGGCCATGATTAAAGAGTGACTACGCATTTTAATCTTCATCCAAGCCTTTTGGATTTACTATGTTTATTGTCTTAGTAGGAGGGATATTCTGTATGTAAACAGGTCGGAGCAACGGTCTTAGGTTTGGATTTCTGTGATTTTAGTGCACAGTCACATCCAAAATGCCCTTTTCTTTACTTAGTCACATTTCCCCTACTTCTCCCACTTCAGTTTCTTGAATTTCTGTTATCAAGTTCCTGTTGGACACTGCTAGCCATCCTGTAATTGGTGCTCTGTTTAAGACACTCCTGTATCTCTGTGTATAATTTGCTCCCCTTTGTTGTGTAGATTACCTTGGATGTTCTGGCTGACATGGGCCATGAAGAGCTGAAGGAAATTGGCATCAACGCATACGGTCACCGCCATAAGCTCATCAAAGGCATCGAGAGACTGCTGGGCGGTCAGCAAGGTGTGTGTGAAACCATTTTGGCTTTAGTTTCTCTAGTTTAGGGCTGGGCAATATCTGAAACTGAGTTAGCAGTTTTATTAGCATTTTTTATTAGTCTTATTGTTTAAAAAATACAATTTCAGATGACTTAGTCACTCATGGCTTGCTCTGTATGTTAACAGTCCTTGGTCAATAACTGTAGAGAGAATTTAACATTAATTCAGTTCTTAGTCATTTCAAAATTTAAGTACACTCTTGAGTTTGCTGCTCTTTAAGGATCAGAGTCAGATTGCTTGTCAGTCATCAACAATATGATTACATAGCCCATCCTTACATCAGTGTAATAACAAAAGAAACTGACACTCACAGGTTTGTCTCTGTGTGTGTGTGTGTGTGTGTGTGTGTGTAAAACATGGCAGGGGCCAACCCATACCTGACATTCCATTGTGCAAGTCAGGGCACAGTCCTGATTGACCTGGCCTCTGACGACAAAGAGTTTCAGTCTGTGGAGGAGGAGGTGAGTGGAGACAAGATCTGTAACTGAATACTGGTACAAAAACCTAGGCAGAAAGCTTTACAACATGAATGAGCAGAGCATAGATTAATATAGAATAAAATGTTATTAAACTGGTTCCAATACAAAAGATAAAGTCTGCTTTCACTCAAATACTTTCAAATATTCTCCATTCATTTTTTTCATAAAATCTTTTAGTCTGTACATGTTGCGTGATAGTTTCATGAGACAAAAAAAAATTGTCTTCGCCGCAGCTAGCACAGAGTTTATTTACAGTGCATTGTGCATCATCTATTTTCCCATCCAGGTGAGGGAAAAATATCAGTTAGGCTACTTTCTCTGCCTCTATAACCAAATAAATGTACATATCCATTTACGAATATATTTTCATATTCCACATTAATATGAGTTTTTAAATTGAAAAGTCTCCCCTATTTTGTCACAGCAGCATGTAAAACAGAAGTGTCAAAATTTACTTAATGGTAGCAATGCCCACATAACTGAACATAAAGAAGCATTATATTTGCGGAAACTGCAGATATCCTCCGCATTGTTTTTGTTTTTTAGTTGTTTTTCGTACCACATCACAACTTCACGTTTTTTCACAATTCACGCTTTTTCAAAATTCGTGGGTACTCTTGGAACGTAACCCCTGCGAATGGCCAGGCTAATGTCTGGGTGTGAGTGCCGCTGACAGCCTGGGACAGTCACAAAATTCACACGCTTCTGCTTTAAACACACTGATTGATTTTTAACAGTGTTACAACTAAGCCTTTTGAAAACTGTTTGTGCATATGTATGTGTATATATATGTACATTGCAGCTGCAAAGCACGATCAGAGAGCACAGGGACGGAGGCAATGCAGGTGGAGTTTTCAGCAGGTATAACATCTTGAAGGTAAGCACTAAACAGGATCATGAAAATTAAGCATTCAAATTAAACACGTCATTCAGCTCTGGTTATTTGAGTTTTTTCTGGGTTATGGCAATTACTATGGGTGGTTTTGTGTCCAAGAAATCTGGATGAATGTGTGTGTATGTGTGATTTCAGATCCAGAAGGTGGTAAATAAGAAGCTCAGAGAGAGATATGCACACAGGCAGAAGGAGATTGCTGATGAGAACCATAATCACCATAACGAGAGAATGTTATTCCACGGTACTGACTTGTACTCCTGAAGCCAAGCAATTTACACTGTCTACATTTTCTTTCTTTGTACTCATTAACCTCAGGACATCTAGAGTTATTGCTGTTTTGCTGTGTTTAAAAAAAAAACAAAAAAAACATTATATAATCATTTACATGCTTAAAACATTTTGGCAAGATAAAAATCTTTGTGACTTTTCTGGTCAGCAGACCTTTTTATGAAAACAATTTGATCCTCTTTCTTTATGCAGGGTCCCCCTTCATTAATGCAATCATTCACAAAGGCTTTGATGAGAGGCACGCCTATATAGGGGGTATGTTCGGAGCAGGGATCTACTTTGCTGAGAACTCATCCAAGAGCAACCAGTATGTTTACGGCATTGGTGGTGGCACTGGCTGCCCCACACACAAGGACCGCTCCTGCTACATCTGCCACAGGTACAGTTCCACAACATACAGATGTGCAGTTGTGCTCAGACTGACAGCTCATTCAAATGACCAGGTGATGGTGCTGTGACTCACACTATGTGCTGGCTGCTGCTGTTGTGCAGGCAGATGCTATTCTGTCGAGTGACCCTGGGCAAGTCCTTTCTACAGTTCAGTGCCATGAAAATGGCTCATGCTCCTCCAGGGCACCACTCGGTCATTGGCCGTCCCAGCGTCAACGGGCTGGCATATGCAGAATACGTCATCTACAGAGGGGAACAGGTGAGAAGGCAGCAATATATTCAGCAAGTTACACTCAAAGCCAAAGTTTTAAAATGAGATACTGATTAAAAAATTAACTTTTATTGTACTTTTTATCATGGCAGCAAAGGGTTTGACTGAATATCTGCAATAGTAATATATATATATCTGACTGTTAACCCCCTTGAACCATAGGCAGAATATTCAGTTACTAATTTTAAGTCTTTAATAAATAAGTACTATGATTTATCTTGTATGTGCTATGAAATGTGGTTGGGAGAGTGACGAACTACATACAATTCATACAATTTTACCAATCTTATCATATTTGTTACTTGAATCAATACGTAATTAAATGCAAACTAGTATTAAATATTTAAACCAGCCAGTCTAAGAGACTTAACTGATGACCACCAAGACCTCTCATATAAGGTGTCATGTTAGTTCATACCTCTACAAACTGGAACATTTTAGAAAAACAATCTTTATCCCTCTACATGGGATAATATAATATTGGCAAAATATTTATAAAAAAACACTACTCGCTTTAACCTTGTTTAGTCCTGAGGTCAAGATTCAGAGCCACAAGTGATGAATATGATAGGGAAGTCTTTGTCTTGCTTTTTAACTAACATTGTCTCATAACTAACAAAAAAGAGGATATTACATATTTGTCAAAGTCACTTTATTTCCTATTTCTTTCCCTCTGTGGTTTTGTCCAGGCCTACCCAGAGTACCTCATCACATACCAGATAGTAAAACCGGAGAGCACAGCGCAGCCCCCTGCAGCAGCCGAGCAGAAGTCTTAGTGGCCCCCCGGCCTCACCTGTCTGCTGTGACCTCCTGCACACTGCTCAGACTGTTACTCAAACACTTCACACACATTATGGCCTTCAGCACCTCCTTCAGTTTCAACACTTCCACTTGCCTTCCCCATAGACTTGTCATTCTTGCACTGCCTTTTAGTCCCACCCACACCAAGTTTTTCCCACAATGTTTACCTGGAAAAGTTGCCTTGGCCATCTACAGTCTGACCTGGCACTCCTCTGTTGACAGATGGGCTGAGAGTGGTGTGTGGTCAGAGGTCAGGGTGGTGACCATGACGTTCAGGGGGACTGTTCTAAATCATGTGTGAAAGAAAAGACAACAAGTGACCTCTTTTCCAACCCTTTACATTTTAAAACTGTTTTAATCTGCTCCCCAACAAGCATTACAGTTCATGTAGCTTTTCTTTGAACTCTTGAATCGTGATTTGTTCTTGGTGTTTTGAATTATTTTGAAGTTAACTTACACTATGACATGTTCCACATCACCGTTACACTCCAATTTTGAATTTATTTCACTTCATAATGTTCCGTGAAGCCATTTGGCTGCTCTTGTTGTGACCTTTTTAATTATTTAACAAATTGTTATGAAAGAAAGCCTTAGAAAGGTTTCTGAGTGGGCATGGAAGGTGGACACACATGGAAACCTGCGCTATGAAAAAAGCCTTGAAAAGCAAAACATTAACACGTTTGGCTGTGTACAGGAAGAAGCTGGTCAGAATTTTCAACCCTTACTATAGCTTAATCATAAATCACAACTTTTTTAAAGACTTGCACTTTTAGACAGGATTTAAATTATTCTAAAGAAACTGATAATGACATTGAATACAGTATGTCCTGTAATGTACTGGTAATGTAATAGACAATGCCTTGGTGAAGCCCTCCGTACTGTTTACCAATGAAAGTGGGTTCACTAGGACTGTAAATGATTTGTAACTTGCTTTGCTTTCATACCTTTCCTGTTCCTATGTGACTGATTCTGTATGGCTCACTATCATTATTTTGCTTCTTCTGTGTTTTGGCTAACATACAGAGCAGTTTTTCTTGTTCATTCCACTGTAATCTCTTGTAGAGATTCCATAACTCTCAGACACAGTAATTTCTTTCCTTGTGTCAAACACTACTGACTTATCAACAGCATTGCTTGCACATTCTCAGATTAGGTAAGTATGTTGAATGGAAAAGGCGTTCAGACTTTCCTGTGCCTCTCATGAGTTTTGTGTGAGTGTGGAGTACTGTCACAAATGATATACCCTCTCTGGTTTGATGATCCACTGTCATGGGAATTTGTTTTAATGATCCACCGAGGGCACAAATGTTCTTTGCACCTCTTGCCATGAAGCACACAGTCCAATAGTCACAACTTCAGCCTGACCATTTCTGTTTTCTCACTTATCTAATGATTTCCTTTTTTTGGTGTACCTTAACCAGATTCAGCAATGGGCTATTTACCACAGGCTATCAGCAGGCTTAAAGAAAAAATAATCATGTAAACCAGTCTTAATAAAGTACATATGTCATATATTCTCACTGTGCTTTGCTTTACATGCACCCCCCCCACACACACTGTTCTTGTTCTGAGAGTTGCTTTCTCTGTTGTTCCTTGGAAATGGCTATTCTGATGAAGCTGATCTGATTTCAGATCAGGAGGGTTGTTTTGACCAATAGCAGCACAGTTGATTTTGCAACTGACTTCCTGTGAGCTGAGTGGGCTGGATTGTTCTAAGGTTAGAGTTGATTATCACCGGGAGGGGGGTCTTATACTGTGGCAGATGAATATGCTAACACTCACCTTTACATCTTCACAGGAAGCTTAGTAATTTGATCTGTACAGTTAGTCTGACATGTATATTCTTAATTGTTATTTTGAATTAGACATTTAGAATGAATGTATGCTGTGCCTTTGAGTTGCAATTGCAAACATGCTGCACAAGGGGGCATTGGCCGCTCCCCTTTCCTGGCTAAAGTCATATCTTCTTACAGAAGGTGGTAGGTGTTGTGGTAATGATGCTATCCAGTTAGTTGTTGAGAATTTTTAAATCTCTTGGGTATTTCATAGGTCTCAGAAAGAACACCAGATATTCATTAAAGAACATTGGTTTATTCAACAATGGAAATCAAGGAATAAATAAAATGGTGAGGTTTAAAAATTTAACTCTTCAATATGATATCACCATGGGCAGTCAGACTAACATTTCAGTTGACAATGTACAGTAAAAAGTATTGCATTCATCAGTGATTGGTGACAGATCATGTCATTTACATACACCAACTAAAGCTCTAATGGATGTAACAAATGCACACTAAATTGGCTAGTCAGCTGTGTCTCTACTCCAACCATGTGCAAAACAAAACTCATAATACAATATTGCATCACTTAAAAGTGCTCTATAAAAGGTGCCCACATTCATCAGGGAAGAATGAAGTGGAGGGGGAAGTATTTTAACCCCAACTGAATGTTTAAATAAGCTGGCCAAGGTGACCTGAAAAAAAAGTAGATGTTTATATCAAGGTGGCTCAGTGTGTCTGGCTCTTGGTAACTAGTGTGTTGCAGTAACTGACGGAATTATTCTTACATAAGTAAGGTTACAGTGTTTAGACAAGTCACCTATCAAAACATGCTCTCCACAGAGCAGCTGTACCATAATAATCTAACAAATGAGAACATTCCATACAGAAGAATTCCACAGTCATTATATGTAAGGCATACAGCAGAAATAATGGCTGAGTCTGCTATACTGTACAAATGAGAAATCAAATCCGAAATCAAATTCTCTTAAAAAGCGCGACTATACAATGTGACGGATGTTAAAACACAACAGTGCTTTGGTGGCAACTGGGAAGAGGCATGGAAAAGTTATTGCTCTATTTTTGTGAGAGAAAGAACTTGCGAGAAAAGGTCTGTATTGCAGATTGAAATGCTTTTGTCGCTCGACAGTCTGCTATATGATCCTACAGGTGAAGGCAATGTGCAGGACAGTTGCCCAGAGGAGCCTGCCAATGTCCTGTATCTTCTTTGTGCAAGGCACTGAGCAAAAATAAAAACCTTAAATGAAAATATATACTGTCCCAGAACTCGAGTAGGTCTGTCTCTGCTGAAGGAGCTCAGTCTTCTTTCCGGTTTGGGAGAGGGGGAAGATGAATGGAAAGCCCAGAGAGTTGTCGCATTTGAAGGGCCTCCTGCTCTCTGTCAGGAAGACGGAGAGGAAAAAAGGATGGGGAAAAAGAGGAAGGTAAAAGAACAAGTATCCTCAACCCCATTTCTCTCCTCCAACTTGGCATTCCCAACAGATCAGGGCTTTGGAAGAAGTCTCAGGTAAATGAACAGAGATGCACTGCTCTCATAGAAAGTTTGACCACACCTCTCTTATCTTTCTTCTCATGCTCTAGTCAAGTTCAGCATTCATTGCCAGTGAAAGGGTGACCACTCTACCTTATCTCAGTCATGTGAAGCAACCTTTTAAAACCACCTACAGTCTACTTAAGTTCTCTTATGGACCCAACCATATGTGCCATTGAGACAGACCCCCACCACCCCACGTTCACTGATCCTTTATGATGCTGGTAAACAAGGCCTTGGTGCAGCTCTCCTCATACACAGTCTGGAGGTCTTGCTGGCCAAAGCTTTTTATCAGCAGCTGGGTGAGGTGGTAATGGGACTCTGTAGGTATGACAGGTTGCTGGACTGTCCGTGTGGGACTACGGAAACGGGGAAGCTGAAGATGTAGGGCGAGTTTGGTGAGGAGGAAGACTTTGGCCCCAGGGTGGCTGAGGGACTGGCGGCCTCCACGGAGCACGAGGTGGCCAGCACCTGTGATTCGAACTGCAGCAACTGACCCATGAAGCTGAAGTTGGGCGAAATGATGCTGCGCCGCTGCTTGACAAATTCAAAGGCTTCTTCCAGACGCACACGTTTTTTCTTCATCAGATAGGCCAAACAGATTGTGGCAGAGCGAGAGATGCCCGCCTGACAGTGCACCAGCACCCGCCCATTTGAGTCTTTCACAGAGTCTGAAAGAGATTAAATATACGGGTTAGATATAGGGAACAAAGTGACCAATCAAGAAAATTTCCAACGTTCTTATAACTTCAATTTTTATTTGGTGCAGTAAAAATATTCATTTTAAAAAGGAAATATGTTAGAAAGATAAGGTTTTTGAACACCAAAGAGAGCATGATAAAATATTGCCAATATCCTGAGAAAATTACCTCCCCCACTCCTTTTTTCCTTCATTTTTCCATTAGCAGATATTAACAGGTCTGATGTACCACATCCCATGACCGCATTCTGACTTCTCTTAATGCCTTAGAATTAAACAGGTTGTTTTCGTTACCATGCCTTTGTAGACTGCCATGTAAATTAGTTTTGAACTGATTATTTGTCGTGTGTTGTACATTATTAATAAATCAATCCAGACCAAAACAGTCCCTATACCCATTACATGAATATGCGGGACTAAACTGCCTAAGACCAAACAGATACAGTGACATCACAAAACCAATCAATTCAAAACAGTTTTTGCAGATTACTTTCCATTTGTGAACTGTATAAATTGGGGGTGAATGTTGTGTTTTGAACCTATTACAGCATTTGCATATTACACTAATTTTTAAAAAGGGGTAAATAGGTGTTCAGTGATTTAAGTCAGAAATGTTCATGTTGTAAAGACGTCATTTTAGAGCCATTAGGTCTGATCATGACAGTAACAAATCTACTGTATTAATAGATCTTGACACCAATCAAGAGAATTTCTGACATGCTCAGAGCCATTAGACTGAATCATTTCCTTTAAAGACGACCATGTATCTATTAGCATGACTACTAATCATTGTGAAGTGCTAAATGATTTACCAGAAGTACACCATCAGAGCTTTTCAGCATCATTCAGGCTAAAAACTACCTGTGGAGGCGTTCACACCTTCCACCTCACTGCAACATGTAAAAACTGATGTCCTGCCATTACTAACAAGCTGATAATTAATGGAGAAGTGAGAACAGATTACAATAGGGGATGTGTCTATATTCTTCCTGAAACACAAGTATCCATCACATATTCTCCAGCTCACAGATATTCAAATCAGCTGTACCTCAGATTTCACCCATGCATGTATAAAGACATGAAAGCACAAAACACATTAAAACACACACATACACATTCAGAGTAACCAAGTACCCTCGAATGGTGGATGAGTCAGACTCTGGTCCCTAAGCTGCACACTCTGACGTATGCATACCCTTCGCATACCCCCCAACTCACACACACACACACCTAGGAAAGCTCTCTAATGCAGCAAACCCACTTTAGGGTGCTGTTTTACTGCAGATGATGTGTGGCACTTTAACAAAATCTCAGGAATCCCCCACCCATGCTCTTGGAAACCCCTACCTGATGGGGATCCACCCTCCTGAAGTAACAGCAAAATGCTTCTACAGCACAGGGTGCAGGTCTGTTCTGCTTATATTATATGGGAGAATGTTAAGCTCTACCCAGGTCTAAATATTGCAACAGCCTCTCTAATGCATTACCTATAAGTGGCCAGCAAAGGCATGCACACAAAGCAAAGGTTTTGCCAGGAAATGGATGATAGATTTAAACAGCGAGTGTGAGAAGCAAAAACAGGATTTTATGCATTCTGTGATGCAGTTGACTCTGTTAATCACTCAAACACTAAACTATTCAACGATGAAGGGCAGCAATGCACCGTGACACTAATTTACAACTAATTCAGCATTGTGCCCTAGTCCATTCCTGCCCTGTTCATTTGCAATTGAGAAAATGAAGAAATTCCCATTTCCAGCCTGGAAAAGGAAGTTTATTTGTTTTAATTAAAAGCAAGTAAGGAGCATACCTATGAATTCAATGGCTTCGATGAACCAAGAGCTGATATCTTCTTTATGGTTGTCCTCCACTGGGATGCATTTGTATTGGTAAACCCCTTCAAAGTGGTTGGGGCAGTTTGAAGACACATTTAGTAAAGCAGAAATCCCCATTGCATCCAACATGTCCTTTTTAGACGCATGGAGGGCACTGCCAAGGAATAGGAAGGGTAAGATCTCCACCGGTCTACCCTGTAATAAAACAAAAAACTATTTAAAAAAACTGTAAATTCTTCTTAGTGTAAATTAGTAGTTCTGATGATATTTGGTTATCTTACAGAAAAAGAGGGGTTACATTTGATTTGTGACTTGAGTGTAGACAGATGAAAAAATGAAAAAAGTGAAAAATTAGGAAATTCCAGTATGGTTTCTGGATGTCAGAAGCCAAAGGTTTATCGATGGCTAATAATGAGCATAGATTGCTGAAATGACCATACTCATACATGTCTTTAATAACTAACAAATATACTATGTTAATCAGAAATATAATTTTTTACTCATTAATATTATTTATAAAATCTGCTATATGATCTTATTTAAATTAAAGGTACTCCTTCTAAATCTAAACAATCCTACACTCTGCTTTGCATCTTAATAAAATATCTAATTCATTTAGTCTTAATCAGGCGTTGTATTCCTTAATGACATGTAAACACAGGGATGATTTATAGCTGAAAACATGTCATATCATGTCTATAGCTCTGGAACTGGAAGTGGTCTATTGATGTAGTCAGGTGTTATGTCACTGCTGGCTGCATTTAAACAGCACTGGCAGGAAATGGTCGATGAGTAAAAGAGTAGGGTGAAAGGATATCAGCTAGAGGGGGGGCAGTCTGACAGTAGTCAACACACCATTTGCCCTTACACACAAGCCATGAAGATTGTCTTCAAAACCGTGCCTGTATTCTCCTACCTGATCGTGTTGGGGAGTCCCGCATGAGGTGCAGCTGGCCCCTGAGCTGGTCTGCATGCTGGACACAGCACTGGGCATGGGGAGCGTCCTGCTCTTTAAACAGTAGTCTGGATACTGAGAGCAGAATCTATCATAGCCACCTGTAGGAAACCAGCATTCAAAGTCATTAATTTATTCATTCATTTCGTATGTATGGCTAATAAACACAAATTCCGGTCAGTGTGCAAATGTTTGTTTACAAAATGCTATATATATATATATATATATATATATATACACACACATACACACACAAAACCAAACATACAGTTTACATCATATAATTTTCCACTATATGGTTGATTTTGTGTGTGGCCTGCCTACTGTGGTTTCATATGGAAAACATTTCAGAACGGAACGAATAAGCAAATAAAAGTGTATTTTGTTGTTCTCGATCTTTATGGTGTAGAAGAAGACAGAACATCTGGGTAACCAGAAGCCCCCAGCATAAATGTCACCTATGGTAGAAGGTAACAGTGTGGAGTAGTAGCTTTATACATTAGATAAAATATAACATGTTTAACAGGCTAACATTTAAAAGCAAAAACACATTGAGTGTTCAAAATAACACAGATCTGTAGAAAATCTGATCCTAATTTTATTGTATTCACAGTAATGTAAAAACGCGTGGTTGAGCATACTTGTAAGCTTCAAAAAACTGTGCTCACCCAGTCAGGGCTAGGTACATTACATATTTAATGTGGAGCTGTTTCTGAGACCACCCTGGCACTATTGTAACATATTAAAACGCCTCAGAACAGTTTACGTTTGGATCATTTGTTTGATTCTTATCGTGACGTAAACTGTGAATGAGACGGTCTGTTCAATGAATCTACGTGACCTGATGTGTCAATAATAATAATAATAATAATAATAATAATAATAATAATAATACCTTTTAACAGATGGACCTCTGTCCTGAACGTGTCCCTGCCCAGAGCGTTCAGCACCAGAGTGACCGTGCTGTCCTCTTTCACCGTGTGTGTGTCCGGGGTCCTCTCGTCGTACAGTATGACGGCGGAGTAGAGGCCGGACACCAGCCTGGACTTTACCTCGTCGTCCCCGGACAGGATCTGGTCCAGGCTGACGGAGCCTTTGGCTCTCCTGCGGACGATGGTATTGCAACGTACGTTCACGGCTCCTCGGATGTGTCCGGCGCTGAAGGCCAGGAAGGACCTGCAGTCCAGCAGAAGGCACCTGGTGCCGTCATCCTTCAGCAGTCTTTTGAGAGAGCCGCAGTCCATTTCGCCTAGCTGCTCCATCGTGACCATGGTGTCTGTTTTGTTTGGTTTGGTGTGTGTGTGTGGTTTTTTTCCTCCACCACCGGTGACAAGCCACAATTCCACTCGAGCTGCCCGACGGAACAGTAATGAAGTCCAGAAGCGCCAGATTACCTTGTGCTGGTCCTGTCGAGTGTGTGTGTGTGTGTGTGTGTGTGTGTTTGTGTGAGTGTATGTGTGTTATCCTCCTGCGAGCATTACTACCGCGGGCTCTTCGCTCTTTCCGTTTTATGAATGGAGCTCGGCGCCCGCACCATAAAAGGACCGTGACGTCACAATGGATGACGTCTTCTACTAGCACCATTCATTAACCGCTCTCGGTCTCTCTGTCTCTCTCTCTCTCTCTCTCTCTCTCTCTCTCTCTCTCTCTCTTCTCTCTCGTCCTCCCTCTCTCTCTCACGCTCTCTCATCCTCCCTCCGCCCCCAATCCCCTCTCTCTGGCTTTCTCTTAGTCTCTCCCTTTCTGTCTCTTCCCCTCCCCCCTCCCTCCCTCTCCTCATTCATGAAGATCCATCAACGTGCAGAGGCCCGGCTCTTCCACCTACTAATACCTGTCATATCCCCATTCAAGCTTATTCTTGTTATGTTTAAATACTCTCTCTCCCCCAAAAAACATCCAAACATTAAATTGACAGAAAACAGCACACCCATTCAAAATGCCTTTTTAGCATTCACAAAAAAATTGTTTTCCATAACAATGCTTCAATTTCCTTGAATAACAAAACCCCCATCTGAATTAAGTGTATTAAATTATACTAAAAGCATTTTTAAGCATGTTTAATAAACTGCATTACCAAATGTGCTGTATAACTGCCTAACATACTTAACAGACACTGCATTGTTCTGCAACACACACAGAATAACTGCAGGGAATTTCATAACAACTGCAGATACTTTTTGGAAGGGAGAGTAATTGTAATCAGAATGACAGTGTGTTACATTCTAGCCCTTAACACTCCTAATGAGTGCTAGTATTCAATTAGCAAACTCGGGCAGTAAAATTTCAAGCTATGGATACTTAATCACTACATATAAAAATACCTCAAGAAAGATATGTGCACCAGGTAATCTTCATCAAACAGTCAGTGGTATGCACCCAAATGACATATGGTCTCCATATCCAATCAGTTCAAAAACTGGACATTTTTAGTCCCATAATTCCAGTAGTGTTGGGATGTAGCTTGTTAAGCTCCTGTTTGAACTTTGGCAGACATAGTTGGAGTGTGACTATTTCTGTTACAAGTCATGTCTTTTAAGTTAAGCTACCAGAACAACTTATTTCATTCTAACCTCCCTTTTGTCACCATTCTGGAGAGACTCATTTTTGCTGAATAGGATAAGTGGGTTAATTGTTATTTTTAGTATGAATCCTACCAGAGTGTGTCCCTCAGGGCCTCTTTGGTTTGACTGAAATGACCCCTTTTGTTTTCCCTCTGTCCAAGGAGGGAGAAATAGGGAGAGAGACAAAGCAATTCAGTAGTTAGTCTAGTTAAGGGAAAACTGTTTAGATAAACTGTACCATTTTAAATAATGTGCTACAGTAGTGCTGGGAAAACATTCTTTTAAACATATTTTTTTATGAGTGTGTGTGTGTGTGTGTGTTCAAAGAAACTATGATATCAGCAACAGTCTGTAATGGCTCTAAAGTCTGGTAATGCTCTTAACTAAATTCTTAGATCCACAGAGCCAGTAATAGAACAAAAGTGATGAACTGAGCTTGTGAATGAAAGGCAACAATAAATGAAATGCCTTGAATGCAAATGACCATCGAGCTGAAGCGGGTATCAGGTTGAGCAGATAATTTTCTACTGAACAGTAGAAATTTGGATAAAGATTAGATGAACCTATGCAAACAGATCCAGCCTGACTCATAGCTTGCTGCAAGTCTGTCTGATTGGAATATCACACATTTCAATCAGTACTTTGGCAGTTGAACTACACCACTTCAAAGGCAAGCTAAAGTCAGCCAGATGTCCCAAATGGCCAATTAATTTTGGATTCACAAAAAGGAATGGTTGTAAATTAGGATGAACTGATTGTAAGTATCTAGTTAAAGACTAACATAAACATATAATTGTATTAACTTTGTTCTATGCCCTGCAACAACACTCGTTCTTAATTAGGAAAATCTGGAAGCATGGCCTTTCCCAGTCTGGGCATCGTCAGGCAGCAAAATTACGGATTTGTGCGGCAAAACATCCCTGTGAAGTATAAATGAATATTATTTCACCCACCGTGGCTCTCTTTATTAGACAACTTTTTGTAACAATAAAATGTGATCCGTTTCAAAGGCTGTGCAACAACTTTATAATGCTGACTAGTTTTCTCCAATCCGGTTCTTTGGGTTTGCAGACTCCTCGAGGACCTTCAGTATAAAACATTTGCATGATTTGACACACATTCATTCAAGACCGGCCTCTGTTTATATTGTGCTTTGCCATATGAGCCTCAGCAGAGATTAGATTGGGCCTCCATTCACTGGAGGTGTTAATGTTATTGTAAGGACACACCCTTCTCCAGACAGCTCACTTTGAGTAAGTGAGGAGTATGCATGTGCTCCCACACACCCTGGAAGCACCTCATTAATTGCCCTTCAGGTGAAATGAATAGTGTCTATGTATATTTATATGTTTAATGATCTTAAGTTCCTCTGTGTTTTGTCTGGCCCACTTCTCTGGTCTAGTGACACTGTCTACTCTTGTAAGTCAATACAGGCCAGACGCCAGGTTTGAACTTTTCCCTTGCATATTTAAGTGAAGGACATTTAGAAAGGACTGTGTTGTTTGTGTTGTCTTTAGTAACTGATTCCTTTGTGGTGCTTGTTTGTGTATGGAAATGAGTGAATGCAGGAAATGAGCATGCTGTTTCATTACAAGACCCCCATATTGTGGTGTGGTCTTCATGTGTGAAATGTCACTGAAATTAAGATCTCATGAGTTAGATGTGTAGACCTTTATATTTTTCTCCAAAAGCCATTTTGATTAAGTGCTTTAGACTCTTTCTTAGCAGATCCACATTTCAGAGCAGCATTTCAACAGCTATTTGGCAAAATGATTTTTACTTTTGGTTCAACTGATCGGGCACCACTATGCCAATAGGTCTTGAAAACAAATAAATATCTCTTTAGTCTTTTAAAACAGGGCATTTTACATGCTTTGAGGGTAAGGTGTCGACCTGCTTTGCAGTGTAGCATTGTAGTAAAAGCTGAATTATGTATGTAAGGCTCTGAATGTTTCAAAGTGGAAAAGGGTTAGAGTTGATGCATGTGCACCGGGACGTTGAGAGTGAAGGACCAGTGACAGCTGATAGCCGGGCGAAGCTATGCTCAACCGACATGTGTCCTGTAACCATGGCAGCTAGGCAGGCAGCTAGTGCACATGTGCCGTGCTCAACGCTCTGGGGCCACGGATAAATCTGAGCTGTCATAGCAACAGGGGGACAGCATACAAAAAGACTGCATAGAAAAGGATGTGGTGGCTGTACACAGAGAGGTGCAGTTTCCTTCAACTGAGCACTTGACGTCAGACTAGCCACTGCTTTGTGATATGATGTGTGTGTGTGTGTGTGTGTGTGTGTGTGTGTGTGTGTGTGTGTGTGTGTGTGTGGTGTGTGTGTGTGTGTGTTGTGTGTGTGTG
>JBBPCX010000023.1:11072524-11083408 GCA_037974365.1 Hydrocynus forskahlii | reverse complement strand
CACTGTGGGGCCAAGACTGAGAAGAGTCTTGATGAATGTCTCCCTCTTCTTTTGAGCAGTGGAGGCTCAAGACGAGCTGTGCTTGAAGCCCTGAGAGGACGAGAAGAGATGCGTTGCTTGATTAATGCTGTTATGTATGATGGTGCAAGTCCATTCATGGCTTCGAAAGCAAGTGTTAAAGACTTGAACTTAATGCAAGCAGCTAGTGAAGGTTCCTTAATAAGGGTGTGGTGTGAGTGAAATGCTATTGTACAGGACAAGTTATAAATACACAATGTGTTACTCCATTTGCATCAGTGAACTCAGATTTTCGCTGCTGTTATACTGCATACTGCATAATTTGCTGTCAGGAGAAAACTTTGCATCTCCATATTCAAAACATTTGGAAATGTTCACATTATGTGAACATTTCAGGATGACTTGACAAGTAGAAATGAATATAATGAACCCATTATATAATGTCAGCATGTTTAAGGGTACATTATTAAAGGAAAGGTTCTGCAAAGAATCAACTCCAAAAATATAGCCAACCAGCCAAGTCGAGTTCGGAGTCCATATTTTTTCGTTTAGAACTGGAACTTCAGGTGAAGGTGCTAAAGTAGACTAGAAGTCAATTAAAACTTAAATTAAAACTTTCAGCCAGCCCAAACCACATCCAGTTCTTCATTAAGGTGGTGGAGGCTCCTCAGTATAGTTAAGCTATAAAAGCTAAGCTATAAAACAAAATGCTTTGTTCCAAAAACATCTGCTTGTTATCAGCTTGCTTGGTGGAACACAGTCATTATGACTGATGATATCAGGTGGCAAAAAGATGATCCTTCATTTCCATTTCAGGATGATCTTGGCTAACATGAGGTGACAAAGGCCAGACGCAGGAAGCCACCCATTTCTGTGTGTGAGAGAAGGAAACAGACTTAAAAGAGAAGAACCCTGGCACCCGGTCTGCTCTAAACCTTAACTCTGTCCCATCCCCACCCTCCTTCCCCACACCACCACCACCTCTTCCTATCTGTCTCTCACACTATCTCACCAGAGGTGTCGATGAAACATACAGTTCTGAATGATGTGACACTGATTATTTTAAAGTGACTTAATTAATATTCTGAGACTTACATGGAGCAGATGTTCTACAGAGCCAGCTAGATTCTGTAATTATAATCTCCCATGGACTATGTATGTCCATTATAGTATCTGTATAAAAGAAGGAAAAGGGAAAGAAGGAAAAAGAAAGGTGAAGAAAATGACCCAAGAATAAAATGTAATGTAAGTTAATGTATTTTATTTTATTCCAAGACATTTTGGACGATCTTCAACCATTTCTTCTCTAAATACAAAAAACTACATTTCATTTCCTTCCCAGCTACAGCTGATTTGTTACTTGTCTATGCATAATGGAACAATTTCTTGCTATTTGAATCTGACCTCAGCTGAGCACAGGTCACACAGTGTAACCTTGTGATGCCTAATACGTGGTTAGTGGAGGGAACATCATGATGAAAGATCAAGTACAGGGGGAAAGAAAGTGAGAGAAGAATAGAGGGAGAGAGAGAAAGAGAGGGGAGGTGGATCAAAGGGAGGCAGTTCTGTCTGGACTGCTGAACTTCCTACCATGAGTCTGTCACATAGGTGACGTACGTTTGGCAAGGCGTTGCTTTCATCTAAATGATAGTGACAGCTCTTATTTACTTTTGACTCATTTTTACAGGAAGACAGAAAAAAAACCAAAAGTGGTAATATTGAAACATTTGCCTGGCCCCCTTCCTCGACTTTCTGAGAACATCGTTTGAGTTTGCACAGGCAACAGGACATCATTCTGCACATGTGCTGACATGTGCCCAGCTTCCCTGGCTGAAAAGTTCTCTTCCTGCAAGGATAGCTTTCAGTGCACTGTCACAGGCTTTGGTGTGTTTATTTGAGAAGCAACTGCTAACCTGCCATTGAGCCAGCTTGCCTATAACCACCGTTGACAGTGTTTTTACATGTTTAATCATCTTATTCAAAACAAAGACATGGATGGATGGATGGACAGATAGACATTAATATGTTATGAATATCTACATTATATAGTTACTGTAGCCCAAGTTTAAGTGGTTAAACCTAAAACCCCTACTAAAACAATAACACCAATAACATGCACTAGCTTGATATTCAGGCAGAGTTATCATGCAACTCCATGGCCTGTAATTTAAGGAGGAAGAGGACTCAGGGACAGGTATGGCTAATGGTGACCTTGTTAGGCACTTATACCAAGGAAACGATAAAGGGCTAAAGTAAACATGTCTGGTGGTGTTGGTGTAAGACATATCAGTGGAGCCTGCTGCATAAACATGTCATGGCCACCTGATGAGCCATAGTGGAGGGAATTACTTACTCACTCGCATGTCTTCAATTACCACTGTTACAGCAATCCTGGTTAATTTAGAGAGCAGCCTTTACTTATTAGGTGTGGAATAGATGGGAATCAGGCAAAACATACATAGATGCTGTAGATCCTGTTAAACTGCATACTGTATAATGTTGTCAGGAGAAAACTTTACATTTTCAAAGCATTTGAAAAACTTCACATGAACATTTCAGACTTACCTATAATATAATGTCAGTACATTTAAGGGTACATCATTAAAGGAAAGGTTCTGCAAAGAATCAACTCCAAAGATATAGCCAACAAGCCAAGACATGTTCAGGGTTGCATTTTGCTTTTTTAGTTTAGAACTGCAGTTGCAGTTATAATCAGGCAAAACATACACAGGTCTGAAATAAATTCTTCAGGCAGTCATAGTGGCAAGCCTAAAGCTGTGTGTGTGTATGTATATATTAGTGCTGGGCACATTAATGCATTATTTAATAAACGCCAACAACTACTTTATCGGGCGTTAACACAGTTTTTAAAATGACTCTTATTTTGAAAGTTCGTTTTATAAGCTATAATGGTTCCACCCCCCATTCTCTGGACTCTGAGAGTAACTTGTTTTTCTATAACAAACTAGATAAAACATGAATGCCCTGCAGTGGCAAATAGCTTTGGTTTTATATTGGATTTGATTACATTAGTGTTTAAGTTAAGACTTACAGAAATATTTGAACTACAGGTGTGTAACTCTGTTAATGGGAACACTGCTGTTAAAAAGCACCTTATTTGTTTAAAGTTTTGCAAACCAAATGTTATTGCACTTTTGTTCATATAGCAGTAGTGTAAAATAAAAGTGCACAATACACTACTTTTGAATTAATTATTGAATTTTGCACACAATGCAATTAATGACGATTAATCACAGACAATCATGCGATTAATTGCGATATAAAATTGTAATCATTTCCCAGCATTTATATAAACATACATATACATATACATACAATTACATACAGTGTAGTTATCGTATATCATCTAGCATTTTACTGAGTTCACGGAGAAGAAAAATAATTGTCCGATTTGAGCAGAATCAAAGCACCTTAGAATTTGTTAGATTCAAAGACTAAACACGCCAGATTGTCTGGAGAGATTATTATGGTTTTCAACATAATGTTCTTAGACTAATAGCACTGGTATGCAGGAGAATTGCTGGTCAGAGAGAATTCTGAAGTATTTGTATTGAGAGCAACACATTCTATCTGGAATTACACTAAATAAAGAAAAACTTCTGACCAACATGTGTCTGCTTAGAAAATGCATGTTGGATAGATGACTGCAAAATATCTGGGAGTTACTAGATTTGTAATTTTGTTGTTGCTGTCATGAGAACATTCAAGATTCAAGATTACAATAAAATAGTTTTAGAATTATTAGTGTAAAAACACTTTGTGATGACTGGTTTTCAGAAAGAAATGTCCCCACCCACATGTAATGGATCGCCTGTTCATTGGTATGCAGAAATTCACTATGGGTCTTCATTTCAGACTTATAGTGAATTTTTGGAATCTTTGCATATCTCCAGAATTCAAATGTTTAGTTAAATATATGATCTTGAATCAAAGGCACAATACATCTATTTTTATTTCCATTTCTTCACATTAATCCCACTGGCTTCTATTTATCCCATTCCATAGTAGCCAAACAAAGTTATATTCAGGTTCTCAGAGGGACGTCATAAGACTCTCTATCTGTGCTCTAGTCTGCAGCATGGACAGAATCAAGGCCACGCAAACAAGCGGCCTTTTGTTGAGACTCTTGCTGAAATCCCATTTCCCAACCCAACTGAAGACATGTGTTTCCTGGCCTTTTTGAGTCAGTGTAAAGGTCAGGGCACTGGTGTGAACATGGGCATGAGTGTGGCCACTATTCCATAGATAGTCTACATACAGTTCATCTACACTGCACCTCATAATAGTGTAACAATACTGAGCTATTGGACCATGTCTGAAACAGCCTGAAATCAGGCAATTTTAGTTAGTCTTGGGAAAAAAAAGACCCGAACAATGGCTATGCATGTGATGTGTCATGTGTGACTTAGGAAATCTCTTTGGGTGGCTTCTCTGAGAGTGATCAGCACATGCACTGGATTGGATTAGAGTACAGTAAGAAGATCTATTAACACTGCACTGCACATGGCCTTAATTATTTTATCTCTCGTTAACACAGTTTTTTTTATCTTATTTTAAATGACTCGTATTTTGAAAGTTTGTTTTTCTGTGCTCGACCTCTTCACCTCACTTGAACAGGGATACTCGCTACTGAACATACTGACTGATTCTGCTGCTCCCTGATAAAAGAAAAATGTTTCTGCTGGTCCCTGTTTAGAAAAACAAAAAAGATTTATAAATGTAAACTTGCTGTTGCTGGGAAGGTGCCTGTGATACTGTTCTGATCAAGGCTCTAGACCGCGGGCACCGGTGTTGTGTCGATTCATGATACCCTGCAGAAAAATGCTCCCTTTAAGTTTATACAGTTTATAGTTGTTTATAACACTGATAATGAGGAGAAATAGACAAATAATATGCATAATCATAGAAAAATATTTACTTATAAGCAGTGTATCGTTTCATGCTGCCTTGTGATGTATACAGATAGGTAGATAGATAGATAGATAGACAGACAGATAGACAGACAGACAGATAGATAGATAGACCAACTAATATTGTGTAGGTCCCCGCCAATACAGCTCTGACCCTGATTGGAATCTGATTGAAATCTGAGCAATCTGAAGGCCAAAAAAACTCTTCGTCATGTTCCTCAAATCATTCCAAAACATATTTTGCTATATGCATTATCCTGATGAAATAGGTCACTGCCATCAGGGAATACCATTGCAATGAAGGCATGTACTTGATGTGCAACAGTGTTCAGGTAGGTGGATTGTATCGATGTAATATCACATGAATGCCAGTATTCAAGTTTTTCCCGCGGAAACTGACCAGAGTATCCTCCACTGGCTTTCCTTCATACCACTGAGCATCCTGTTGCACTCTTACCCAAGAAAGTAATCCAAGCACCCGGTCATCCACATGATGTACAAGAAAAGGACACTTTATTACATAGCTCCATAGTTCTGTTTTGATGGTGGCTACATATTGGCTACATATTGCTGGCAATATCCTTCAATGAACCTTAGGCATCCATGATTCTGTTGCCAGCTGTCCTTCCTTTGACCACTTTTGATAGGTACTAACAACCACGTACAGAGAATGCCTCACATGATGCTCTGATGCAGATGTCTAACATCACAATTGAACCCATATAAAAAAAAAGTCACAAAGCTTGCCCATTTTTCCCATCCCCAACTCATCAGCTTCACTTGTCTGACCACTTGCTGTCTAATATATTCCAGCCCTTAACAAGCATGTGTGTATATGTGTGTGTGTGTGTGTGTGTGTGTGTGTGTGCGTATGTGTGTGTATGTGTGTGTGTGTGAGTGTGTGTGTGTGTGTGTGTGTGTGTGTGTGTGTGTCTGTGTTAATGTGTTAATGTGTGAGTGTGAGTTTTGAAAAATTAGTGGAATTCTGTTTTGAGGTCATTGAGCCCTCTTGTGGCAGAGATATTTCCACACTGCCCTATGCTGAGCACATTCTATGATAATGATTTAGAATTGTAATTCAGTGCATTGTGTTGAAATGCTCTTTTGAATAAAACCAAACATTGGAGATATAGATTGAAATGGTGTAAAACTTGCCCTGGAGGTCCTGGAATAAGAAGTTCTCAAAGGCACTTCAATTAACAGCATTTGCTGTTTGAGGAGACACGAGGGAGTTAAGGCTCTTGGGATGAAAAATGACACAATTACACAGACGTTCATGGAACCTAGTGAATAATGGGTTGGGTTTTCTGACAGGACTGCCTGTCTACAGAGACAAACAGCATGAGCCTCAAGTTCAAAAAGAGTACAGAGAGGAGAAGAGAGGTAAAAGCCTGGGAGTGGCATATCAGAGGTTCAATTACTCATATTAGTAATTAATTAAACTGTACAGTACATATACATGCAGTAAAAACATGACAATATTGATATTTCCATATATTTAAGACATCACTATATTGTTCTTGGTTCAACACTGCATTTTATTATAGTGATGCTGTCCATGCTGCATTTGCACATGTCACGTTTTTTTTACATAATCACAGATGGACACTGACTACTTTGTAAGGAAATACTCCAGTATTTTCCAGCCGAATCGCTATCTGGTGCACCTGTAACATACATTTTATTTCCACAGGCATGGATTTTGGTGCATTTTCCTGTACTTAAAAAATAATAGAGAACCTCTTGACCCAAAACACTTATAATAAAGACCAAATTCTGAAATATCTTTACATTCTCCCCCGTTATGTTAACTGTAAGCAATGAAGTATTGTGATTACAGGATTACTATTAATTTCACAAGGGAACAGATCACTTTTTTGTCTGTGGCTATCAATCAAGTAATATAGTATTGTTCATGGAAACTGATCATATACTAAACATGGCAGAGAGAGATTATGTTGAAAAACACTGTATTCCTATAAATGAAACCAAAGGTCCACTGTGTTGAAATAATGAAACAGAAAAAACACCCATAACAATCAAAAAGAGGTCAACTACATCTCCAGACAGAGGCTTTTTGATATCCATAAAAAAGTGTGGTGTGGCCATGTTTTCTCATGGAGGACAATGTGAGCTAAAAACAAACAAGTCCTTTGGCAGTTGGTCTCCTTATGATCTATGTTATCTTATCTTGTCTTAAAAGTGTGGGAAAAAGATGAGTGTTTGTGTAAAATTAAAACCGGTCTTGCTACATCTTTATAGCAGGATTATGCAACTCTGAATGCTAACTGGCAGCAGCAATTCGTTTATCCACCATTTAGTTTAAAATCAATAGATGAACTGAAACACTTCGCCACTGACTGATGAGTGAGTACATCATGGTATGCAAAATCAAAAGTTAAACTCTTATAGTTTTGTCTGAAGTACATCTATGCATATATATTTAAAAGAAATGGCATGCAAAAATGTCTGTATGAACATAGCCGCATCGCAGCATACTTTTGGGGTCCCCCTCTATGCTCTCTACTAATTGGAGATTGGACTGAGGAATGAAATCTCTCGCTGGATGTTTGAATATTCTTAGGATCCTTGCAAGCTCCTTGGCTGGTCTAAGCCTGAACGCTCCACTTTATCACCCGCCTTCAGCTCTGTCTAATGGAATGTGACGTTAAGACTGGAGGAAATAAAATAACAAATTGGTCTTCCTGGTCTGCTCTCCGTCAGTGAAAAATGTGTTGTCTCAGAGCCTTAACTGATTTAATACTGATTTTGTAGCAACGTCAAGGGGCGCCACACAGACCACAGAGGAAGTGTGAGGTAATAACAGGGAGTCAGTCTCAAGTGTTTTGAAAAGAAATACGTCATAGTAGAGGACAAATTCGAGCCTGACCTACATTCAAAGTTTGTATGTTAAACAAGCCCTAATGAGCTGATACAGTATAGTCAGTGCTGCAGCCAAATCAGATTATATGCATTAAACCTGACTAATCACCCCTCAGTTGATTCTGCAAGGGCAAAGTAGCTGCCTCTCCTGATGAAGGCTGAGGAGCGGCCTGGAGCTGCATGTTAGCTGCTGTTATGTTCTCTGCACCACACAGGAAGCCAATTGGATGCTGGATAACAGAACTGACCTGACCCTGAGGGCACCGCTCTCTCTTTCTCTCTCCATCTCTCTGTCTCTCTCTCTCTGTCACTCTCTCTCTCTCTCTCTCTCTCTCTCTCTCTCTCTCTCTCTCTCTCATTCTTGCTCATTCTCCCTCTCCCTTGCTTTCTACCTGGATTCCATGCTGCACACTTTTCCTGTCTGAGTGCTGTGGCAGACTTCATTTACTAAGTGCTACAGTTACTCTGGGGAACAAGTAAATAAATGTGACATGCAAAGGCATTGACACCCCCCACACACACACCCAACCAGCCCAGCCCACCAGATCAATACCTCTCTGTATGCAGGCAGCAGCTGAGATGACTGGGAAAACACCATAGATTCCCACTGCTCAAATTTCATCACAAGATCATCACTGAAAGTTAATGATTAGCTAACATTAGCATAATTAAATCTAAACAAAAAGCTGCAATCTCATAACTCTAACAGAATGACTAATGACAAATCTCGTTCAGTCTGAGTAACTAAACTTGTGATGCACTGATTTTGCCTGATTCAAATGTGTACCTAATTTCCACAAAAAACTATAAATGACAACAATAAAGACTTAATTTAATCAAATTTTTATTTCTCCTCTGTGAGAATACATAAACTGAACTGATTCACCAGTCCTGTGACACAAACTAAATGCCTTTTCAGACAGTGTTTTGGAAAAGTGAGTCACGATAGAGGTTTTCCTGTTTTACACAATTGTGGCCAGAGAGAAATTGTAGAGCCAAATGTCACATCAGTTGGTCCATTAGAGCCAATTACACTCCTGTGGTGGGCTATTAAATTTCTGTTGAGGCAGTGGCACCTCAAACTACCACAGCCCCCCAAAGACATGACTGAATAGTATGCTCTAGGGGAGAATGCGGCCTGCCAAACTTGACTAAGTATGTGAGTGAGCAAGTGAGTGAGTGAGTGAATGAGGGAATGAGTTACAAGATCCTTTCTTTGCATCTAAAAGAAGTCACAAAAGTATCTCAAAGTGATGCCATAGCACAACCACTTTAGATTTGCTGAAGATGTTTAAATAAGATGTGTGGGAGTGTGAAGATTCTTTAAATGATTAAATAACTTACATAACTGTTCTTTCTACAATCTTTAGACCCTTGTGGAGATTCTCTCAGTTTTAAAAAGGTTCTTTAGATTCACACATCAGAATTGTACAAAAATGCTTATTTTGTGGTATTACACAAATACCCCATTCTTGCACACAAGATACACAAAATATAATGAATTTAAAATTGTTTAATTTATAGACAGGAAATTTAACAACAGAACAGAATGAATGGGGCAATAGAAATAGGAACAAAATCTCTTTATTTGTAAAAATTTCAGAGAAGTAAATTCAAAATGTCACTTGTTTTCAGTGTACAGAAATAAAAAAAGTTGTAAGGTATGTCAGACTTGTGAAATATATAAATTCATTACTCAGGATGGATAAAATTAAACAATTAGCAGGCGGTATAGAACCAATAACTAGTTCCTGACTGGGACCAAAGTGTATCCAGTGAGTCTTCCTTGCAAGATTAGCATATGAATAGGGTGCTTGTGAGGTGTACTACCAAGCGACTGATACCTGAGATGCTCTAATTAAGGATGACAATTAAAAGGGGATGGGAGGGGTTCTTTGTAGGGACATCTGGTTCCTCCTGCACCTCCTGTGTTGGGGGAGGTACAGATGCAGACACACCAAACAAAATAACGACAGAGGGCCCACAGTTCCCCTGCCCCTCCTAACTGACTTCCAACTGGAAGGATGTAGCAGCTTATAAAGCTCTTCACAACACGCACTCAGACGCATTAACCCTTAACTGGTAGGTAACCAGCAACCTAGACTTTTAATACTCTCAAACACTTTACATTGTTGTTCCTGGAAAATAGGTCTATTGATGCCTGTGAAGCCAGAAATAGGAGCAAATTTAAGGTCATGGTCACAAGATTACACACATGGCAAAAGTGAAGTGCTAACATGTTGCCACTTCATGTTGCCTACTGAAGACCAAAGGCTTTCATTGCTGAAAGTGAAAGAATCAATACATATTAAGTATTCTACTTTTTTTCCTTATCTAATGCATAAATCCAAACCACCAACACTGAATAATGTAGCCCTCAATCCAGTTACTTTCAGCAACACCAATCTGAGTATTTTAAATCCGTCCTCCATCTATTTTTCTGCATAATTTATTGTGAAACAACTCAAGATCAGTAGTCCACCTTCTTTCTGGCTTTCACTGCTGTCAGCTCGGATCCAGGGCTGTGAAGTCCAACCTTAAAGATCTACATGGGCAGCTCACTACTGGTTTATTCCTCATACTCCTACATGTTTTTTTTGCTTCCTTCTGTGAAAAAGACATTTATTTACAGACATAATGACTTTCCTGTTCACATTCCCGGTCATGTGGAAATAATATCAATCTCCACCCACAAACATGCAAACAACAAGCCAGCAATGCATTATTTTTTGCATACCAGAAGAGGTTAAACATTCATTCTAACATAAGAATTGCAAGTCATACTGAATGCATTGAGCTGGACGTTAATGAGCACATTTGCAAATAGAAAAAGTCCACCAGTGTGATAGTTTTGTGTTCATTTTTGATGCATCAAAAGTGAACAGGATGAACGACTCAGCCAGGCAGCGTTAGACTGTCCATGACTCATACAATATTAGTCACTTTCTCACAAGATGCACTATTCTTAAGATTTATGCAGTAAGGGAATGTGTGTGTGTGTGAAAGAGAGAGAGAGAGTGTGTGTGTGTGTGCCGGATCAATGAAGAGCATG
>JBBPCX010000023.1:11048151-11067185 GCA_037974365.1 Hydrocynus forskahlii | reverse complement strand
ATCACCCTCTCTGATGCGGACAAGGTTGTAGGCACTGCGTAGATCCAGCTTGGTGAAGATGCTGGCACCAGAGAGGGCATCCAGGGTGGTGTTAGTGAGTGGAAGCGGGTGCCAGTTCTTGACGGTGATATTGTTGAGCCCTCGATAGTCGACACAAGGGCGAAGTCCCCCGTCTTACTTTTTGATGAAGAAGAACCCCGCGGCGGCAGGGGAGCTGGAGGGTCTGATGGTACCCTAGCGTAGACCCTCCGAGATGTAGTCATCCATGGCGTTCTGCTCCCCTGCAGATAGTGAGTAGAGATGGCCGCGGGGTGGTACCGTGCCAGGCTGGAGGTCGATGGCCAGGTCGTACGGGCAGTGAGGAGGAAGTTTGATGGCTTTTTGTTTGCTGAACACACCAGCCAGGTCACGGTACGGGACGGGAATGGACTTCGGGTCGACGTCGAGGGCCTCGGGCTCCCCAGAGCATGTCCCAGCCTCCGCCTGAGAGAGGCGAGATGGAGGTCGATCCTCAAGCAGAGCTCGATCATGCCTTCATATGTTAGAGGAAGCTCGCGGCCCGCCAGCTCTGTCTTCATTCGTGAAGATAGACCCTCATAATATGCAGTGCGGAGCGCTGCGTCTGACCAGGAGGTCTGGACTCCGCCATGTATTTGGAGACTGGGTGGTCCCCTTGACGGAGGTGATAAAGTCTAGAGTCCACCACCAACTCGCTCTCAGGATGTTGGAAAGCGGCCTTGAGATGCTTGATGAACTCGGCGTAGGAGTAGGCGATTTCTCCACTGGATCTCAAGACCGCAGTAGCCCACTCAGCTGCCTGCCCGGTGAGGAGGGACGAGAGGAGTGCGATGCGGCTCCGGTCCGTTGGGTAGCGCTGTGACTGAAACTCAAACAAAAGCAAGAGGTTAGTGAGGAAGACATCGCACTTTACTCCCATCCCGTCCCACTTATCAGGCAATGCAATTTTAGGAATTGATGGTTGGAGATGATGAGAAGAAGATGAGGAGGATGAGGGTTGGGTAGCCGGCTGGGAGGTGCGTTCAGCAGAGCAATCTTGGAGAATCTGCCACAGGGTGGCGACCTCAGCACGTAGATTCGCCACTTCCTGTTTTAGACCCACCATCTCGACTGCCTGCTGATTAACTACCTACCAGCTTCCCTGGAACACAGACATTCTGTCATGCTGGATAGACGAAAATGCTGAGAAGAGTTGCCCAACATGGTATGATGGAACAGCCCAAACGCAGAATACACGAGAGAGCCGGGTACGCAGTTATTCTGAGAACGCTCCGAGAAGGAGTTAAGATTCCCACCAAAGGAACCTGCGTTCTCAACACACACACAGAAAAGGTAAGAGAGAGGGGTTGGACTCTGGCAAGTCGTAGTTCTCACGGTACCAAGAGGTTGAGGTGACACGTCGATGGGCAAGAAGACCAATGTCTGTGTGCAGATGAACTCAGACTTCCTGTTTATATAGTCTAGACGTGAGTCATTTCCAAGACCGATTGACGTCACGTGTTCTGGTGTGTGTGACAATACCCTCAGATAAGATAACAAACCCTAGTAATGTGGTATAGTGCTGGTGGAAAGCACATTTTTCCAACTTACAGTACAGTTGGTGGGCCAGCTACCTCTGAAGAACCAACCCCACACATGCTGAACTTGCTCCTCTGAGGTCCTGAAACATATAAGGATGTCATCGAGATAAACATAAGCCCAATGGTCCAGCATGTTCGGCAAAATGTCATTTATGAACTATTGGAATACACTGGGACTGTTGCAAATATCTAAGGGCATTACCAGGGTCTCGTAGTGGCTGGTGGGTGTTATAAAAGCCTTCCACTCGTCACCCTCCCTGATGCGAACCAGGATAGCGCTCCATAGGTCCAACTTAGTGAAAAGAGTAGCACCAGAGAGGGCCTCCAGGGTGGTATTAGTGAGTGGAAATGGGTCCCTATTCTGTACCATTATGCGATTTAGTCCCCATAGTTGACACATGGGCGGACGCCACTGTCTTTCTTTTTAACAAAAAAGAAACCTGTGGCTGCGGGTGAAGAAGAGGGCCGAATGGTTCCCTGACATACCCCTTCTGCAACATACTCCTCCATGGCAGGTTGCTCCACAGCTGAAAGAGAGAAAAGGGGGGGGTTTACAATGCCCGACAGGAGGTCAATGGCCATGTCATAAGGCCAATTAGGAGTTAATTTGGTAGCTCCAACAGGTCAGGGTAAAGAACGGGAATTGTCTCCATGTTGACTTCAGGCAGACCTTTGCAATAGCATCTGACACACAGACCTTTATGATAGAGACGCCTTAACAGCATGTGTTCCTTGGCTCTGGAGTGGTCCACCAGAGGAGGCAGAGAACCGACTACAGATGGTTCCAAGGCCGATGGAGCAGAAGCTGACGCTGTCTTAGTCCTGGAGGTGGTTGGAGGTAGGGTATGAGGAGCCGGCCTCAGACGGGAGCTCATCCGCTTGTCTATCTACAGGCACAGCTGGATAAGACCCACCACGGCAATGGGGAGCTCCCGTCCAGCAAAGTCGTCATTCATTTGAGCAGCCAACCCCTCATAGAACGCGGTCTGAAGAACTGATGTGGTGTGCAGCGCCAAGGTCTGGAACTTGGCTGCGTAGTGGCTCACGAACCAGTCTCCCTGCCACAGGTGATACAGGTAAGAGTCTACCTCACTATCAGGATGTTGGAATGTGGCCCTGAGTAGGCAGATGAATTCTGGATAGGTGTGGGCTACATCTGAACTGTGGTGGCCCACTCAGCTGCCTGCCCAGTGAAGAGGGAGATGAGAATTGCAATCCATCCCCAGTCGGTGGTGTAGCGGGACAGCTGGAACTCAAAAATGAGATTGAGATTAGTTACAAATACATCACACTTCCCATCCCCCCATTCCATTTTGTCAGGCTGCCGCTTGTGGAACCTGGTGTTCAGCACACCGTTCTTGATAGGCTTCCTCGAGAGCCGTGAGCCGCCCAGTGAGCTCCGCATGGGCTGTAAACGACTCGTGCAGAGCCTGCAGTAAGCCAACAACATACCAATATAGTCCATCAATCATTGCCATCTGTCGAGCCATGGTATCACACAATGCGGCAAACTCCGCTGGGTTTACCGTATTAGGCTCAGTCAGTCGATTCCCACCTGGAATCCACATTCTCATACACACACGAGTATGAAGGTAACCAGAGTACTCAAGGTCCTGAAGAGATGAAACCGGTAGCTGGTGAAGACTCAGTGATTGAGCAGTGACTACCTGCATTACCTGGCTTTTATACCATGAGACACGCTCACTTCCGAGTCCTCTTGCGAGTCACATGACTGGTGTGCGTGACGTGAGCAACAAAACAACATGACAAGACAACATTTAGTGCAGTCGACATTTTAATAAATACAATATTATGATGCATACTGTATTCTATCAGCAGAGTCATTAGATGCACAACAGCTGCATTGGGCTGGTGCCCCACACAGGGGGAGTCCCTGTCTCCCACCCGTTGGTCCCAGGATAGCTGCGACCCTAGTAAGGATTAAGCAGTTACAGAAAATGAATGAATGAATGAAAATGCAGAACAGCGAACAGCAATAAATACTTGTACAAATAATAGCAGCAGCAGGACAAAGAATGTGCAGTATATGATAAATAGTTTTTACAGCGTCAGTTGTAGTTGTAAGTTGTTTAAGGCACAACAGTTCAGTGTGTATATAAATTGTGTTACGAGAGGAAGAAGTTCAATTCAGGGTTTTGTTTGTTTTTATGTGTGTGTGAGGGGGTATAGTTTATACTTCAGTTCTGAGCATTCTCATGTAAGTGTCCTTTTTATCCAGGTGGATGAGGGCCAGGTGAAGGGTGGTTGTGAAGGCATCATCTGTAGAGTGGTTGGGATGTTACACAAACTGCAGGTGGTCCAGTAAGGGGGGGGCAGCTGTGATTTTATTTGTCTCATGATGAGCCTCTTGAAGCATTTAATGATGATGAGTGTGAGTGTGATGGAACGATAGTTATTGAGGCAGGACACTGACAATATCTTTGTCACGGGGATGATGTTGGTGGCTTTGAAGCATGTTTGAATAACAGTACAGCTCAGAGAGATACTGAAGATGTCTGTGAGATCAGTCAGCAGGTTTGTACTGAGCACACGATTAATGTTTTCTGGTCTGGCAGCTTTCCATAGGTTGACTCTAAGCAGATTTTTCCTCACATCAGCCATAGTCAGAAAGAGCACCTGGTTGTTGGGGAGTAGGGTGGTCGTCCTTGCTGCCATGTCATTTTCTACATGGAAGTTATTCAGTGCATCAAGAAGGAAGGCCTCAACATCACAGGTAGGTGAAGATGTCCTGTAGCTGGTGATGGCCTGGATGCTCTGCCACATGTGTCTTATGTTTCCAGTGTCCTGGAAGTGGTTGTGGATTTTCTGGACAAGTGCTTGCTTTGCTGATGTGATGGCTTGGGACAGATTGGCCCTTGTTGTTCTCAAGGCAGCCTGAGGTTGTGTCACAAGTTCTCAGCAGTGCACGCACCTCAACAGTCATCCCTGGTTTTGGTTGGTGCATGTGGTGAGACAGAAATGACATCAATGCACTTGCTGATGTAGCCAGTCACACACACTGTGTAGTCCTCCAGGTTGGTAGTGCCACTATAGACACTAGTCAGTATGCTCAAAACAGTCCTGAAGAGCAGAGATTGTGCCTTGAAGCTAGATTTTTTAAAATCTGCTTTTGAATGGGCATGGCACATCTGACAAGTAGTTTGTAGGCTGGGTTTAGCATGACTGATGGGGTGGGGCTCAGTGTGGAACAAGCCAGCAAGGTCTGCATCATATGGTTTTGGCTTTGTTTACAAGAAACTGGAAAAGAGAATAGCTTCGCATTTATTTGTTTTTTCTTGTCCAACAATCAAGCACTTTTTAGGATCATTGTGGATTTACTTTACCATAAACATTTGTAGTTTTGACTGGAAAGATTAATAGAGTCATTGGACTATTGAAAACCTCCCTATGCCTTCACACACCACAACTCAAGATGGCCTGTGCTGTTGAAACTGCATTACAGAATCCCACTGCTAGAAGCTAGTATCCTGAGAGTACTGGCAACAAACCAAGCACTGAGTAGCCTGAGCTGTGGTGAGTCTGTGATAACCTCTGTTAACACTGCACAACTGATTACAGCTGATGTTAGCTGAGCACAACGCGCAACACTACCTAGCAACAGTGCAGCCAAGCCCCAAAAGCAGACTGAGTCAAACAGGATTTCCAGCTAGTGGATCACGCAGGGACCAAAACCCAAGTGCTCCCGGGCAAGTGTGTTAATGCAAAATATCAATCATCTGGATCTCTCTGTACAAGATTGCACTCTCAAAGCTAATAATTAACCGGCTAGACCATGATGATAAACTCACTAATGGAAGCTATGCTAATGGAAGCATTAGCTAATGTTCCTTGATGATGACAGCAAGGAAACCGAAATGAACACCCTGGTGTGAGTGTGCTGAACGAGGCAGTTGTTGGCACAAGGTCCTCAGGAGTGGCCAACAGGACCCGGACTGATAGAACGCCAAACAAGCTGTGGTGCTAAACAAGCTGTGGAGAGTAATGGCCCAAGGACACTCTTAGTAAGGCGACTCGACCATCAGACCACTTTGTATGTGAACACAAAGGCCATAAGAATGATGCTACTGAGGCTAACTAATTTCACACAACCCAACAATCAACATGTCGACAAGAATGATGTACATGTTGACAAGAATGATTAAAGCAGAGAGCAGATGGAATTTCAAAATAATTATTTCACTGAATGTTTAAATGCACTGAGCATCCATCCACCAACAAAAGTATTTATAAGTGGGTTTTTACCAGGCAATTCATGGAATAAGTTTTCATGCTCTCTCAGCCTTAACAAGTGGCTGCACAAAACATGCAATTAAAGGATCTTGAATTTTATTGACAATTTGAATCTGTTCTGTGGGCAGAGAGAACTATTTGGACCATGTAGCCACCATCCAAGCATATCTGGAGTGAAAGTGAAAAGTTTATTTTTTCCCTCTGCCACCCCTCCATGCCATGGCATTGAAACATTGGTGCAGCTGCTGATTTTTATATATTCTTTTATTACTTTCTATATTACTTCTATAATATTTTATACATTTCTCAGTTTCTAATATTTTTTACTTCCTACTAGTTTTATGCTTAATACTCTCTTTCTATTCCTGTAAAGCACACTGAATGACCTTTGTACATGATAATGGGCTAATTAAAAAACTTGACTTAATTTGACTAAACATAGTCCAGCACATTCACCCCTCCTCTCTGGAAAGTCTGCATATTGATGGAATTTAGAGGGAACTGACTTGAGATTTGCATAATGTGCATGATTTTTCACCAAACTATACTCAAGGTATGTTTCTTGTTTAGATCTTAGTTGAAGGGTCTGGTTGTAGACATGTTTACCAGATGTTCTGACACACTTGAGAGTGAAGGTTTGGTGTGAAAATCGAATGAAAGTTACACTTGTGCACCAAAGTGTTGGGCCCAGCGAGGCTGCTGTGACTTGGTACACTGCTATCTTCAAGCAACATTATAAAATAAACTCTATTAAATAGCCTACATTAATAAAACTTTGCCAGCTAGCACATCAAGTTGTGCTTTGGGTCAGCAATAATTTACATTTTATGTTTCAAAATGCTGCGGTGGTGAAGGGCTCTCTCCACACTGAGTCATAGCCAATGTCTGGAGTTTTAAAACCATTAGTGCAGGAGCTGACCTATATATCTTCCTCTGTTTTATCCTGATCTCTGCACTCTCCACAGTGAGCCATCACACTTCTAATTAAACATTCAGATACAGTCACCATTTCCAGCATACAGGTCAGACGGATGTGACAGCTGCAGATGCAACATTCCATGCACTGCAAGCTTATGTTAGCAAATGGACAAATAGAAATGGTCCAAAACAACTTTGTAATGAAATTATGACGTTATTGCATTGATATATATTGCAAGTTGAATTATGTTTTTCTTTCTGCTTTAAAGTTTTTGTTCTGACCCTGATGATATGTAAAATATCCCCTCTTCTTCAAGACTGAGAAATAATCAGTGACTTTTAAGGATGAAGTGTTCTATGAATGACAGTGAACACAGGGTCTTTTCCAAGCTATGCTCTAAATTTCCTCAAAGCTGAATGATGATGACTCATGTGCAGCATGCCTGCAGGCCTCATGTCTAAAAACAACCTGAATTGCTCTGGAAGTGAACGTTATACATACACATCAGCTGCGTATCTGGGACGTGTACAGCTGTGTTTTCTGTCGCTTTCTAAAAATTCTGTGCTACACTCCCTGGCCTTTGCAGGAGGAACCTGGTAAAAAAATCCCAGAGGATCATAGTACAGCCTTCTATCTGAATGCCTGCTGCATGCTGAGAAGCTGCACGTGTGGATTTTGCACAACATTAGGCAGTGTCCTGGAAAAACAGCGCAAAATATGTTTTAACAGTATTTGTATCATGCAGTTATAAGCAACTCACATTACAACAGAGGCCATTCACAGAACAAAGTGAACATAAAAGAACAATGAGATTTTTTGTAGAAATTGATGTAACATTGTGCATTGGCTTTTTTGCTGTTGCCGGTGGCCTGATCATTAGAGAGATGCCCCAATGTTTGGAATGCCATGGGTTTGAATCCCAGGACTACCAGTGGCACCACTAAGGTATCCTTGAACAAGATATCAACCCCACACTCTAGTCCCTGGGCTCTGCATGGCTGCCCATGGCTCCACTCGATAGAATAGGATAAATACAGTGAACAATTTCACACTGTTCACACTGTGTGTTGTGCTGTGGTGTAGATGAAGATTAATCACTTAATACTCCTCTAGTTCTGACACTGTCCTGACATGTGTCCTCAAATTGTGAGTTGCTTTGGATAACGTGCGTCCATTGTAATGTGTGTCCATGTGTGACAAAAATGTCCATTTTACATGTAATGGATATCTTAGTATGATGTTTATTAGCAGGATAAAGTAGCAATGTTACATCTCAATTTGACAATGCCACAACCATTCATGTCCAGGAGAGAGAGAAGAACAGCATAACTGGCCTTTCTTTCAAGGTGGGTAGGTCAGAATAAAGCTAGTTAGAATGGGGATCTGTTATTACAGCTGATATTATAGAATTGGCAGTTAGTGTTCTCCTCCAAGAAAATTGTGATGTCATGTTTGAAGCTGAAGTGTTGAAGTGATAGAAGCAGTCCTTGCTACTGTGTGGAATTCAATTAAGGAGAAAACTTGTTTGAAAAAAGTGCTGAAGCATAACAAATCTTATCAAAATGTCATATTCTTTCATTTCTGTGACCGCTTGAAATGACGAGTCGATGTTTACATTGTGTGAACATTTCATGATGCCTGGACCAATAGAAATGGTCCAAAATTACTGGATGAAATCTTTCATTAACGTACAGTTGAGTCAAGGCTTGAACCATTTTTCCTGATACTTTATAACAGTGACAATTTGAAAAAATGATGAACACAGATCCTCTTAAAATCTGTTTGCTATTGTGCTTCCAAGCTTGTTGATACCATGACACCTAAGAACTTGCATTTTCTTATTGTGAGGAGAGCCTGTGATGATGAGCTGTGCAGAGGAAGATTATAGTATATCTGGTGGCTTATAATCCTGGGTTTCACTAGGCTATTGTGGGCTCCACAGTGTCAGGCCGGCATGTGTAACTGGTGTGCAAATGCATTTACAACTAAATAAGCTGCTGCACTAGTAAACTGTAATTGCCACTCAGAATCAGTGTACTGGATTCTGTCCCTTGCATCCTTTATTGCTGTAAAACAGGTTACTCGCTCATCATCTGATTACGTCAGCAGCAGCTGTATACAGAGTCCATGAAAACCTTCATAGGCGTCAGGCTCTGTAGTCAGCTGATGTCAACCTTTTGTAAGAAGGTTAAGAGAGTATTCATGAGAGTTTCCATTTAGGAGATGACCTCATGTTGGACAAAGCTGGGTAAAGTGCATATTACAGAATCTTACTGGAACACTCTTTTGAAAGCAGTTTCTTAGTCAATATAGCCAAAGCCAATTATTATGACAGAGGAGGAGATATAAGTGGGTGAATAATTTCCAGTGCAGCTGATGAATATCCCTGAATATCTTTTTCAGCCAGATGCCTCACTCATTGTGCCATTGGCTGATTAAAGATGTACACTCTGCTCTGTTATCAGCAGTGTCAGAATGCCCTGATGGCTAGTGCAGCCAACCACTCACACATCACTGTTATTCTCCAAATGCAATTACTTTACATCCTGTGTGAGCAACACAAACAGCACACAGCAAACACAGGACATCAGTACAGCCATGGTGACCAGTCGGCTACCTAAGATCCCCCTGTTTGGCTAATGACAGATAAGAGAGCTGCTGGCCAGATGATCTGACTCCAATGGAGAGAGAAAGCCAGTCCCCTCTGGCAGCGAAAATGGACTCACACCCATACGCTGATCGCTGTGCCGCTGTGAACACACCTGCTGCTTTTCACACCTGGCCATTTCACCGTTGCCCTTTTTAAAGGAAGCTTTAAACAACAAAGAGACAATTTGTTTATTTTTTTACAATGTCACTGTAAATTAATTATGTTACCAAGGCTTACAGTTAAAGTACTTTAATGAAGTGGCTTTCTCATTCCTCACAGCACCCTCAGGGTCCTAGCAGTCCCAGCAGTTGCAGTGTTGCCCTCCCGTTCTACCCTTTGGGGTCCGGTCCTGGGTGTGGGGGGTTCCTTAACATCTGCACCTCACCATATTTGCATGTATGACCCGGAAGCTGTACACTGCTGTATTTATCTTGCAGCAGCCTGTGTATGTTCCTGATTTTCTCTCATGTTTCCTGTGTTCACTGTTTAACACTCAAAGGTTTGCCTCTTTTCTTTGTTAACCAGTTTTTGCCTCAGTTAGCTCCATTTATGTTTCACCTTGGGCACACAGTGACAATACTAGAGTAGCCAGTAAGTAAGATTTTAACTTCTGAAATGCTGCAGGTTTCACAGAGCAGACATTAGTTATTAAGTCTTATTCATGTATGCTACAATAGAATGTCACATGAATAGATATTTAAATATTTTTTGATGTAGAAAAATCATCTTAATTAATAATAATCCTTTAACAGCCTGTTGGGAAAAAGCCCAGTGAGTACACAGGTCACCTCTGTAGTCAGTATATACTCTGTAGTATAAACAACTCTATCAGACCAATCGTTACAAAATAGGGCTAGTTAAGTAATCTCATACAAGGTTTCTGACTTTGTATCATACAATCTGTTAAAAAGCACAAAAGTACAGGTAAAACTGCACATTTTCTTTATTTGCATTTCTGATGTAATGAAGAGGAAAATCACCACCAGGACTTTTTGCTGCAGTTTAAGCAACATGTCTCACAACACTCATCTGACCACTGGCAGCCGCCCTTGTGTGGTACATGGAATGAGTCCATGAGAAAGAGGAATCTGCCATGCTCAGTCACAGCTGAGGTATTAGCAGCTGTGGAGGAGGAAGGTGAGAGTGGGGGTGGGGGCCAGTGGTCAGAGGAGAAAGACACAGAGAAGAGACCCTCTCTGTCGTGTATGTGGGAGGATATCAATTATTAAAACATTTAAACTCTGTCGTCCTCCCTCAGGATGTAGGAAGTCACAGAGAGGGTGAGAGAGAGAGAGAGAGAGAGAGAGCAATAGAGAGAGATAGAGAGAAATGTGTTGGCTTACTCAGAGATAAAAATGTTCCGGTAACAAGAGGAACTTTGATGAACTGCAGAATCTGTCCCTAAGTCAGGACTGTAATTTTCTTATATTTTTGGATAAACCACAGTGTACTGTCGTTAGGTTTGACAGCTCAATACAAAAAGGCGAAAAATTGTATATATATTAATTAAATACGTAAATTATAATGAATAAATACAACAGATTCAAGTACTTAAAATTACAGTTGATCTTGAAATTTTACTATAATACTCAAATGTTATCATTTTATAGGTTATTTCATTATATCTAATGCAATAACATACATAAAGAAATGATTTTAGATTTTTGTTTTCCAAATTTCTTACTTGTGTAACTTATAATTGTGTAATTATCAATCAGTTCCTGGTTTGGTTCAAACAGTGCTTCATTAAGTTAAGCTGATTGTGCTGGTGAAGCATTTTAAGCATTTTAAGGAGCTCCTTGCTCCTGTATTGTCTAGTCCATTTGGAGGTGGTGGAAAAGTTCAATTGCCCCCGACAAAGCTTGCGAAGCAGCACCTGTCCTGCCTCAACACTCTGCTGATTACATGTGGGATAAAATAATTGTGATAAAAATGTAAAGAATTCAAAGAATGAATGTAATGTAATGTAAATATTTTCAGAATACCTTCCTGTATGCTGATAAGTGTGTGTGTGTGTGCACATGAAGGCTATTAAGGCTGGGTGGCTCCATGTTTGGTCCACCTGTTTGTGATGGCGGGGAAAAAGCTGAGGGGGCTGAGATGTCCCAGGGCAGAGGCGGTGCAGGTCAGTGGCCGCTAACTCATGCCTGCAGCTGACAGACAGGAGCATGGGGGAAATCGCAGGCCCACTGCCACTGGCACTGCACAGGAAGGGGAAGTGTTCGTATGCCCACGCACAGAAAACTCCAGAAGGGCTTGATGTGAGTGTGTGGGTTTGTGTGTGTGAATGTGTGTGCTTTGTGGAGAGGGGGAGCAGGTGTCTGCTGCTCCACTGTGAGAATTACTCATGAATCAGCCCACTACTGACAAGCTCTTGGATATCCAAAACGTAGGACAGAGCTCTTCTGCGTGAACATAGTCAGACCTGCAGGTAAAAGAGAACATTATGAGCCTTTAGAAGAAGCAGGGGATCAAATCTCAGAGCCTATCATTAGTTGATAACAGAAAATTTCAGGAAAGGATTCAGAGTGCTGTGCAATGTACAAAATTCAGTCCAATTTGAATATATTTGTCATTATTTGTACATGTGCCTTTATTTAAAAGAAGACAGAGGAGAATATTGAAGTTTTAGCAGTTTTTTTAAGCTACACACATCTGATACTGATGGGCGATTTTAAACACCATTTCACAATGTTTAATCTTTTCACTACCGGCTGACCTGCTCCTGCAGATCTAAGAGACCCACTATGAATATATACTTCAAACATACATATTACCCTAATCATTGAGTGACTTGTACACAATGAGTAATGCTTTGAAATCAATTCTGTAACTGGGAGCCAATGCAAGGATCTGAGAACTGGAGTGATGTGTTTTCTTTCCTTGGTTTTGGTGAGAACTCTGGCAGCAGAATTTTGAAAAAAGGTAATGCTGTCTAATAGACTTTCCGAGAATTCCAGTGAGAGGAACATTGCAATAGTCAACCCTGCTGAAAAGAAGTGGATAAGTTTCTTGTTTTGACACAAAGTCTATAACTTTAGCAATGTTTTTGATGGGCCAAAATGCATTTCCTCAAGAGCTCCAACATCTACAGGATCAAAGCTGGACATGATAGGCATTGCTGCGGGCTGACATAGAGTTCAAGAGTGTGTAGGGCTAATGTTTTGCCTAATGTTTTTAATTTTGTGATTAAAAAGGATGCACATTTATTGTATTTTGGAACTGCAAGAAGCTCTGCTGGTAAATGAACCTGAGAGCTTGTTTACCTCTCTACCGTGGCAAATAGAGTATGAGTGTTCCTGTTAGTGATATTAGAGAAATATGCCACTCTAGCTCTACCCATCCCAAAGTTGTAGCTGTGGAGTCTCTTTTTGAAAATGTGATGGTCTCCATGAAGTTTAGTTTGCCTGCAGTGGTGCTTAGCTTTCCTTCATTCTGTCTGTTGATTTGTTACTGCTAAGAAATTTCTCCATGGTGCTTTCTGTTTACCAGAAATGGTTTTGACCTTCAAGGAGGCTGAGCACTTTAGAGTTAAAATGATTGACATTCCTCCCCACAGGACAGACATTAAAAAAAGAAAAAGTTTGGAGGAGCTGTTATAAACCAAGGCACTGCAACTGTCATCTAAATGAGTTTCAGTTAAAAACATAAAATCTGCCTTTTGTGTTGTAATTAGATTAGTAACTAAAAGTGAGTTGGTGTTTAGTGACTGAACATTCAAAGGTGCTAATTTCAAAGTGTGGGAGGGGGCTAATACAGACTGAGACTTGTGATGAATAGTTCATAGGTTAGTGTGATTAACCCCACAATCTGACTGCAATCTGACTGACTGGAATAGGTCCCAGCATGTTCTGAGAGTGTGTGAGAACACTACTATTGTGGGGACTTTGCAAATATCAATCCTCACTAATGGGGACTGGATCCTGAAGCTGCTTGTGCAGAGTAAGGAGAGCTCTGCCTACAGGAGGGCAGGGCCGTGGGGAGTGGGGTACGAGACCTTGACTGGGTGGCAGAGGTGCACATTGCTTCTTAGGTAGAACTTGGGGGCTGGCAGCTGTAGAGTGTGGGAGCATAGCTTCTACGGAAGATAGGGCAATCCTGGATATGGTGATGCAGAGAGTGTGGATTGTAGCTGTGGTAAGTCTAGAGACTGGGGAGTTCAAAGTTCTCTTCATGAGGGAGAGGTTCCTTGAGCTGAGAACAGTATAGCTGTTGGTTGTTGCCATCTTCCTCACGATCTTCAAGACACTGGAGGTTGTGTTCAGGAGTAGAATGCTCCTCTGTACCTGTACAATTCTTGTTCAATGAGCTCCAGGGGCAGCTGGCAGGATAGTGGTAAGGGTGTTCGCAATCAGGAAGTCGTGGGTTCGACTCCCAAGACTGCTAAGCACCTCTGAGGTTCCCTTGAGCAAGGTACTGTCCCCACACACTGCTCCCTGGCACTGTGTTCCTGGCTGCCTCCTGCTTCACAATGTGTGCTGTGGTGTGTTCACATATGACAGAGTGGTCACTTTCACTTCACTTCACTGTCACTTCCTCCCATCCTCCTTCTGTAGAAGCTTTATCAGATACAGGATATCTAGCTGAGATGCGTCAAGCTGAGAGTATTGTGGCTCCTCGTTATCACTGCCATACTTATCAACACTACAGGTGTTGTGTGGCTGAAGATCAGGACAGTGTGTTCCATCTCAGCCTGATCCGTCTCAGCCAGCTTCATCTCAGTCTGCAGAGATGGAATAGAATCCTCAGAGCAGCAAAGAATGCTTCAATGGCATGGAAAGGTGGCAGAGGGAAAAAAGAAACTTTTCCTTAAGTACTTTCACTCCAGATCTGCTTGGATGGTGGCCACATGGTCCAAAGAGTTCTCTCCGCCCCCAGAACAAATTTAAATTGTCTATCTTTTATTTTCAAATTATCAGTAAAATTAAAGCCCCTTTGTAACTAATAGTGATAACAACAATGAGAATTTTTTCCCCATTCAGTTATTAAAGTGTCATACAGCTTTTGTTATTCTCAAAAAAATCTTGATATTTTACATATTATTCTTAATATTTGACATATTATACTTCAGAATTTAATAAAATCAACTCCCAGAATAAATTAAAATTGTCTATCTTTTAATTGTATTGGCAGTAAAATTAAAGCAACGAGATAACAACGAGAATGTTTCTCCATTCAGTTATTAAAGTGTCATACAGCTTTTGTTATTCTCAAAAAAATCTTAATATTTTACATATTATTCTTTAGAATTTAATAAAATCAATATTGGTATTGTTAGTATCTACATTTTTGTTCTTAGCAGGAAGGTCTAGTAATGGTGGGCAATTTTCAGTTTTACTGGAAACAAATGAAGGGTGGCATACAGGGTTTGGAAGATATGACTGAAATATTTTGGAAAAATTCCAGTCCCAAATAAGTGAAAAATACAGAGAGAGAGAGAGAGAGAGAAAGAAAAGAGAGAGAGAGAGAGAGAGAGAGAGAGAGAGAGAGAGAGAGAGAGAGTAAGACCTTTCCTAAAAATGCCCACATCTAGTGACAGACTGGTTAACATTGGTGGCCATGTGAGACCTTCTACCTGGTGACGCAACCCACAGTTACGCAACACTGACCAAGGTACAGAACCAGCTGTAATATTAGACATGTCATTTTCCATAGGAAAAAACAGTGGCAGTGAAATCTAAACTATATCTCACCTTCATTGAGATCATGTAATGTTTATTTACTTCCTTTAGACCACTTAATGAAATCACTGCAAATAACACATTTTAAAATCAGTCAATATTTTGTGTTTGGATTATTCAGCAAAAATGTATACAATCACAGCAAAAATTACTCTCACTCTACACTCTGAGTGCTTTAAATTCAGCCTAGTGCAAAGACACTCAGTACAGAAATGTGGGGAATATTATAAAAGCAGCTAATAGGCTAATGGAGGTAAAGCAGCGGGCCATTAAGAGTAGGTAAACTGGAAACAGGTGACTTTAAATAAGGAAAAGGTGTGTAGTGATGGTGGTGATTGAGTCGATTCAAATCTACATGAGCAGGGAGAGGTTAGTAACGTAATGCATCACTAAGCTCCCTCTTCAATCTGCAAATGGTACAAATTAAGAGACAAGTTCATAACTGATTCAGAATTTTCTAAATTTATCACCAACCAAACGGTGAGTGAGACCGAGAAATGAGCGATAAAGGAAGAAAAACACAAAAATGGACTGGATATGCCAGCAAAAGAATACAAGATGTCTTTTAGCTCATCAAGTCTTATCAAGTGAGGGAGTGGTTTGGGGCGGAGTAAACTGAAGTGATGTAACATTCAGCAAAGCCACCAGATTTAAAGCCTAGGGGGACCTTGCAGAGAAAAAAATTAAACTGCTGTGGACAGCAGTGAAAAAACATTTATGGAAACTTTATGGTATTGTAAATTTATGGCATTCTGAGTATAAGTGATGAACGAGAGGGAGGGAGATAGAGAAAGACTGACATGGCAGAATGGCTCACTGTCATCTGCCTTTACCAGACAATTTATTTTTACTTTGTACTCATTCAGTGTCACTATATATTTTCCAGACACTCCTACGTCACAGAATATCACAGCTTATCTACAGCCATCAGGCACATCTCTTTTTTTGATCCTGAGGTAAATCAAATATCCTGAGGCAGAGGGAGGGAGGAGAGTGAAGGGTTGTCAGCATGGTTAACGGGGCCTCTTGACATAAGATTGGCTGGTCCCGCTTCGCCATGGCTGGGGTGTGCGCCCATGCACATCATCTTATTACATGTCTGGAGAGTCATTCATGATGCTGGGAGGGATGATGAAAGGCCCAGGATAGTCTGACCCACAGCCTTTGTTCCGTCTGACGCTTGCAGGGGAGGCAACAAGAGGACAGGCCAGTCAGAAAAAAACAGCTCTGAGACAGTGCTCTATCTAGCATGACTACACCAGACGCATGAGACAACTCATCTGCCAGTGCAGTCCATATGAATGAGACTGATAGTGATATATTATATTATTTTAAAGAATGGAGGCAGCATAAGATCTGATCTATACAAAGTTTTTTTTACACATAGCTGAAATAGACATCTTGATCATGATCAGTTTATGGCTAGAACTAATTTGCAAAAATAATTCATTTAAACATATGGGGTGGGGGTGGGGGTTGTTCAGACCACTTTTTATACCAAATCAGAATGTTTGTAAAGATGGCTATCCCTTGGCGATACATTCTGTTCTGTGGTACTCATTCTTTTTACAGAAATGTGGAATATAATATGTTTGATATAACATGTATAGTGGTATAACACTCCAAGACCAGTCTTATTCAAAGCCTGAATTTTTTCTTAAAAATCTGTAATAACTTAAGCATAACAGTAAATTTGTATTCTTCTACAAAAGAATGTAAATTATGAAATCATAGTTTCAAAACTTTATCACTATTCGAAAAAGGTTTGCCTGCAAAGTCATTTTCCTCTAGAATCAGCACAATCAACAAGTACAACACAGAGAAAGCCATTCTTCTTTGGTGCAAGAAGGAAAACCAGGAAATGAAATGGAAATATTGGTTTCTGACCTGTTGTTCTCCCTAATTTTCCATCCACCTATCACTCTGCAGACTCCAAACTCACATTTGCCTGTGAAGGTATTGGCCTGTCACATTCAGAGCTTCCAGTTTTTGGAAGCAGCATCTGAGTATTTTGATGTTTCATTACACAATTACAAAAAAAAGACACAGTGCTACCAACATTATTCATAAATAGTTTGTTCTTATGATGCTAATTTGTCAGCAGCCAGTCTATGGCCTGCCAGATATGTACAACTGATTGGATTTCAGCTCTTTTTGTCATTATCTTTTTTCATTCAAACCTTAGAAAAAACTTTTGTGAAAATGTCTTAAAGTATGGAATTTTTCTCATATCGCCCACCTTCACACTCTCTCTCTCATATGGGATATTGTATTTATTTACTTGTTACTTTGCTTGTCTAATTGTGAGCTATTGCCTAGACAAATACCTTGTGAGTGATACCTTACTTGGCCAATCATAACTGATTTGAATTCTAAATGCTTCAGAGAAAGGCAGAAATTGTTATTTTGCACAGTCCACTGCTGATGGACTGAACCTGATTAAACTGGAGATTAGACAAATGGCCTGTCAACCGGTGAAAACATGAACATCCGTATAAACAAGAAAGAGATTGATCACATCAGCGGGCAGATGACAGTTATGAATGAAAAGAAATCTCATATTTGAATGCGCATTAGTGAACCATCATAAGCAGTGAAGAGGAACTCCATGCATAGGAAACTGCACAAATTACAGAATTAGCCCACATTGGTGACCAAACAAGCAGTAAGATAAACACAAGAGAGAATACCTGAAGGGACAGGAGGTGAACCAAAGACTCTGACCAAAACTGTAGTGTGGCAGTTGACAAAAAATGCCTCAACGGTTTATGTAGATAAGAGCGTGCTGACCTCAAAGGGAGAATACTGATTTCATAGAACAGCAATGAATAGCAAGCAATTATTCATTATTCAGATACAACTCGGCCAAGTGGTGAACACTGCTAAAGATTTCAAATGAAGCTAGGAGCTGTAATTAAAACCACATATAAAACTTTCAAAAGAGAGCAACGAAAATACAATATGGCCATTAAAGAGAACATGGAAAGACAGCAGTTTATCACATTAATTTTACATTCATTTGAAATAAGATATTCATGACATATATGTAATGTAAGACACCTTATGATTTACTTGTTAGGATGGACCAGCTGTAAATCAGGTTTGTAGTTCTCTCCTTTCCCCAAATTTATGTTAATGAAGAATCTGGCATTTTAGAAGGCATACAGTTAGACCAGAAAGACCCCTGCAATGACACACTTATCCATGGCTGGAGACCAAAGGATCATAGCCCTTACTTTTCCTCTGATCATTCAGTGTGATGCTAGCCCATAGGTTTAGTCTGGCACAACTGTTTGTGGCTATTATTCGCCTGGTCATTGCCTTGGAAAGCATGGAGCACAGAGGAGGTCTAGGAAAAGTGCCACGATTGAAAAGTCTGGTCCATCTTGTCCTCACTGCAGATCAGCTCTGTGTTTGTGTGTGTGTGTGTGTGTGTGTGTGTGTGTGTGTGTGTGTGTGCGTGCACGTGTGCGAGGGTTCGGGGGGTGGTGGTGGTGGTGTGTGTGCGTGTGTGCATGTGTGTGTGTGTGTGTGTATGCGTGAGTGTGTGTGTGTGTGTGTGTGTGTGTGTGTGTGTGTGTATGGATCAATAGATGTGTATATACATATGTGCATGTGTATATTGGTGGTGCCTGAGAGAAAGAGAGCAAGCAAAAGAAACAGTGAGAGGTAGAAAGGAGTGAATGAATGAGAGTGAGAGGTGAGACTGATTGAGTGAAACAAGGAAAAGAAAGGGTGAGAGATCAAGGGATCAAAGAGGGAGACTCTCCCTCTTCCTCCTTCTCTCTCTGACTCACTTCTGACTCATCCCCTTCCCTAGGGCATCATGGGAGGAAGCTGGAGCCTCCCCATCGCACGCACACACACACACACACACACACACACACACACACACACACATACACACACACACATACACACACACACACACACAC
>JBBPCX010000023.1:10965711-11042577 GCA_037974365.1 Hydrocynus forskahlii | reverse complement strand
AATTATTTATGTTAAATGTGGGGGGGGCCAAACGAATAATTATGAAATGTGAGGGGGACACGTCCCCCTCTGATTGAATGGCGGCGACGCCCATGGTTACACAATTGGTTTCTTAGGTGGTCTAGATTGTGCCATTATTAGCATGGTCTCATTATAACAGGGCGCACACTTTAAAGCCATTGAATTTAATCTGAATGGCTAATACAGTGCTCCAAGGTTGCTGTGTTTCTTTTTATTAATCAGTCATGATTAGTTTGTGGGTCATGGCTTGTTTATGAAATGTTCATTAATATTTATGGGGCATTCTGCACTTTTATGAAACCACTTTTAACGCTTTTCTAAGTGTGTAGGTTTGCTCTTTAGCATTAGAGCACTGAGTTTCTGTTACTCCAAGCACTATAATTTTGTCCCACTGTGTCACAATGTAATACTATTCGTTGTTTTCTTCATGTCCTGTGCTGTGTCATATATTTGGAAACCTAGCCAGAGCTTAGTGTCCTAAAACACTGATTTGTTTGTCTTCAGTTTAAACAGACGCCTCTAATTCACTACCACATTTTGAAAATGTTAGCATATATAGTCCAATAGAGTTAACTGAGTCCAAGCGTATGCTGTATGTACACAAGAGTTAAAAAAGTGAAGACCTTGTATGTCTTCATCTTCAGCCCAGGCTTGCCAGGCTAATAATGTCTAATTTGCAATGTTTTGAATGCTCTCTGAATCTCTCTGTTCATATATTAGGATGATGCCACCTCCCATGGCTTTAGAGAGAGCAGCTGTGTCTATTGTGCTGCACCTGGTCCATATGACAACACCACGCTTTTTTCTTTCTCTCCCTAACACACAAACACACACACGCTTTTTGCTTTCTCTCCCTAACACACAAACACACACACACACACACACACACACACACACACACACACACACACACACATGCATACACATTTTTCATTTTTGCATTCTCACCTCCTTCACAATTTTATTCATCCCACGATGCCATTCATTTTTCTCTCCACCCCATCGAGCGATGACTCATATCTTTGCTTCATGCCAGTCAAAAAAGAAAAGTATCTGAGCTTATGAAGTGATGCACTTTCATTTTTTGATATGATATGAAAAAAAGGAAGGGTCAATGTGTGGTCAATCAGTTTTAAGGATATGTTGTTCAACATGCCAGTTGTTCAACAGAACCCATGAATCACACTTGAGATGATCATTTGAGTTATCGTTCACAGATCTTGTCTTTGGCAGGTACTATGCAATTTGCTGCCAGCCTCTGGTTTACAGGAACAAGATGACACCCATCAGAGTCTCTCTGATGCTGGGGGGATGTTGGGTTATACCCTCATTCATCTCCTTCCTTCCCATCATGCAGAACTGGAATGCAATTGGCATCGAAGACGTTGTAAGTAAAGGACATAGTGACTTGAATTTCTCACTTAGCCTACATGCAACTTACAAAAATAGAAGTTCAATGTACAGTTCTCAGAAACACGCCATAATCCATGTGTAACTAACATTATGTACAGGCTGATTAAATCAGCCATCAACTGAAAGATTTTTAGGGATCCGATGCCATTTCGTTCATGTCATTGCTCCAAAGCACCTACTATTACACAAGTATTTTTAAGAGAGAATTCACTCTCACTGAAAAAGCCTGAAAAAGAATTCTGCATAAAATACACATTTCAATGAGCACTAATATTTTTGGCCCAATGTGAAGTTCTTCGGAAGAGCTTATATAGCTAATAAAAAGCATGGTCCTGTTTAATAGAGCTCTTGCATATCTACAGACATCAGGGATCAGCACTTCATTACAGTGCAGTTGGTTGAAGTTTCATTGAGGAAAAAGATCATTCTTATACCTTCTACTAATCCAACAGATTAAAATTAATCCAGTAAGATTGCCACTCCCACCTGCAAACCAGTTCCCTTCATATAGCACAATGTTAGGATTATTTTGAGCTGCCGCACTTACTATTTCATTAGACAGCTAAAGTAGCTGAATACTAATTGCCCAGTTTACCACGTACGTGAGGCAAAAACTGCCTGTGATTGTCTAGAATCATGCTGATCTTTAGAGAGAGCGGGAAGGCATTCCTGTCCACACAAAGAGTAGCATGGTCTTGGACATTCAGGCAGCATGATAACCACGGCATTGGCAGGATTTTAGTTAGTATCTCTTAATGCTAGGGTGCTGGTTTGGTGGATTTTTGTGCATGAAAATTGTAGGTTGCCTTTTATTGTTGAACAGTATCTTAACTGATGATGATCTATCTAGCCAAATGTGATACAGCTGAATCTCCATCTTTAGACTGATGCATTTCACATTTATATTTTAAATTCACTCTTAAACTATTTTGATGACTTTCCATTTTTGTAATGTTTTGTAATAATTGTCCCATTTACCAGATTGAGGAAAGGGAGTTCAGCCATGGTACAAACAAGACATCCTGTGTGTTCTTGGTGAACCGGCCCTATGCTCTCATCTGCTCGGCAGTGGCCTTCTATGTGCCCTTAGGGCTGATGATTCTCGCTTACCAGCGTATCTACGTGACTGCCATGGAACATGCCCGTCAGATTGGGACATTGCAGCGTGCTGGATCAGCTCCTGTGTCCTACTACAACCCTGACCACCAGGGATCAAGCCGCATGAAGATTGAAACTAAGGCTGCCAAGACCCTGGCAGTCATCATGGGCTGCTTCTGCCTGTGTTGGGCGCCATTCTTTATCACCAACATTGTGGACCCCTTCATCCAGTATAGTGTGCCCTGGCAGATGTGGACAGCATGGCTATGGCTGGGCTATATTAATTCTGGCTTGAACCCGTTCCTCTATGCCTTTCTGAACCGGGCTTTTCGCAGAGCCTTCCTCATGATCCTGTGTTGTGGGGATGAGCGTTATGCCCGGCAGGGAAGCTTTAGCCCCAGCAGACCTTACTCAGCATCTGTCAACGGCACCTCCATCGCGCTCAGGTACAGTAAGTCCCTCCCTGAACACACTGTTCTTCCAGAAATGAGTTCTGGGAGAAAGGAGATGAAAGATTATCTAACATATGAAAGCCTTATCTTTAAGGGTTAGCCAGGTCATCTTTGCAGGTCTAGCAGAGACAGACCGTTATGTATAGTAGACACTGCAGATCAATGTGGTCATTTTGTGCTTTTATTCATATTCATTTTGACTTTGCCTATGGCAGTGCAGATCAACTGAATGTCCCTCTATTGCTCTGGTTTATAATAACTGCCTCAGCACGCCTGAAAAAGAAATGGTAAAACATGTTGAGCATACACTCCTTTCTTTTAAAGAGGTAGCAGTAACACTCAAACGAAGGGCAGCATTCATGAGGCAACATGACATCTGTACAAATCTTCCATAAATCTACATTAACTATGGGTTTAGTCCAACAAGCATCACTTGTCAGGTACTTTAATGAGCCCATAGCCTTATGAACATTAATTTCCCTTAACCACCTAACTATTGGCCTGTTCATGCTCATTCCACAATTCTGTTCCTTTGAAGCATTTGTTGCCATGTTAAACGAGTATTACAAAACTTGTGCAAAAACCTCATTCAACAAAATGAGAAATTGTACCACACTTTCTACCAGCAAAACATTGGATTTCCAGTTTAAAATGTTATGTTAAAAAACTGTACTATATTGTTGCAATTAACAAACTACCCTGGTTATGAATGACAACTCATTTGCGACCATGGTAACATAAATTGAACTGAACAAAAAATGACATTTTAATCTGTCTAAACAGTTTACATGCATATGACATCAACAACATACTGAATTTAGGTATTCAGATCAAATGTAAGGTTTGTGCTACACTTAGTTTGAAAGGGATTTTGCCATCAGTGCACGGCTACGTAAATTCGTAGTAATTAATTGATAAGAAGCAGAAATGGCTCATTTTGACTTTTTCTGTTCTGATACCACCACTGAAACCTTGTGGATCAGTCAGTACAGATACCAATCCAGCACTTTTGACTTTAAAAGTAAGCTATCATGCTCCAGCAACTCAAACACTCAACTACTCCACAGGAAGCAAGTTCCAGTCTAGCATTTCCTGGTGATACTGGCCTGAAACCAATTCCAATCAGTACTGATATGTTACCTTAATAAGAAGCCTTTACAGAATAATAATACAGAATAACAAGGTTAAGGCCTTCATGATAATGCAAAAAGGGCAAAACTCAGGCCTGTGTGGGACTGTCCGAGACATAATTAGCCTGGATCAAACAGGGAATTTTTGAACCAAGTAGAATTTTCTCAGAGGGGTGGTGTACTGAAATTAGTGTCCATATACCCAGCTGTTTTTTGTCTCCTCACATTGTTTTAGTTGCTGTAATGAAACATTACTACAATAATTTGGAGGAGTAGAGCTGGGCTATATGACATCATGGTGGCTCTTTATGGGTGTGACTCTGGAGTTTTCCTCTCTCCAGAGCTTTATGTGGCATGTAAAACAGTGCAGACATTTTAAAAGCCTAACTGTTTATTTTTTCTGTCTTTTATTTGTGCATTTTTTTCACTTGTATGTGAATTTTCCCTTCAAAACAAATGAATCTCTTGACTGATGTTGTGACCTTTCCTTCTGCCCTGATTAGACCTATTATAACAGTTGTGCTGCCCTTCGTGGTTTGAAACCTCCTTTAGCCAGAAAAGCTTTATGTGCCATTACAGTGGGTGGGTCTTTATGGTTTGTTTTTGCACGATTATTGCTTGTGGGTATTTCCCACATTTTATTGTTATTAAGTTTTTCTTCACATTTTGTTGGTCTGTGGCATTTTTTCCTTCTTCATATTTATTGGAATCACTTTTATTCAGAGGTTGTGAGTTTGTTGCAACATGGCATTTATAGGGTACAACACAAGTCTTAGAAGAATGTAATTCCGAAAGCACAAAGACAAATATTGTTAGAAACACCATGTTGTGTATGAGACTCATAGCAGATGTGGCAGATGTGTATGAGACTCATAGCAGATGTGGCAGATTTTTTGGTAATTAATTTCATTACAGAAACGAGAATAGGAGCTGTCTGTAAGACATTCCAAACTGTGTTAATATGTTTGCTGTAATACTACTGATGTTTTTAACAGGAGAGTTGCATTAATTCATGTTCATTTTATATGACAGCAGTATTCAGAGGTGTTTTTGTATATTCATCTGAAGCATTTAAGTATATCTTTTCTTTGAAGATCATTAGGAAAAGTAGTCCACTCACCAGACAGCCAGTCTTCTGCTGAAATACATCACCTAGCATAATTAGCATAATTAGTATTGATAAAACCTCTTGTCATTTGAATGAGAAACAGGCTAACTTATAGTCAAAGGTGTATCGTACTGTTCTTATATGTAGCTGTACAACGGAACACTTTCTAATTACACTTTGGTAATATATTTTTATATATGAAAAGAAAAACTCATGCACACACACACATACACACACACACACACACACATATATATATGTATACAGACATACACCCAACCCCCTTTAGTCTCAGATTTGTCTGTGCCCCATACAGACCTAAGCCTTGTTCATTTTGTATAATCATTAAGTACAATCACCTCTTAAACTGCAGCCTGTTATGGAAATGGGTATCATGACATTATCAGCAGAAAATGGGAGGGAAAAAAAATAACCTGCAATAGCACACACATACCATGTGAAATCAGGTTAGCTGTGTTTTTCTTCCTGTGGAGTAGTTGAGTGTTTCAGCAGCTGGAGCATGATAGCCTACTTTTAAAGACAATAGTACTGGATTGGTATTGGTTTAAAACTGGGGTGCCCAACCAGTTGATCGTGATCGACCAGGTGATTGCAGAGTAATTTTCAATCAATCGTGAAGTGCGTTGCAAATATGCGCTTGCGCTCCCATTTTTCAGTGTGCAGCTAATCGTGTACATGTAAGCAAACATGTCAGAAGCCAAAAGATCAAAAAGTATCATTTTCATTCAGAGTGGGAAGAGGATTCTTTTTTGTTTACTCAAATTCAAAGTCCATATGACTTACATGCAATGCGAGAGTAGCATTTCAAAACAATGCTCAAAAGCTACGAGACTGAGTTTCCTGCTAAAACAGCCATATGCAGCAGAAAAGGGAGAGACCTGAAAAGTCAGCAGAACAGCAGTCAATTTTTACCAAGTCCAACACCAAAAGTAAGGCTTCAATAATAGCATCGTATAAATTACGTTCTCTCTAAACTCAAGAAATGTTTCAAGCATGGTGAAGTTGTTAAAGAAGCATTTGTAGAGACCGCATATGCACTCTTCGCTGGCTTTAAAAATAAAACGGAGATCATGAATGTTAGTAAGGACATGCAGTTATCTTAGAGTACCGTTACACGCCAATGTGAGGGAATGCCAGAGGATGTCGAGGAGCAGCTGAAAAAAGACACTGATGCATGTGAGTGTTTTTCTCTCCAGTTTGATGAGTTGACTGATATGATGGATGTGACAAAGCTTTGTGTGTTTATCAGAATAGTTTTTGGAGAAGAGCTGCTGACCATATTACAATTAAAAGAACGCACCAGAGGGAAGATATTTTCCACACTTTCATGGAATTTGTTACTAAGAGCAGGTTGCCCCTCTGTAAGCTAATTTCCATCACAAATGATCGTGTTCCAGCAATAGTTGGCTGCACTAGTGGGTTCATTGCATTGTGCAAAAAAATGTGAACATTTCCTGGACTTAATTATCATTGTATAATTCACCAGCAAGCATTGTATGGCAAAATGTTAACCATGAAAGAAATGATGGATGTTGGCATGAAGATTTTATGTTCAGTTAAGGCCAGGAGTCTACAGAGAGGGTTATTCTGTGCTCACTTGGAGGAGACAGGCGCAGAACACACAGACCTGCTGCTGTACACAGATGTTAGATGGCTAAGCAGAGGTAGATTCATGCTGCCTTTTATTGCTGCCCGAAATAAAAGATTTCCTGAAACTTTCCAAACATGCAGAAAATGCACAGCTTGAGAACAACAAATGGTTTTGGATTTAGGTTTTCTGACAGATCTTACTGAATCTCAATGAGATTAATTTAGAGTTGCAGGGTAAGGATAAGTGTATAATCAACATGGTCAGTTCAGTGCATTCATTTAAAAGCAAGCTACAACTACTGTCTGGTAGGCTTCAATATTGTGACCTGCGGAATTTTCCTCACATGCAGGCAAAACTTTAGCATCAGGGTAAAGACTCTAAGCAGCCTGACTGTTCATGTTATGAGGAGCTAGTTCAGAGCTTCTTGTCAGAATTTGACAAGCGCTTTACTGAATTTGTATCCATCAAACCTATTGCCAGCTACTTGTGTTGTCCATTTGGTGCCAATACCGATATGGATAGCATTGTTTCCACAGTAGTAGCACTGTTCCACTTGGATAGCTCTGCTGTTGAGAATGAGATTATCACACTGCAAAATGACATTGAAATGGAATCCAGGGCAACACCTGGCATGAATGGAGAGTTCTGGAACTTACTGCTGGAACAAAAGTATCCCAGCGTCAGAAAGTGTGTTTTGAACTTGTCTTTACTTTTTGGATCAACCTATTTGTGCGAGTCTGTTTTCTTTTACATGAAAATCATCAAGTCAAAGCACAGGTCCACAACAACAGATGAGCATCTTGCATCCTGCCTAAGACTTGCAACAAGCCCCCACTGCCCTGACTATGAGCAACTAACTGCATTTTCCCAGTGCCAGCGGTCCCACTAAGGTAGAGAAATACATTTATTTACACTTTTCCAATTTGGAGCATTACCTGGATTTGTCTGGGTTTGCTATATGTATGTTAACTATCTAGAAAGGCAATAGCTAGAGTAATAGCTAAAGAGCAATAACTATGGCTCTCTATTTGAACTGGTAGGTCTCTGCACACTTGCCACTTGAAAAGTAGATCTTGAGTTAAAAAAGGTTGGGCACCCCTGGTTTAAATGAATCTTCAAGGTTTCAGTATTGGTATATCTTGCTCCTAAACAAATTTCCTCTTTTTTAGTTACTGTTGTTATGGTTGGAAAAGGTTTACAAACACACTTGCACAAACATACAAACAGGACCACAAAGTAGTTTCTGATGGTGGAATGCTAGTGTGTGTGTGTGTGTGTGTGTGTGTGTGTGTGTGTGTGTGTGTGTTGCACTGAGTAAAGTTTTTAAACATTGCAAATCATACCTTTCAGATGTTGTTATTGATGAGCTCAGTGAGATCTTTAAAAACTCCAGCATGTGATTGATCCACACACATTCACACACACACATAGTATGTGTGTATTTCACTTACTGCCTAATGAAAAGGTCATGGTATTCCACTAATGCCTAATAAAAAAGGCTGTGATTGACTCTAAAGGGGGGAGCGGTTGGATGGGGCTGGGGTGGGAGATTGGTTGGTTGATGGCCAAAATAGGAAGCAGAATGTGAGATGGTACCTGAGAATTTTTTTCTTTGCATCACCTCTAATCATCACACTCAAAATAAAGTCAAAATCTGATCACTGATAAAACACTGAAGGCTATCTGAAGCTGACTGTGCAGCATCAGATGAACTATGTGCTATGTATGATAGACTCTTTGTTGAGCACACACACACACATACACACACACACACACACACACACACACATACATGTTGTCTACTACATCAGTGTCACTGCTGTGCTAAGAATGATCTACTCTCAAAGTAATACATACGCAGTGGTGGCTCTGATAAAACAAACACTGAGTATACACAAAGGGTAGGTGTACCTATTAAAGTGGGCTGTCAGTCTCCATAAAAAAGTATTAAGTAAGAACAACAGTACTGGCTGCAAAAAATGTACCTGTCTGCAACAATTGCTTAGAATTACCTAGTGTTCTGCACATTTATTGGTAGTCAGGTTTGTTGTTTATTGTCATTTCAGCCATACACAGTACACAGTAAAATAAAACAACATTCCTCCAGGACCACAGTGCAACATAAGAAAAAAAAACAAACACCCCATGATTACATAAGTGCATACTGGACTAAATAGACAGAGTGCAAGGAGAGCAAGACAGAAAAATGCAAGAAAAATACAAGAGCAATAAAACAATATTACAGGACAAGACAACATACAGTGGATGAGGGCCAGATGAAGGGTGGTGTTGATGAGATCATCCGCTGAGAGGTTGGGACATTATGCAAACTGCAGGGGGGCCCAGTGATGGGTTCAGCTGTGATTTTATGTGCCTCATGACAACCCTCTCAAAGCACTTCATGTTAATAGTGGTGAATGTCAATGTGATAGGGCGGTTATCATTGAAGCAGGACACTGAGGACTTTTTTTGGCACATAGATGATCTGAAGCACATTGTTGTCTGGTCCGGCAGCCTTGTATTGGTAAATGCTGTGTACAGTCCTCTCACATCAGAAATGGTGATGGCCTGGATCCCTGCCTCAGGAAGGGTCCAGGTAGTGGCCATGGAAATTCTGTGCATATGTGCACTTGACTGCTCTGATGGCCCAGGAAAGGTTGGCCCTTGCTGTTCTCAGGGTAGCCTTATCACCTGATCTAAAAACAATGTCTTGGGTTCGCAGCAGCATGCACCTCTGCAGTCATCCACAGTGGTTGGGGTGTGTGGTGATAGTCTTGGAGGTTTTAACATCATTGACGCACTTGTTGATGTAGTGGAGTCACCGATGCTGTGTACTCCTCCAGCCTCTCTAAACATGTGCCAATCAGTGTGGTTAAAATAGTCCTGAAGAGCAGAAATGGCACCTGGGGCCAGGTTTTCATCTGCTTCAGAACAGGCTTGGCACAACTGACAAGCAGTTTCTTTGTTGCTATTAGCTTTACAGAGATGATGTCTGAGTAGCTGAGGTGGGGGAGGGGCTTAGTGTGGTACGCACCAGCAATGTTTGTGTAAACACAGTCCAGCACGTTCCCCCCCAGTTGCAAAGTCCACATACTTACTGATTTCAAGGAGAGCTGACTTGAGATTGTCATTGTTGAAATATCTGACGGCAATAAAAAGTCCATTTGAGTGTGAGTTTTCGAGCTCACTGATGGCTCTGTGAAGTTCATCCAGTGCCTTGCTTGCATTAGTGGTGGGTGGGATGTACACTCCAACTATGAGCACAGTGATGAATTCATGAGGTAAATAAAATGGTCTACATCTAACAGTCACAAACTCCAGCAGTGATGAGCAATAACTTAAGACCAGCACATTGTTCATTCACCATTCACTGAACTACCTAGCTTGAGTTCAGAGACCGAACAAAGGGAGAAAGGCAAGCCAGTGTGATGCTCCAGGTAATGTTCTACTGAGAAACTTTGGGTCCTCGCATTTATGTGGATGTTACTTTAACACATACCAGCTGCTGAAACATTGCTGCTATACAACCTTTTAGGGTAGCAATAGTCCATGATGGCAGTGGTCTCTCTAGCACGAACCCTGCCTCATAGCAAATATTGTTGAGGAATGGTTTGAGGAACATGACAACATGAGTTTTGGCTTGGCCTCCAAATTCTCTGATCTCAGTCTGTGGCATGTGCTGGAAAAACTAGTTTGATCCATGCAGGCCCTACTTTCCAACTTCTAGGACATCAAGGATCTGCTGCTAACATCTGAATGCCAGATACCACAGCACACCTTCAGAGGTCTTGTGGAGTCCAAGCCTCGATGGGTCAAAACTGTTTTGGTGGCATATGCGGGACCTACACAATAATAGGCATGTGATATTAATATTATGACTGATAAGTGTATGTTTCTATTAGATTCTGAGTAACTGTTGCTTTGTACCACCATGTACTGTTTACATACAATGAAGTTTAAACATTTACCATGTACTACTTCATAACTTGTGATTACTTTTATCTATTAAACAAATACTGTGCTGTAAATAAAGTTTTACCAGTAATCGAGGGAGACTGAATTAGGAATGTTCAGATGAAGGATTTTTTTTTAGATTTGGGGTATGTGATTAGTTAAAGCAAACATGCTCTCATGATTAGGTAGATGTGCCTGGCAAAGCTTTACATCTGCAAGAGGAACTTTGGACTTGCAGCTCCAATGAGCATACTTATTGGTTTAAGCAGTGTGTTTATGCCAAGAATGAGTAATAAAGGATTATGGCCAAAAAATGTGTTCTTGAGATTGCTTGAACACTTTTGTACATTGGTGTAAGACAATGCCTGAGATAATAGTTAAAAAAAGCTTGATTTGACAAACCACACAATTACTAAAAGAATTAGAGGCCAAACCGAACAAAGAGATTTCACTGAAGAAAGACAAGATTGGATAGTGTAGCTCTGTGCGTTTAGTGTGCAGTATGTCCAACATTCTTACTGAAACGCCATAGTTTACCTAGGAGCTTAGATAAATAGGACTGCAAGACTCCAGTGGGGTGGGTAGATAATGTCTGACATCATGTAGATGTATGATACCTGAAACAGGACATGGTGAATTGCTAAAGTGTTTTATGATGCTCGTTTAGATTAGGGACATTGTTAATATGGCTTGCCATAAAGATGTCCTGTTAGGTCTGGTTTGTCTGGTTAAAGGTTCAACTGCTGGAGGATTATCTCGATCATAATGCACTTTCTCTCAGCAGGGGCAGACATACTAACCCACAGCAGATGAACAGTAGTGAACAGCATTTCACCGTGATTATTCTTTTTGTGTCTTGACATATGTTAGCCTCAAATCCCTGGCAAGATAACACTGCCTTGATTTACAAAGCTACTACAATGTCCTTCTTTAGGAATATCTGTAATTTTTTCTAGGAAATCATAACAATACAAATGTAAAAACACAAATATTTATATGGAAGTCAATAACCCTTACCAAATGCCGTGGAGAAAATTAAATTAGAATACACCTGTAAGGACAACGTTTAAATCCATTCTCTTTAACATCCACTTAAAGCATGTAGTGCTTACCACTCAAACAACTCACAATTTCACAACTATTTAAGCTGACCCTGGATACAACACACTGCTAATGCCTCTCAACCTGGGGGTGTTTTAGATGGACAGCCTTGTGCTACTATGAAAACTACTGTTTTAGCCTATGCAGATACTGTCACATAAGGTTTAGGTTCTGTACATCTACACATTAATTTCACAAAAGTGTAGTTTAAGCAAACTGACCTCAGTAACTATAAAACAGTTGCTATTTAATTCAAAAGGAGATTTCGTTTTAGCTTTCAATCAAGTCCAGTTAGTAAATTAATTAATAAATTAACAAGAGTTACCTAGATCTGTAGCGGAAGAAGAAAAACCTACACTGATAGGCTTCTACAGTTTTTAAAGGTTACGCAAAATGTCAGTCAGTATCTAACTGGTAGACAGCTGTTGATCGTCTTCTGAAGTGTAATTGTGTAACAATGTCCTACAAACAGGATCATTTTAAAATCAGCATTGCTATTGCACATTATTACATCAATTTGGAAGGGTGCTTTTGGGTTGATGGGTGAGTGGGTAAGTGTGTTTGTGAAAGTGACACGAATCATTGGCAGTTTTTTCAGATGGTATGGACAACTAAATAATAAAAGAGTATCAATTAAAAAAGTTTAACAGCTTTGGTGTTGTAATAAACATTTGAATGAGTGTCCATTCTCATCCATGAGGTGTTGCACTATGTTGGACAAAACTCCAGTCTCATATTTCAGCAGCAAAATGTCATGGCTTTGATATTATATGGCTATGTTGCTTTTGCTGTATACTGTCACATAAAATGAAGCACTGTGATTCAGTGATCCAGAGGGTAGGATGAATCTGCCTTATCTGAGGGTGGTGATGTGCAGATGAATGATATCTGATCTTGGCAAGCAGATTTGGAAAGGTATCCTCTTTAATCTCCTAAAGATGATGTTTCCATTTTTGGTCAGAACTGGGACCAGTTTATTCTCTGGAGCAATAAATCCAGCTTTTCAAGGGTAATGCCACATCACATAAATTCTGGTCATAACATTAATGAATAGAGCTCAGAATGAATGTCTCTTTTATCACTTCCTTTGACTGCACTTGATCAGCAAGTTAAGGGAAGATTTCAGATTTCATTTGTTTTGAATGGATCAGAAAAAGATGTGTGTCATCCTGTTTAGAGCTGTTTTTTGACTTTTAAAACAGATTTTATATCATCACTGTAATTTGTTAAATTAGCACTCAGATGTAATTCAGATGGAGGTTCATTGTCAAATCTCTTCCCCTTTTTAGCCAATCAGTGCTATCCAACCGCACATGGCATGGAAGTGTGCTGGGGTTTGTTTACACGGCTGAATCGAGTTTGAAAATGGCAAATGTCTCATTTACATACTAGTTCAGAGCTATGAAAACCCATTTAGGGCTCGCTGAAGAATAGAAATAGTGATTGTGCTAAGAAACACCAGAAAATATAGCTTTGAATGTTTATTGCTGCTTTATTGCTTTGTAATGAATAATGACATACATAGAGCATACATCTGTGCTTCACTGCCAGCAAATTGCAAACTTTTGTACACATGTCATCTACAATAACCCAGGACCTGATGGTGGTGCCTTTATACATATGTGTCTAAAAATACTTTCAAATTGATCAGGGATAATTATTAGAACATTTAGGTCAAACAGGGATTTAGCTGAGCTGAACTGAAACACAGGTTAGCATATATTATTCACTATTCTATTAGTACTTGTGTAACTGCTGTTGCCTGAGAAAGGGCTATTTCTTATCCTTTTCTGGATGGGTGCAGATTACACAAATATATGAAAACTTTGGTTCAGAAATCAAAGCTATATCCTCCAGGGATTACATCTGTTTATCACAGAGGTCTGGGATGTTTTTAAATATCATGCTATTTGGCTGTGGTTTGATTGGATTTGTATTTCGAAATAAGATTTGTAAAGGTTTATTTGGGTTTGATATGACTGTGCAAATTCGTAAGGTCCCATATTCGTAAGGCACCCATATTTCCTGGTTCAGCTACGGCCTCTGGACAGCTACGGCCTGTGTGGTCAGAAAAGTCACCAAAAGATGAAGGTCTAAAAATACTGCTGAAGTTTTTTGTGCAAATAGATCAAATGGACATTTTGTAGATTTTTAAAATTATAATCACTTTGCCATTTGCCATGCCTTGTCTGATAAGATTCTGCTCGAAGAGATCGAATGGCAGAGGTCACTGTATTCTCTCGGCTTTGCTAAATCTGTTGATTGACAGGGGGCATATAGTACAGAACCCAGCGCGCTGAACACTGTCAGCAGGAAGAGTCATTAAGTGTCTTGTTAGAGCACAGATGTCTGAATGCATACATCAATTTATGTTTTATTTTTACAGAAAATGAAACTCCCAATTGCCCTTTATATTGTGTGAATATTTCATAATGAATGACCAGTTAATGTGGTCTAGCATCACTTGTTCAAAAACTCTTGTTATACTCTCATACATTCAAGAGCCTATATCAATAAAACAAACATGTCCATGCTTTTTAAAAATATGAGTTCAGTGTTACGTGTAATTCTACTCAGTATACTGTATATAGTCTCAACATGGAAATTATGTTGGCCCATTGTAAATGAAATATTTTTCACATATGCAGTACATATACTAACCCTTTGACAATCTGTGCGGTAGAATTTGATTCAGTTGTCGCAAAAAAAACAACCTGAATTCTGCATGTATATAATAAATAATAAAAATATGAGTCACCTTCAGTTGATGCATATTTCAGATCATTCTGATCCATCATGACAAAACCATGACAGACATTGTTCCATTATTGTAATGGGAAAAAATAAGGAACAGGAGCTATTTAAGCTACAATGTGCAGGCACATTGCCTTTTACATAAAAAGCCCATGGGGATGGTAAAAAGTGTCATTTTTGTCAATGATATACAGACATAGATGGCTCTCAAAGACTAATTGCAGCTCTTAAGCTTAATGGCTTTAAAAGCCTGAGCTTGTCCTGATGTCAGCAGATGTTTCTTGTTTCTGGTGGAGTTGATACCTGTGTGAGGGCTAATTGCTCCAAGGCCACACAGTAGTGGAGGGCACATGGACTTCATTCAAGTGCTGCTCTGAAGGCATTATGTGCCTTGAGCTCTTTGAGTTTTGCCTGTTCGGTCATTATTTCGTACAGTGGACCAATTTAATTCTTATTAATATCAAGTTTAGTCCATGCTATTACTGTCAATATACCTTATTATGCAGTAACAATATAGCAAACAAAGCTTAAAACTAACCTTATATAGGCTTTAACTGTTCATATGTATAAAGTCTTGGTATTAAATGCCAGTTTAGACTTTTTGGACACTGACTTTGCCTTGTACTCAAGGTCAGAAATGTGATCTGGACACTAAGACCTGTTGTTGGAACACTATGTTTGTTTTAAGCAAAAGGCTTGAAGCCTGAGGCAAGAAATGGGCTGTCCTTTTTGGTGAATGTGTCTCCAAACACATAAGTCGTGAGAATCTGTTTTGACATATGGGGTGTATTACTGGACATTATGAGTATAATGTACCTCATAAAAGAGGGAACAGAGCTGAACTGGATTACTGATCTTATCGCACTGAGTCTTATTATAGTAAAGGTTCATGTGAACGGCTTGAAAAATGACTTCTAGAAATGCTTGCCGAGCCAGAGGTCCCATGAAAGCTTTTCTTTTCTATGGGACAGGGCCATTATGTGACATCATGTCTTTATTGGTTTTATTTATGTTCATATGTTCATTAGAGTGGATATTTCACATAACCACTGAACTATCTGAACATCTGGTTTGTTAACTTGGAATTATAGAACACCTACTGTGGTATGTTTCATCTAGTGCCAACAACCTGCTCCTCTTTTAAGCTCTAAGCCTGCATAGTGGTTGTTTGTTCTGCTCAAGCTATGCTAAGGTCATCTGAGAACTCCGTAATTCAATTCCGCAAACTACATTTCTGAGAATATACAATATCAATGTTAGTTATATTCAACAGGTGTAGTCCATCCTATAGGTAATGCCTACATGCCTTTTGGTTCCCACTTATTACTCAAACCTCCATCTGTCAGGATAGTCAAAACTGTGTTTTGATGATAATGTGATTTAGATTCTTTGCAGCCATGGGTGCCAGAACAATTATAGCAGGGGGACATGTCCCACCACTTTTCAAAATCATTTGTTTCATTCCCACACTTTTTGTTTCCTGGACAATGGCCGAGACTCTGCACACACGCATCCACACCCCTCCCCCGGTAACGACCGCGAATTTGCAGACACACCGTGTCATGTAAACAACTGTGACAGAGGGGAGAGAGTAGCCAGTGATCTTTTCAGCTTTCCTCATTATCCTCTATAGAGTCCTGAGATCCAGAGTGGCACAATTCCCTGCCATGCCATAATACAGAAAATGCTCTCTATGGTCCCTTTATAGAACATAGTGAGAACTAGAGGAGTTGGGATGTCACAGTGTGCTCTCCTGAAGTTTCAAACATCTCTCGCTGCCTTGTTGTTCCATTGATCAAAACACCATGGTCATGTCATCAAAGAACTTGATGATGTGGTTTAAATTGTGGATTGGTGCACTGTTGTTGTGAGGTGTTTAAACCCAGCAGTTTCAGCTTTCTTATCAAATGATGAGGAAAGCTGAAACTGAAGTCTATGAGGAATGATGTTGAATGCTAAACTGAAGTCCATGAACATTCTCACAAGTGTCCTTTTTGTTCAGGGGGGTGAGGACCAGGTGAAGGGTGTTGGTGATGGCATCGCCATTGAGCAGTTGGGACAATACCCAAACTGCTGGGGGTCCAGTGACAAGCCTCTCACAGCACTTTGTGATGATTAGTTTGAGTGCGACAGGGCAGAAATCATTGACACAGGACACTGTAGACCACTTTGGCACATGGAAATTGTCATGGAATTTTGAGCATGGCCTGTGGTAAGTTGACCCTCCTGTTCTCAGGCCAGCCTTATCACCTGACCTGAAGGCAGTGTTCTCAGCAGCCCATGTATCTCTACACTTATCCATGGCTTCTGGTTGTGTTATAAAGTGATGGTCTTGGTGACAGTAATGTCAGTAGTGATGCACTTGCCAAAGTTACCAGTCCCCGACACTGTGTACTCCTACAGAGCCAACATAGGTAGTGGTCTCCCTAAACCTTTGCCAGTCAATGTGCTCAGAGCAGAGAGGACTCCTGGGAGCCAGGTTTTAATTTGCTTTAGATCAGGCTTGGTACATCTGATGAGCTGTCTGTATAGTGGGATCAGCACAAGAGATGTGGTCAGAATAGCCAAGGTGGGGGCGGGGCTCAGCATAGTACACACCAGTGACAGTGTAAACACTGTCCAGCACATGGTCTATATCTAACAGTCACAAACTCCAGTCGTGATGAGCAGTAACTAGAGACCAGCACAGTTTTCATACACCATTCAGTGTTGGGTTTTACTGCACAGAGCTACATTTCTATCTGAGCAGAATGTTATCAAGATACTAATTTGAGTTGCACTGAGGTATGTCTCCATGAAAAAAAAAAAAACGCAGTTTCTGGACATATGCTTGATAGTCCACTGTATTGTCCAGTTAGAAAACATTCACAAGATAGCTAGCCAGCTAGCATAGCATTGACCCGCTAGCTAAACTACTACTTTCTCCTGCACCCCTTCTGACGTCCCTTCCCCAGCCTGCAACGGAAGGTAGCTCTACAGTCTGACAGCCCTGAAACAAGCTGAAGTCATGTAGCTTTGCCAGCAGTCCATCCTCAAGGTTATTTCCATGTAGATTTCTTAGTTGTAACAAGGTCTGGCATCTGATACACATGTGAGCAAAGATTTGGTGTGCAAACTGACTGAAAATTTTTGCACTAAAGTCTTAGATGTGACTTAGCTTCACACTATCTTTCTGAGTCATGACACATTTTATATTGTACATTTTAAATTGTACATTTAAGTGGGCTTCTTACAAAGAGTATTTATATTCAAATGGAAAATCAGCACAACATGCAATTTGACTGGGGGTTCAAACATTTGCAAATGACAATACATTTATGTGATTGCTCTGGACGTTTGACAAGAACACTTTTAGGGACTTGGTCAGTTTGCACAGGGGAGGAAGAGAAAAAGAGGTGAAAGTAAGTTGAGAAATGTGAATGTCAAGAAGAACTGAGTGTGTTTGCGGCTTCTTTAGCAGCCAGGCTGAAAATTCCACAGTCATGCACTACCAAAACGCAGCAAAGCTTTCTACAAGACAAATTCACACAAGTCAGTCACTTCCACCAGCATGCTGTTGTCTATTAAACATTCACTCTAGATTTAACATTGCCAAAGTGCTATTATGTGGTGTTCAAATAAAAAAAAAAAATATGCACCAGAGACTTTTATATAAAGTGAAGACACTTTATAAGTTGAAAGTGTACTACACTACTATGGACAGAGGTTGCTAAATGTTTTTGGCTTTTTTGCCGGGCAGGGGGTGTTCTTTTATAAAACCTTTACATCCTGTGGAGGTACATTACATTTTAAAAGGTTCTTCACGCTCAGAAGTGGTTGCTCTGTAGCATCACTTCCCTTGATACTTGTTTTGCAGACTGGATAATGCAGAATCTGTCGCTGAAGTTATTATAAGAGAGGACTGTGCCAAATTTGACTGTCTGAAGCTCTACAGTGTGTGTCAAAGGTCTGCTGAGGTTCAGCAGAGAGCGCTGAGATATTACACACGACGTGATACTTTTAGAGTTTCTACACCACATTCTGCTGCTCCATGACTGATGATGTTTTAGTATCAGGTTCCTTCAGTAATTCAACTGGGCTTAACTTCCAGACTGCCGTATGAAATTTAAGTCCACTATAAAGCTCTTACAATACTATAACTCTTAAGGAAGTCCCTGGAATTAACCTCTGCCTGTGAAGAGAAAAAGCCCGAATGGATCAAAAGCAATAGCGCAAAAATTACTTTCAGGTGGGGTGCAGAAAGCCTGTGTCTTGGACAGAACGTGTTTCTATAGCTCTTTTGCATTGAATGCTTTGTTTGAATAATGAAACCCTCTTTACTTGTCTTTTTGTCTGGACTTTTCAGCAGCAGTATCACTAGGTCATCTCCTCCAAACAGGCACAGAAACTAAGGCAGGAAGTGGAGTGTTCCGTCAAGAATGATGGCAAAAAATCTGTGAACCCTCTTGCATAATGTTTTTCCTGAACTAGGATAAACTGTGTTTAATGGTTTTGGATCTAATTCAGGAGCTTCAGTTGAGACGACTCTGCTTCGGAATGTTATCTCTGAATCATCTATAATGCTGTCTGTGTGGCTTTATTACATTCAAATATGTTATAAATAATTTGGTTTCCAAAAAAAAAAAAAACTAATTTCTTAAGAGGACATTGAATAGGGTCAGATCTATTTTCATCGTCTGGCAGCACTTTTTGCTGCTTTTGGGTTACTGAAGGGGAAAAAGAAAGTTTCTAGTCAAAGAAGCAAATGTGGAGTAGAGCAAAGAAAAGCAGATGTGTTGAAACTGATAAGGAGCAGCATACATATCTCTCTGGCCAAATTTAGATTACTTCAGTTTTCAACTCATCCTTGTATGTACATTTTGTCTGGCCAGATTAAAACTTTAAACTCCGGGCTCCCAAGTGGCGCAACTGTCTAAGCTAGGGGTGCTCACCTTGTTCCTGGAGGACTTAAACACACCTGGTTCAATTTGCCTGCTATTTGCCAGGTTTAGTGAGTGTGATTGATGAGGAACACTACCCAGCTGTGCTTGACTCCGGACTTGTTACCGGACCTCTCTAGTCTAAGCGTTGGACCTATCATCACGACATTGCGAGTTTAATCCCAGGAGTGATCTGTGATTGTAAGTCCCAGAGAACAAAGCCAGTTATGCTCTCTTGCCTTCAACCCATCACTCAGCAAGCCAGTATAGGTGTGAGTAATTACTCTCCTCCAAACTAGATATTCTGTCCAGTGACTTTACATTACCAGATATTTGAGGAAGCACCTGCCTTGGTTAGGTATAACATAAGCATATAATGTAAGAATAAAGCAGAGGTCTGGGAATGGTTAAGTACTGGTGTTAACTAATATAACTGAGTTTATCTGCTCTATTTCATGTTGTTAATCAGGAGCACTTGCATTGAGGTTCCTTCACCAGCTCTGCAGGAGCTCCTGAGACACAGATTCAATGGACAGGCTCACCAACCTAGGTACTGCACTATGATTTTGTCCATGTTGTGGCTGAACTTGTCTTGATATTTGTAATGTTGTGGCTGTAATTTTTGTAATGTTGTCTTTGTTTTTGTGATGTATTTCTTGATGAGAATATTTTCACAGTATCAAGGAAAGGACATTCTTCCTTGATATCTGAGAAATCTTGCTTACAGCAAAGTCCCCTCCGGCCATCCATGTGGATTTTCTTGACATTCCATATATTTTGATGACATTTAATTATTTAAAGTTGCCATATGCTACATGTTGTTTTTCCATGAGGTCGACTTATGTTTGCTTTATTTTTTTAACCAAAAATGTTTACATGACCATTTTTCTACCACTCTTTCATCTTTATTATTAATTAGTCTGTTTGTGTTACTCTGCCTTTAAGGCTGATTATATGTAAATGATCTCCATTCTTAATGGCTGCACAGTTTTGTGTCTCATTTAAAAAGCAGCCTAGACGTCTTAAAACTTTATCATGAATGAGTAGGGCTAAATGACTGTATTAGTGATATTTTACACATATACAGGGTGTGGGGGGGGGTGCAGGGTGTGTGCATGGTTCATGAAGGGATGGCTTAATGACTCTGGATGGCATATAGTCTGTTACTAATAGGTTGGTGTGCTTGTCTGTGGTCTACAGTCTCGGCAAACTTGGTTATGCATGAGACACATTAAAGTTCATGTTTGTTAGGAACATTTTTTATTCAAGCACAAAACATTTTAGTCTTTTCACCAGAGATGTTCAACTCTGTAATTCGGATCAAGTCTGTGACCATCGATGTCAACGCTGTTTTGCTTTAAAATTACATTTCAAAGCATTTATTTTTAAAGCTGTTTTAAGAGAGAATGCAAAAAGTCTTGTTCGATGTGAAATTGAATGAAAGAATGTAGAGACAAAACCTCTTTTATTGAAGACAAGGTTTTAAATCATATTACATTTGTTGACTATACATATTTGACCCAATTCGTCTCTCAAGTTAAATGATTTTTCAACTAGTACATTGTTTTTTTCATTTGTCATCTATGACAATAATGAAGGCTTATTGGGGAAAAAATGCTATTTTTGTCTTCTTTCTATACTTAAAATGTATTCAATTCTGTAATTGGCCATAGGACTAATCTCAGTATTTTTTCCCAACAGACTGTCATTTCTTCCAAACCGAAGCTACAGTAACGTCAAAAAAAGCCTGTCTAGTGAGTTGGAGTCGCAGGATTCTGCTGGTGTTTTATAGCAAATTGAAGACAGATCTACAGATGGCAACAAGCTGTTACAATGAAGAAACATCAACCCATGGCTGGAAGATACACCTTCAAATGAGACAAAAATGAATGGTCTTAATGTTTGTGGGGTTTTATCATTAGCTTGAACCTCGTAAAGTGCCCGTTCACAGGCCTCTTATATAGATCTTATACAGAATCAAAGGGGAAGGCAAGTACAGCAGAAATTAAGAAATAACTGGCCTTCAGTAATGCAAGTAAAGCTCAATACACAGAGGAACCAAACCAGGTGTCAGGGGACAGTAGAGGGGATGGTTTAAAGAAGAAGCTTTTCTTGACATCTCTTGACCAAACATAATTTCAAGAGGCGATGAGCTGCTCTCACTTCTCCGTTTCTCATTTATGAGACTGGCATTTCCCTCCAGTTCAGCACAGTACATCTTCCCAGGTAAATATTTCTCACATATTTCTTACTTCCTCTAGCCAAATTAACGATGACAGTACACACAAGAAATAACCATATTTAGAGCGGCATGAAAATAATTTTATCAGAACATTAACTTCCAGTTGAAGGTCAGTCTGGGGTAGGTGCACTTTGTGACTTTTCATATTACTATACTGCTTTATTTATTTTTGTGTAGTTTTGCCTTCTAAAATGAGAAGCAATGGTGCTTGTCACTATGTGACATTTCTTTTTGTACCTACTTGTATTCTCTTTGATCTGCACATTGACATACTGGGTTGTAATATCTGTGGAACAGATCTGGGATTGTGGCCAGGTTTTAGTAAAAATAAAATTGCTCAGTATTGTATCTATTCACTGCTCCAGCTGAGATTTACACAATCCTTGATCAATTAATATACCATTCTCTCTTCCCTAGACCACTGGTAAAACTATTAATTACTAAGATAAACTATTAATTACATAATTCTCCATATTACCATCAAAGCATGCCATGAAATTCATATACCATTGTGCTCAAATGAACCAGTTACAGATTGTGCATCATGGCTTGGAAGCACAATTAACATGCAAGCTATAGAATATCTTTAAAGAAAAAGGCAGACTCAGACAAACCACAACTAAACAAATATATTACAAGGACAGGGACAAAACAAAATAGGATTGATATATGAATTGTGGGTGTCAGACTGATGCCAGTATGCAATACTTTTGTATATATTTGCTAATAAGCAATTTAAAATAAATAACAAAGTAGGGTTACAAAAGCAGAAAAATTAATAAAATTGACATTCTAGGGCAGTAGTGGAATACAATAAATGCCTTATCAACCATCATTTACATAATGGTTAACTCTGAACACTTGTTCGAAAGTGATATTTAAGCAATGCTTAAAAAAGCTTAACGAATGTGGGAGCCTGGTCTGATCGCAGAGAAAAACCTTAATACTATTACAGAAAGATTTCAGAACAGAGTGCATTCGTTTGCTGTGTATGGATCTGGGTACAATCAGAGCGCCCACGCTGACCTCTGTCCACTGCCCAGGGCACCGACTGTGGACATTTGAGTACCAGAACCAGACCATAGCGCAATGGAAGATGGTGGCCTGGTCTTATCAGGTCATGTAAATGTGCTGGTCACCTGGGGAAGAGATGGCACTAGGATGCACAACAGGAACATGGCACGTCAGCAGATGAGATTCTGCTGGGAAAACTGGCATTCATGTTGATGTTCTTTTGACATGTACCAAATAATTCTGATTAGGTCCGTGTAAATGCCTTCATGGAAAAGGTGTTCCCTAATGGCAGTAGTCACTTTCAGCAGGATAACATGCACTGCCACACTGCAAAAATTTTTCAGGAATGGTTTGAGGAACATGACAGTTCAAGGTGTTGACTTGGCCTTCAAATTCGCCAGATATCAATCTAATTCAGCATCTATCTAGCACATCCCACGAGCTAATCTATTCTATGTTGGTCCCACCTCACAACTTACAGATCTGTGGCTAATGTCTTGGTGTTTGATACAACAGCATGCACTCAAGGAACTCTCGATACCGTAGCATACTCCAGCACAAGGAAAACCTACATAATAGTAGGCAGATGGTTTTAATGTTATGACTGATCAATATTGAGTACTAAGTACAGACTACTAAGACCTGTCCACAGTTCTGTCAAGAAGGTTTATTTAAATTTCAGCCACAGTATACAGAGAAATAAATCACTCCTCAAAGACCATGGTGCAACACTGCAAAAACAGAACATCACAAGACTACATAAGTGCAGACAGGACAAAATACACAGTGCAAAGACAGCAAGAGAGCAACAATACAACAGGACAACATTTAGCTGTAGAACATGGTGAGGACTGGGGGGAGGTGCGGTCTTCTCAGTCTCTGCAAAAAGTAGAGATGCTGCCGGCCTTCTCGAGGAGCTGATGTTGAGGGTCCATGTAAGGTTCTACACAATGTGACCTCCAAGTAACTTGTTGCACTGGACGATCTTCCCTGAGTAGCTGTTGATGTTCATGTTGAACCCTCCTGAAGACAACAACCATCTTGTGTCCACATTCGGAAACAGGTTGTTGGCTGTGCACCAGTCCATTAGTTGCCACACCCCATAATACAAATATAATTTTTGTCCAGGTGGGTGAGGACCAGGTGAAGAGTGGTAGAGATGTCATTATCAATAGAGCAGTTAGGATGATACACAAACTGCAGGGGGTCCAGTGAGGGGGTGGGCAGCCGTGATTTTATATGCTTAATGACAAGCCTCTCAAAGCACAGGATGATAGTCATTGAGGCATGATACTGAACGTCTTTGGCATGGGGATGATTGCGGGTTGACAAAGCAGTTTCTCACATCAGCCATGGTCAGACAGAGCACCTAGTCATGGCCGGTGTTGTGGTCTGCTTCGCTGCCATGTCATTTTGTGCTTTAAACTGTGCATGATTCCACACATCTGGAAGGGAGGCCTCACCGTCACAGGCAGTAATGAATCCTTAGGCTATATCTTAACGAAAAAGACAAAAAGGTTGAGGCAGTTTGTCAACATTTCCACCCACTAGCTACAACTCCCCCTGTAACATGATACCACTGACACTGGGAGGGTGAAGGCAAGCATGTCTGGGCCAGAGCTGCTGTCAGCACAAGGGGGTACTACACAATATTAGGCAGGTAGATTCAATGTTAAGGCTAATAAAGCAAAATGGTAACATTACCTAGCTCTAGAAGCTCTAGCAACTAAGCTTGCATCAAACGGAGCCAGCTCATTCAAAATAAGATATTTATTTGACTTTTAACAGAAACAGACAGCTTCAAAACTACTCAAGTATATGCTCCTACAAAAGACTAGTACTGTACACACCAAAGGGGGGTGGGGGGTAGAGCAGCACTGTGACTGGCTTATCTGGAGAGTTGAGGAATGCGTTTTTTTATTAATAATGCTTTTATTGAAAATGCTTTCTTTTGAAATGCACTAATAGGATTACACTTCAAAGTATGCATAGCACATGGAGATGGGATTCTTATCACTACTAACTTAATCCTTCAATGGTGCTCGGGGGCCTGAACAAGCCGGCAAAGTTGTAACCCTTTGCTGGACCAAGGAAGTAGCAAACAAATGAGCTTTTCTGAACCAATAAGTCTTTTTGCAGTGAAAGCATGACAAGCAAACAAGCAAAAGGCATGGTCTTCAGTACTGATTTACCCTTGAAGTCTAATGACAGTCATAACTGAGGAAGCTGACCATTATGTGAACTCTTCCGATTGCAGCTTGGTCACATTTAGACACTGTAGTACAATAGTGCCATCTAGTGTTAGTCAAAGGAATTGCTTAAAAGTACAAGTCTATGTTCCCATAGCACAAAACAAAGAGAAGAGATTGGTGGTTTTACCGTGGTCGAGAGAAGAGGACCGCTCGACATCACTTGTGTGAACAACTACAGACTGTATCTCTTCTCTTCTTCCTCTTCAAAGTTCTGCAGCGTGTTGTACAGAACCAACTCCACCCATTTCTATCACACAAGAGGCCTCATGATCAGTCTAAATAGAACAGCAGATACTACAGACACTACACATTTAGCTGTCACCAAGGAGCTTCATGCAATCAAAACAGCTAAACTGACAGTCAGTTCTATTCTTCCAAATCTTTTTGCAACTTTAATACCTCTGATCCTCCTGACTTTAATCAAAATCAGAATCACTAGTTCTGAATGGCAAAGGATTGTGTCCGACCTTGAGGGTGGCAAATACCAAGTATTGTCTCACCTACACTCACCTACAAAGCCAAAAAGGGTCCAGCTCCATCTTATCCATCAGCACTGATCGACCACAAGTTACAGCTTAGAGCCTCAAGCACAGCTCGATTTGACACACTTCTTATCAAAAGTCAAAGACATGCATCAAGACTTCTCAGCTTTGACTGTCAGAACTGGTGAGACTCTCACTGTCCTCAAACACTGAAAACACTTCTTCCCCAAGCACTTAGGTTAACTACATGTTAACGTCAAACCTCCTAACACAAACTTCACAAATAGTTAAAGAATGCCTTCTGTGCGTGATATGATTGGGCCCTGCTTGAATATCAACTTTATCTGGTAGTCTAGTGGTTAGGGCATTTGCCCTGTTATCCGGAAGTCATGGGTTTGATTCCCAAGACCGCTAAGCACCTCTGAAGTACCCTTGAGCAAAATACCATCCCCACACATTGCTCCCCAGGTGCTGGGTTCCTGGCTGCCCGCTGGTTCACTCGGTGAATGGGTTACATACAGAGTAAGAATTTCATGCTGTTCACACTGTGTGCTGTGGTGTGTTCATGTAAGAATGGTTACTTTCATCTCTGGTAGAATCTTAGTCTATTAGCACCTCTTAATTTTAAGTCTAGACTTATTAGTGTGAGTGACATTTTCTTGTGGACTACAAAGAACCTTTGATAAGAGCATCTGCCAAATGTTGTGATTGTAAGTGCAGTACAGTCCTTCACCAGGCTCTCTTAGCAGGGACTTTCAACAAAGCTGCTTGCTTTCTTGGAAATCAAAAATTCAGCAATGTTAAATCATTTTAAATGATTTCCTGTAGAGTGACCTTATAATATTGTGATGCTGCACAATCGTTAAAATCAAACCAAATGCTTTCATCAAATCTCACCATCCATCACATGCACCTATACACATGCTATGCCTTAATGTAATTTATGTAAATGTATCAAGGCTGAGGCTACACATTAAATGTGGATGAACTACAATTCAAATGTTAAGAATCAATGTTCAATAACATCAATCTGAATTAAAAGATTGTAATGTCCACAAATATGCACCAAGACCATCCTGCAACATAAATAGCATCAAGAGTAAAGTTGTAATAAAATCTTTTAAAAGTGGAGATTAAATCTCAAGGCAGATCTGAGTCAGTTCGGCATGCATAGTGACTCCAACATAATGAACAGGTGCAATAAAAATCAAGAAATTACAAGAATCTATTAAAACAACAAACACAACTAACATGTTTTAATTTGTCTTACCTTTTGCAAATGATTCTCTTCCCATTGCCTTGAGATGTATTACATGACCCTCTGTCCTTTCATAATAGAGAGTCCTAAGCCTTCTCCCAAGCCTCAACAGGTGCTTTTGGCTCCTGTTCAAGCTGTAAGTGCACATACAAACACCACACTGCTTCAGAGACTAGCAGCACAGTCAGACGTGTATTTGCTATTCATATGATAATAGCTTTCCTACTTGCACTTTAGGACACTTAACAGAATGCACCAGGGATAGGAATAAATCTCACAGTGGTTCAATATGACAATATTTTTCTTTAGGAGAGGACTGAACAAAAATTCAAATATTTAACTTATATTTTGGTATGATTCTGAATTATTTTAAAAAATCCTAAATAGACAAATGTGACTGATTGACCTATATACACATTAGCAAAATGCAGAAGCCATTCTCTACATAAACCATGAAGCAAACACACCAGTTACTCTTCTAAAAATGACAAAGGCTGACTAAATGCTTAAATGACTCCAACATGGTGAATAAGCATTTTATGGAATGTGAACACCTACCTCAATATTCTGGACGAGAGCCCAGTTTCTCAAAGCTCTTCACTAATACACATGCCTTCTCAAAACTCCTTCATCTTCAGCAGCTCCCAGTCATGCAGGTTGAGCAGCTTGTGTGTAATTATCTGTAACATGGAGTTAAAAAAAAAACAGAACCTACTCAATGAGTAAGCTGGGACTTGTAATTAATTTTCAGACAAACTACTGATCTGCCTCAATAACACAGAAGAGTGCTTTGAGATTTTTAGCTATACAGGGGAAAAAGATTTAGAATGACAAAGGAATGTAAAAATTTATGAATAAATAATTAAACACTAAAACATGCACACGTCCAGACCTGACTGAGTACCTGTTTCAGAGCATTGATATTTTCATGTGTAAGCAGGGAGATGTCCATATCAGAACACACAGACTCATGGCCCATTTCATCCATCAGGCTCCTAATTTCCTCTCTGAGGTCAGAGAACACCTTCACCTTGCTCTCCTGTGCCAACAGATGGGATGGTGCAACAACAGTGATTAATAAGCAAGATCCTGTGGTGAGTGATGATTACTCAAGCTCTAAGTTATCCTAAATACCAAGGGGTTTAAAAGAAGAGGCAAAGAAAAAAACATAGTTAGCAGCCACGGAGCGGAGCCTCTACCCGAATGCTCCCTCAGCCGCTCATTCTTTTCCTCTTGGACGTCCTCCAGACAACAGTGGAGGCTTTTTTTCCATCTGCAAGAATGTCAGGACTTCTACCTATAATGAGTGAATACGAAACTGCTAATGCTGTTGAAAAACAAATTACGAATCAAAGCACAACATGTTGTTTGTATGGTTCCATAGAGACACCTCTGCTTGCTGGTAGGGATTATACTGGTTTTGATGCAATGTCTTAGAGTTTTCTCTTTAGTGATTATGGTTGTCAAAAAACCTTGTAATGAACATTACTGGAAACGATTGATTTTTAAAATTGGGGGTACACCCCCCCAGTTTTGTAGTTGTAAGCCTAAACGTTCAGTGAAGAAGTGTGTCTTCAGTTATTGTTTGACAACAGCAAGGGTCTCAGCAGTTCTGGTGGTCAGGGGAAGTTTGTTCCACCATTTTGTTTCCAAAACCAAGAAGAAACATGATGCATGTCTTCCACATAAATCTAGAAGAATTATAACTGTTTTAGCTGTATGAAATAGTGAAATGTGCAGTTTCTGCTGAGTGTGCTGCTTGGAGACAACAAGCTGAGTTGGTAATACACAGAGCTTTGGAGAGGAAAGAGAGAAGAGTTGTTCACACAACTACAGACCAGCCTGATCTTTTTTAAGATTGACTACAGCTGATTTGAAAACAGCTATATAAACATAGATGAGAAGATCCTGGGATATGGTCAGAAGCATGGGTGGTGAGATAATACCAAGTGGTGATGTAGGGATTGAGGCTGTCAGGAGTCAAAGAACATCAGTAGAAAGCAGAGGAAACAAGGTAAATAGAGGGTGGGCGGCAGGTTGAGAGAGTGTTGAAAAGAGGAGAAGGTGGCTCTGGTCAAAAAAGGTCAAGGACGTTAGTTGAGTTATGGTTGGGAGAAGAATTGTTGAAGTACAGAGCAAGAAATAACAGAACCTAAAGGATGCTACATGTATGTATCTCCTCATTGGGGAAGTTGAAATCACCAAGAACAACAAATTGAGATGTACATATACAATTTTAGACAATTAAAATAGAAATTTCCCTGTATGCTACATTCAGAAGGTGGACGTTGATGGGTTAACACTATAAACATTATTTCAAACTGCACGTTTTAGAAAACAAGAATAAACAAACCATCAACGTGGAGCTTGACTGAAAACCTGTTTTACCACAACCTTAAGTGATGGATGTAACACAGGGACAAACTCAAACCTTTGAAATACAGCCGAGGTACAGTTAGCATTAATTAATGTAAAAAATAATAAATTACAATTTAGCACAACTGACTGTTGCAACTGGGAACTATTCTATTATACTGCACTGCTCCTGTCGGATGTCGAGCCAGAAAACATACCTCTTGCCAATATGTGCTTGCCAATGCTTCGAGTTAGACATATATGTGGTAACCTGGGGTAAAAGGCCCCCAACAGTATTTATTTTGGTTGTTATTTTTGTTATTATCCCTTGGATCTCTTGGACACAACTGCATGAAGAAGGGACCAAACACCTTGATACTGATATTCAATACACCTTTTATTAAGCAGTCTCTGTTCACAGTACAAATACGGTCTGAGCCTCCCACCCCCAACCCGTGCATTCACAGCAGAGTTGACACACAACACCCCACACTAGGTCCCACAGCAAACTAGATTTTAAACTCACTGCACACACTTCTAGTGGTAAGGAGAGCACACAAAATACGGTTCCCTTGACATACCAGAAATTTTGTAACCTTCTACCAATGGGGTCAGAAAACTATCACAATATTTAAAAACCATGACACTCGGATTATTGTTAGGCACTGTAAGCAAATACCTTCATAGAAATAGCTAACATGAACAAAATAAATCAGAATGAAAGTTGATTCACTAAACACTGACATCACTAAACACTGTTTCCAGTTATTATACACAAGTAAATAAATAAATACAGCTGCACAGTAAGATCGAACAAAAATGCATTGTGTATGCTAGTATAAGCTTTATTTGGATTGACAGAAGCATGTAACACAGAGGAAAATAAACTACTTTGGCTTACTCTGCTCGTTTTTATTGTGGGGTCACAAATGACCCCACTGGTACTCGGTGCAACAATGGGTACTTGACAAACTCCAGTAAACAATAAAAGAAGATATCTGTAAGCATGTTGTGCATAGCAATAAAAGGTGAAAAGTAACAAAATTCGCAAACAATTGAATGCCTGGTACTTGTAGGGCACGAGGTTAAAGAGGCGGTGGGGTCGTTTTTTACCCCAGCGGTATGTCTAGGGTTAGGGGAGAGGGAGAAACAAACAAAAATATTCACATTAACTGGAACAGAAACTAACTCAATCACCCCAAAGGAAAGGAAGGAAAGTTAAAAAAACAAAAAAAAACAACGTCCTGGGCCTCTGTCGCCACCCCGAGGCCCTCTCAACCAAAATAAATAAACAAATACCAAGCCCCTGGCTGGCAGCGCCGCAGTCCCTCGTGCTCCGATGCACAGTTACGGACACGTTACGGTTTCCGATTCTCTTTGTCCCTTGTTCCACCCGGATTTCTCTCAGCACGCTACGGGGGCCACCATCCAATCCACCGGCTGCCCACACTCGCTGGGCCTCGTCCTTGGCGTCCTTCTCCGTCCAGCCCAACCACAAACCTCAGAAACACACATGCACAGAAACCTTAACCCCTCGTCTCCCCCCTTGGCCCATGACTGGCTCTCACACACCCTAGGTAGCTTAGCCACTTCGCTGTATGCCAGCTGGGGATCGCAGAGGGTTTCCGTGCCGTCTCACTTTCGGCTCCGTTGCACCGTCGGCCGCCTCTCGCTACTACTCTCTCTTATTGCTGGCCGTCTCCACCCCGCAGCAGGCCACCTGTAGAATAAAATAAAGAGACGTCGTCCTCACCGTGACTCAGCTCGCCTTTCCGCCATTGCCAGCCCCAGACTTGGACTCTGGAACCTCAGTCCGCTCACAGACCCGAATGTGGCGAGGCTGCTGTCTTCCAGTCGCTTGGAAGAATCTTCTTGGCCAACTTTCCCCCACAAAAGTCCAAGGAAACTATGCCCCCCGAAGCACGGCCATGCTGATAAAGGCCCCAAGCCCTGCCCAGCTTGTTACCGCTGGCTCCAGCCACACAGGACCAAGTGCTCCCCGGCTCCCCTGGCTCTTGCTTAAAGCATCCTGGGAGAATGAGCCATTACAATTACAGCCAGAAGAGGCCCCAATGCACAGCTTCTGACCAAGGTTTTGCTACAGAGTGTGACCTTTAGAATACACTATATGGACAGTATTAGGATGCCTGTCATTACACCAGCAGGGACTTTAATGACATTGCATTCAAATACATAGACTTTAATATGGAGTTGGTCCCCCTTTGCAGCTACGGCAGCTTCCACTCTTCTTGGTAGGCTTTTCACAAGATTTTGGAGTTTCTGTGGGAATTTGTGCCCATTCATTGTGTAGAGCATTTGTGAGGTCAGGCACTGATGTTGGACGAGAAGGCCTGGCTTGCAATCTCCATTCCAGTTTATCACAAAGGTGTTGGTGTAACAAAGATTTTGTGTGTGTATTTGTGGTTGAGCTGAAATTTGTGGCTATTTAGTAAGTGTCCCCCAAAACATTACTTCAGACAAAACTATGAACACTGCAAGTGTCAGTGTCTTCCTTCACAGTACTGTGTACAAGAAAAAAGGTAGCCAGTGCTGTCCAAATATTATGGTTAGGGGCCTGCTTTGACATTAGCTCCATTTTAAAGTTCAAGTTCAGTGTTATTTTATTGTCATCAGAAGTGTATACATATACAAGGGGATGAGACTACCTTTCTCCATGGACCACGGTGCAGCATATAACAACATTTAACAAAGAGCATGTTACAACAGAGACACAAAACAACAGTATAGTGTGAATGGGATTTAAACCTTACACAGTGACTAGTATTTCACCATGATATTGGACAAGAAGCAGTTAGCAGTAAAGTTACAACTTCAGGGACAAGTAGCATGGTGAAATTGTTTTTATTTTAACTTCCCAGGCTCTGCTTAGGAATTAGTTGCCATTAGTTCTGTAAACCAGTTCTCCAGTGCACACTGTACACACTAGCTGAGGAGAGCCAGTCTGATTGGTTATCTTTTTATTTCGGAAGTGTTTTTACAGACAGAAATCTTATTCATTCTTTACAACATGCATAAAACCTGACAACATGCATAAAACCTTCCATATTATGGGTAATCCCATTTTATTGATGTTAATATCACAAGAGTTTAATGTAGTACATGAATACTTTGTTTTCCCCAATCTCTACTGGGCAAACATACAAGTTAAGCAGTAAAAACAAAAGAAACCAAAATAAACTAACAACTATTGTGAATTAACTGGTTTCATGATAAAAATACATTTAGTACAAAATGCCTCAGTCCATGTTAAAGGTTGTAAGGAGTGTTTCGGTTTTAAAGGCACAACAACAAAAACAGCCTGGTTTGTACTTAAGGTGAAAGAGAGTTTGAAACATGAACCTGTAAAAAATTATTTACCCATTACAGATGGACTTCTGGGAATGAATAAAATATTTACAAAAATAAAACAAAATGAAAACCTCTAAAAACTTTGACCTATTGGCAACACTTTTAAATACTGAACTCTAACCAAGCCCTTTTTGTTTTGCAAGGCCTACTAGTTGCACTCTTAGTTGAAGAATGTGGCAAAGAGGGCGCTAATCTGCTATTTGTAGATGAATGTTTAAGCTTATCTGTTCGAAGAAACCTCATGTAATGCATGTTGTATGTTCATCATCTCTTTCAAAGGAAAATGACTGCCTCTTTACTCTCTTTGTGATGGAATTTGTGGAAGTGGGTTGTTTGCGATATTTCTACTGCTACTCTTGTGCAGAATGGCAATCTTTATAGACTCACTGTTGTCGTTGTTTCATTTTCTTATTATATTATTCTTAATATACAAAGTTTAGAGATATTGTTTTCTGTATACTCCGTGAATAAACTATGCAGACACAACTGACTAATATAAAAAATATTATTAATAGATGAACAGAAAGAGATCTTGATTTCTTCAATAGATAACAATTCTCAGTTATAAAATGAGCATAACTAGATTCTCAGTCACAGTTTCTACTAAGCATTATTTGCCTTTAGACAGATATCAAATAATAATTATTCAAAAAGAGAATGTTTTTTAATTCATACAAAAATATGTTAATATTAGGCATTTTCATAATAGTTAAGTACCTACCGTAACAATAGTCTTGCTATAAAAGTAAGAAAACGCTTGACTGGTAATAAATTGTTGTTGATAAGAGTATTGTTAAGACTTATTTATGATTTATACTCTGGATTCCCTTCTGCTTCAGCAAATCATTCAGCATGTATAAATATGTTTGTTTTCTGAAAACATATAATGGACATACGGGTCAGTAACATGTTATATAGTGTTAGTGGAGATATTTCTGTGTGTATTTCCCATTTTTTAAATTTCTTTAATACCCAGCTTGTTAAATCAGGATACAGATTACACAGAAGAAGCACTTACTGAAGCTGCAGCATCATCTGTGGCATAAGAAACTGCACTATGAACAGTGTAGAATGACAGTGCGCACATTTCTTTGTCATCAGGTCCGAAGAAAGAACCTCGCCTCAAATAATCTATGACCTGTGTGTTGCAGCAAGCTAGGATTACATTTACACCAACCTCTTTATAGTCTTTCAATAGTCCTTTTAAGGTGCTCATTCCTGTAGTGTCAATGAAAGGTATGGAGGAAAAATCCAAGATTATGGTATGAAAATCCAACTCACTAGCTATGAGAGTGGTACTTACATCACCATTTTCCTTGTTAAGCTTCTGTGAAGCTTTTGCTTTTTTCTCTAGTTTTTTCCTCCGGGATTTTTCAAGGAATGGCTCAAGTCCAACTGCTTTGTATAAGGACTTTAGAAAAAAGTCCTTATTGGCATAATAAAGGGGAGCCTGAAAGCGGAAAATTTTTACCTTGGGAAGGGTCACAAGGTTGTTATAGTCGCCCATGTCCTCATAGTGATTAGTGTTCTCAATTTGGCCCAGTAGTGAAACCTTAGGATACTGAGTTTGAGCCACAACACATATAATTGAAAAGACTATCCCAATCACTAGTCCAAGCTCCACACTAATCAGAGCAGATGAAAACATGGTCACTATCCAGACAGCTGCGTCAATCTTACTGAGATGCCAAAGCCTGGGAACATCTCTAAATTTACGCAGGGCTCCTCTTAGGCTGACAATAATGATGCAGGCAAGGACACACTTCTGCAGGGAATAGAAGAATGGGGCTAGAAATAAAAGGACTAACAGCACGACTAAGGCACTCACAACACTAGAAACTTGTGTCTGGCAACCTGTTGAGTCTTTCACCATAGTTTTGGCCAAAGCAGCACTTGTAGTGAAGCAGTGAAAGAAAGACGGAATTATGTTACAAAAACCTATTGCCAGCATCTCCTGGTTTGGTCTTACAGTGTATCCATTCTTTTTGGCAAACATCTCTGCCAAGGAAACAGTAAAGGCAAAACTGATTACAGCCAATGGAATGGCATCAATTGCTATCCTTGGCATCAGTTCAAAACTCGGGACCTTTGGGGAAATGAAACCAGTTGGAATGTCACCTGAGATACTAGAGCTGTACTGGCCATTAAGATCAGCAAAATGGGACACAATGGTAGCAACTGCCACCACTACAAGTTCTGTAGGCAGTGGCATCTTCAGACGATCTTTGTACCGATCCTGGAGCTCCTTCCCTCCAACTAACACAGCAATACAGATAGCACTTGTGATCATATCACAGAAGTTGGTTTTGTGTATGTTCTTAAAAATGTTGATCCAAGTCACCACAACTGTTCCATAGCCCTGGTGGCGGGGCAATTTGAGGCCCAGTAGATACTTAGCCTGGACGGTTAGAATAGTGCATGAGGCACCAGTGGCAAAGCCATCCAACATTGGAGCAGAGAGGTAAACAGAGACAAAACCCAGTCTAAACACAGCCATCAGTACCTGGAGAAAAATGCAACATATTAGTGTTGCACAGTAAACTCGTTACGTTTATAATTGTAAATTAATGTAATGAAATAAAATACCTGGTAAATTCCAGCAAGGAATGTTAATGCTGTTGCAATGCTGATAGCGTAGCATTCCTTTCCACAATTCATATTAATGGAATTTGTTGTGAGATTAATTGCAGTTTTGCTGTAGTCTTTAGTAATGTTCCATCCTTCATCCAAAGAGCTTAGCTTACTCTCATCACTTATATCAAAACCAGCCAAATAGACCTCTCTATCTACAACCTGCCCCACCATTAAACTCATAAGACTGAAAATACCTACAGATACATGCCTGGATGTACCCAAGATGAAGTAGATGATATTCCCAAAAAATGATGTGTACAAACCATAAATAGGTTCCAAGCCAGCCAGGAGGCAGTAAGCAATGGCTTGAGGCACCAAAATTATCCCCACTATGACTCCTGACATCAGATCACCCCACACATATTCCTTTATCTTGTACTTTGGCAGCCAGAGCACCACAGGGAAGAAGCCTGACAGTATGCTCTTTACTTTGGGCACAGAACAAGAAAGCTGATGGTGCAATTTGGTCCTAAGGGCCTCTACTGGTCTCTTTCTCTGTCGAGCTCTGCGTTCCAAAGAGCTCACTGGTAAAGATTTTACACCCTCCATGTCTTCTAATGATGAGGTACCCATGTGCAGAGGAGGCTGTTAACCTGTCTCCTGAAAGATGAAAAAAGGACAAACAAACAATCTTTAATCAATAATAAAAGGTAGTAAAATGTGCTGATAAAATTCACCTCCTGTCTTATTTGTTTTATTTATTTGGTTATTTCTTCAAGTAGAGGGCTTGATGACTACACTCTGAAACATTAAGTGGCTTATCAAATACTAAGCGTTTTCTGATGAGAATGCAAATGCAGGAGTCTTTTAGGTGGTATTGTAGAAACCTTATGCTAAGGTGAGTCTGCTGTTATCCCATCAAGTTGTTGACCCCCAACCTAAGTAATGTTAATAAGGTGCTACTGGCCCATGGTCACAGTTATGACATTTTTAAAAGCAATGCACTATATAAGAAAGTGGTAAGATTGTATGTTACTGAGGCATGAGGAGGTGATTATGTTTACTCCACACAGATTAAAGTGACTGCTGTGAATTTGAGCTTTGTAGGGCAGAAAGCAAGTTTCTAATTTTATTTCTCAGCCGATTTTATGTGACATCTGTTCAGAACACCCTTCATTTTATGATGGAAGATATTAAGGTGACCCAAGTAACAAAGGCTTGGCCTAACACCATGCCCCTTTAATTTATTACTGACCTTGGTTTTGAAGTTTATTGACATGACTTTGTATCCAGGGTTATATCAGCATTTATTGAGGTCATCATTAACTAACGGGTCTATTTTATGGTGGTTATAAAAGAGATCATTATCATATTTATATTTTACCCGTCAGGAAAGATATCCGAGGTAAATTAATCAATGCTTAAAGCAAATTTTCCATCAATCCACAATTATATTTACATGAACAAAAGAGCATTTCAGCATGAGCACGTAAACAAATAGTTACAAATGAAGTTAGGTTATTTCCTTAAAAGCACCTTTGAACATGGAAAAGTAAACAATGTGTGAAGTTGTATCATGATATCTTAATGTCATTAAAGCAATCTGCACTGTTCACCTCACTTGGACCATGCCAAGTTAGGAATTATACACATTAATTGCCTTAAATAAAGAGGGTTTGAGAGATGGACATTATCTGAGAAACATTTTAACCAATGGTCTTGGCATGCAGCATGTTAGAAAATCTGTTTAACAGGTAAAGTTAATAAAACAAAACTACTATTTAACCCAAACTGGTAGTTACTAGCTCCATAAGTGTTTGGGATATTCTTGAGAGACATTTTTCTTTTTTTCTCTCAAATTGTGCAAAAAAAAAAAAAAAGTCACTCACCCAGAGAATGCAATGTGAAGACACCAGGTTGAAGTCCTGACAATGTTTAAAGGTGTAGAAGACAACTTATTTTATTAAAAAACCTACATAAACACGTCCTTTGCAGCTTTGCCTAGGCTATGTCTCAGAAATCCAAGATACAGGCCGGCTGGCACATGATATAAAAACATAAAGGCAGTCCTTTGTGAGATATTGCCCGGTTTTATAGGCTGAAAACACAAGGGGTGGGGCTGTTGCCTCTTTACAGGGTTGTACATAGTGATAGTAGGTTGTCAAGTCCTCCATTGAGCAACATCAGCAGGCTCAGGGCAAAGGGTGCAGTCCATCTTGCACTGCGTGGGGTTGTCTATCAGGCTGTGTGCTTTCCACTGCATACCTCACCTAAAGGGGCAACCAAGTGTCAGCATCTGGCTCATGTGTGTCACATATTACTCTCATAACCTGCTGTTTAACTTTTGCAACCTGCTATTTAGGATTATGCACATTAGAGTTCTAACTACTTATTAACCTGTTATCCTCCCCCTTACCCAAAGACACTCATGCCCATGTTACAGAAGCATAATTCATTCTAGGGACTTCTGTTCCCCTATCAGTACTCTACCAATTTTTTTCAACAAAACTTGTTATATTCATTATGTGTCAGGGTCAGAAGCAAGTGTTTCCTAAGATTTTAATGGTAGCATTTGGCTTTTTTTTTTTGTTTAACCGAGAGAGTGATTATTTCCAAGATCAGTTAATTAGTGGACAGTCCCTCCTGGCTCAGCACCTCCCCTATCTGTTTGCTCTGCTATCGTGAAAGGTGCCTCTGACACTTGCATGTATTCTGCAAAGAAACACAGAGAGAGAAACTGACGATGTTACATTAGAAGATGTGGAAACATTGACTATGTTTCATGAACGGACCTGATCGTTTTTGTGTATGTTTGATTTCTTTTATATTTATATATTATATATGGGGCAACAATGCTGTTATGTTAAATACATTTCTGCAAGCCTTCTGACGCTAAAGCAGATTGAAACCCTTTGATACTGTATGTGTCTTATGATCACTGGTTTGATTTGGATCTGTGGCACCACTATGTGAGAGTCTTAAAATTGATTTTAAGTTTTTCATGCATGTTTAATGCATGTTTCTCCACATCACAGTCCTATGTGATATGTTTTTTCATTCTTCAGAGGGCTATTATGGATTTACACTTTAAATGAGGAGTGCTAATTCAAGATAGGAACCCTTTCGTAAGTCATAGAAATATGAAATTTGTTTCTAGATAGATTATAATTAATATAAAGGTTGCAGTCAGCTCCTAATTTTTGCTCCAGAGATATTATTTGACTTGTTCCAGTACAGTAAGGAGAGGGACAAAAGGCTGTTACTATACTGCAGGCTGAAATTTGGCTTTGTTTCTGAATAAGGCCCTTGTGTCTGTTAGTTGAGGATTGACCCTAACTCAGTTCTGATAATCCATGCTATTTGACATTGTTGTTTATGTTTGAGCAGGTGTCTTCATGGAATAAGCTATAAGGGAATTAAAGATGACCTAAATATGATTCTTGGGAAAATTCTGAACTTTATCAAATTTATGAGCTGTATGCGCTTTGTTGGAATAGTGTGTGGGAATTGACATTACAGTCTAAACAATGTATTGTAATTTAAACTGGATTACTGGAACTTATAAATAACATAATATTAACAAACCATCAGTAGACATACAAAGATTAAGATGACTGAGCGATGTTGGTTCCATGTTTTCATCCAAATAGCTGTTTTGATTTCAGACTTTTTAAGTGCCTGCAAATACATGGGAAGCCCTCATTGACAAAGCCTGCTTTCGTGGGCCATAATAGAAGGAGAAAGAGCAACTCACCCACATCAAAGGAGCAAGTAAGTACAGTGAAGAACACATTTGCCACACTTCGCTTGCTGTATTTCCTGGTGTGGGTCAGCTCGATTAGCTTGCTTTGAATTGGGCAAGGGATGATGGGAAATCGCGTCGCTTCATACTGAGCTTTCCACCTCAGCAGCCAATCCAGGACAGATGGAGTGAGAAGAGGGAGGGGCGGGATGTGGGCTATCTGTCTAGTTGCCATGGAAACAGTGCCTCCCACAGTCTTGACTGAGAATATCTGAACATAAAAGGGTGACAGTCTCTTTAGAAAATTAATATGCTTCATGACACTGAGGGTTCTATTTTACATAGCGGAATGAAATTGATTTGTGATTGCATTCTGTTTATAAAGACGGTATTGTCTTGCTCAGCTATGCTGTTAAAAGACACGCTTGTGCCTCATAGTGAAAAGTGTCTTTTGTATAAAGCCGCCCTAAGGGCGCTGACCTACAATCTGGTTTTCTATGTAACATTACTATAATGACACTTATTTTTGGAATGTAAGATATTTTTTTGAGTATAAAGCACATTGTTTGAGATAATATTATAGAATTTCAGACTGGTGCTTTTTAATAGTTCTGATTTAGAAATAAATATTCTATGACATGTTTGCTTTCAGCGTTAGTGTAAACTGATGCATACTGCTGTATAGAAACATGTTTTTCCTGCTCAGACACACTGCTGTCAGGTCTGTGGAAGTATAAACACACACAAGCTCACATTGTACAGATTAAGCAAGCAGGTTAGGACCAACCTGTTTACATGTAAATGTTTACATGTGTCCAGCCAAGTAATGGACCAAGTCACTTATTGCAAGGATATGCTGGAGACGAGTCACGTCTCACGTTCCAGAATCCATGTCCCACTTATCTTGTAGAGTTGTAGCTCACTGTTTTTTTCTCTGCTGGTCAGACAACTTAAGTAATGGTGGTTATTATTATTTAGATTTTTATGTGATATCATTTACCTGAATGTGGTCAACTTTTTAGAGTTAAAACTGACAAACAAAATTCTTCAGTGGTAGGCACTGACTGAATTTGTTAATGTTTCATGCAAAGCTCTCCACTGGAGCAGGTAGAGTTACTTATTATATTATAAGGAGGGAGTGAATTTGTGTCCAAGTGCAAGGTTTAGGTGACAAGAATCTGACTCCAAGCAGGCCATTGATGGAGCAAAGCTAGTAATTAACAAAATTAACAGCAGTAGCTAATGATTACTCATTACCTGTCTTTTGTGGTATTATGTTTTGCAGAAAATGCATGCATTTCACATGTATTCCATTTTATTTATTAGCAGATTAATGAGACTGCACTGCATTCTAACACCTGTTATAACATTTAATCTGAGGCTTGTGATTTGACCTTTAGACACAATACAGACAAATATTTAATTCACTGAGAACTGTAAAGCTACAACCTAAACATTGCTACTGTTTGGAAATGGTTTCCGAAGGCACAATGACACAGATGAGTGACAACATTAACTATCTGCCTAATATTGTGTTGGTCCCCCACCGGTGCTGCCAAAATAGCCTTCAAAATGTTGACACCAGATCAGTTAAGTCCTGTAAGTTACAGACCAGGGCCTTCATGGATCTGACTTGTTTGTCCAGCACATCCCATAGATGCTGAGTCTAATTAAGATATGGAGGCCAAGGCAACACTTTGAACTCTTTACTATGTTTCGTAAACAGTTTTTGCAGTCTGGCAGACCCCTGCCATTAGGGAATACTATGCTTGGTCTGCAGCAATGTTTAGGTAGGTGGTACATGTCGCAGTAACATCCACATGGATGCCAAGACCCAAAGTTTCCTTCTCTGGATAAGCAATATACACACAAACACACACAGATGTCCACATGATGTGATTGCTCAGATCAGGCCTCATTATTCCTTTGCTTCATGGTCTGGTTACGTTTTGTGAGTACGTTATATAAGACATTTTGTGCCATGTTCATTTTCTTGAAAATGAATTATTTCAGAGTAAAAATTTGGTTATATTATTCTTACACCAACTGAATACAACCTTTTACACACTTTACATTGCTCATAATTGCTGTGTTAAAGGTATTTTTTAACTCTTTAAACATATTAAATCATTCATTCAAATTGCAAACCAACCACGTCTAACAGTTTGACTTTTATGTTTTGCTGTGTTGTGAATTGTAATGAGCTGCCAAAGGTGACCAGAGCAGCAGAGTCCCTCTCTATCTTCAAAAACCTTCTGAAGACTCATCTGTTCAGAGAATGTCTGTCTTCTTGCAGTACTCCTACATAAAAATTTTTAGCACTTAATACTCTCCTCTGGTTCTCACACTGTCTTGAAACTTGAGTGTTCCTCAATGAATAAGCCACTTTGGATAAAGGTGTCAGCCAAATGAACATAATGTAATGTCCAAATAGCACTGCTGTGCTGGCAATAAAATGTGCCTATTCTGTTAAGCTCCTACCACAGTAAACCGTAAAATGGCGAATGGCATTGTGTTCTGCAGACATATCATTTTGCATGTACGTAACACATACGCAACATCTACTTATGTAATGTGGGCAGTTTAAAGATGTGATTTACTCTGTGAACAGCTACAGAATTATATTTAAGCCCAGTAACAATCTGCAGACGAGTGGTATGTCTCAGAGTGTTAGACAGTACAGTATAAATACAAAAGTGTATTAACATTGCAAACATGGTAGCAATAACTTAATGTTTCCCACCATTTAGTTTATTGCATATGCCACTTTAAAAACTGTGTCAAATAACTTTGCCGGACTTCATGTCTGGGCTTTTCCACATTATTACCTTACCCTCGCAACCAAGACCAACTGACCCCTAAAAGCCACTTAAATCATTAACCCTGGCTTCTCTAAAACAGATTTCTTCATCAATCCTGCACAGGCAATCTGTTGTCTACAGAGACGATCAACTGGCAGCTTCAAAAACAATTTGTCCTCAATGTAGAACAAGAACTGATGTGTAAAAATAAAGACTAAGTGTTTCAGGCTGCAGTATTCTGAATATAGTTGGTGACCTGGTAAAATCTGATGGATGCCTTGTGAATGTAGATCAGTTCTTAAATCAAAGCTTCAAGTAATAATCAGTCTTTCGATAGTCTGTTAGAAAATAAAAAATAATTTAGAATTGAAAATAGAATTAGTGTTGCTCTCGTTTGTTTTCATTATTTAAAGTAATACGTTTTGTGGTTTACCAAGCCACACGTAATCCAGATTTCAGACAGTGTTAGCCTTCATCATGGGACCACTGGCTAGACTCTGTATTTTGTCGCTGTCCAAGGGGAAACAAGTATTTCAAAAAAGGAACTTTTCTGGAGAAAGCATAAACACGTTACTTCCAAAATACTAACAGAGTATATTTCTAAAATGTGCTTCATTCTCTCATTTGCTGATTTGGAAAGTGTCTCTGAGCTATAAATGCTGAAGTGTCTCTGAACTATATAATCCTATGTCTTTTTTTATAAGTACACATGTGAACCTGTTTTAATTATTTATTGCTGTGTTTTAATTCTTGAGCAATGAGGCAGTTACATTGATCTGTCTTGAGGATATTTGTAGGGTTAGGTGAAATACATTTGTTTTGCCTCATGGAACAATATAAACTGATTTTGTTGATCAGTTGAACATATTCTCAGCTTCTTTGAATATGCATCTTGTGTTCTGTGGTACCTTATGTAACTTATCATGTGAATGTACAAGAGTGTACTAGAATCACATGTAAACCAAACTGCCGACAGCTTGGATGACTGTCTTCTTCTAAAAGTCTGTGACTTGTTCCGCTTTAGATTTTGGCCTGTTTAATTTTCCATCACCTAGACTGGAACAGTCCTGCCTGAGCATGGCTTGTAATGCATGTGAAAATAGTTCTGGTGTCACAGTTGAAACCCCTTTAAAAAATGCCTTGATTTTAAAATGAACATTTGATTTTTATAACATTTTTTGGGGGAAAAAACCCCCACTGTAGTTATAGTGTTGTTACACCCGGTATTTCATACTGCAGCATATTTTCCAGTACAAAGTAGCACATTAGCCTTTATCCTGAAGGCCTAATTTTTATGTGACCATATTCATTAAACACTTCAAGACAGAATTTAGTTTAAAAAATATTTATTTTCACAGACAGTTTCCCTTGAGACAGTGATATCCAAACAGTTTCTCCCTGATACACTCTTTATCCTCTGAATTTCTAAAATGTTGCTATGAGATGCATCCACATGTCTCTTCTTATGCCATCATGTTAAAGGAACATCTCTCAGAGAGTTTAGCAAGCCCCTGTGGACAAAAAAGGAAAATCAGATTTGTGACCCATAATATGTCCCTAGGTTTGCCACGTTCTCTCAGTCCACATATTGTATTTGAAACAGTTTTTAAAATGGGGTTTGTACGTATCACATTTGTAAGACTACTACTGTAGGTTAATATCCTCTGTACTCAGTTAACTAATTCAGGTGCTCTAAGTATTAATTTATGTCTAAGATTTTGCTGTACACAAATCGGCATGTTTCATTTTAATATGCAGACAAGTTACTAGAAAGCAGTGCTTTGGCTTAGTGGTTTAGCTACAGAGTTCGGGAGAGTGTATCTCCCCGTGTAAGTCATACATTCAGCCTCACCTGACTGTAGCACAGGCTGGAACTGGCCAGCCATGCAGATCTCCTCCTGCTTTTGGCGAACAATGCGCTGGATGGCAGGCGGCAGACCACGGGGGTTACGGGAGAAAACCAGGGCATAGCCATCATCGCAGGTGCCATCCTCCTTTAGTGTGCGGCAGGCATAGGTGATAGCATAGTTGTCATAGTCGGTATCAATGACCCAGTAGTTGTCACCTGCATGAATAAACAATGCTTTCATATGGATCAAGAAAAGTGCAGGAGTTGGATGCTACACAAGTATAGGCTGCGTGCTCTCTTTTTTTGAATGAATGAATCTTTGTTGGAGTGTGTTAACTGACCTCCGCTGGATAGGTAGCTTGCCAGGCCCTGGTAGGTCATGAACATTTTACCAGGAGTGGTGGGGTCAGGCACAGTGTACTGGGCAGCCATATCAGCACATACAACCCAGAAACTAGGTAAGAAAAGGACAGTTTGCATTGTAGTTATTATTTTATTTCAGTTTACTATTAGTTATTTTTTTATTTCAGTTTATTATTTTGCTCTGTTTTCCTGTCAGTCTGTCTATCTATCTTTTTTCATCTCACACTGCCTGTTGTTTTGTTAACTATTCGGTTCTTAACTTACCCAAACAGAGTGACACGACCCTTGGAAGAAGCAGTCATAGTGCCATCTTCATCAATAGTGTATTCTGCTGAAATGTTGTCCTGGAGGAAGAGTCCCTCAGGGTCTTTCTTCTGCTGGGCGTACCATTTACCTGCATACTGTGAGTAAAAAGCTGAGGTTAGTGTACCTTATTCATATTAGCCATAGCAGTTAACAGTATCTGTATTGTACAGTTCAACCCAGGAATGTGCAATGCAGGTGTTCACTCATTATCCTTCCTTCTTTCATGTTGTCTAGACTCACCTTTTTTGGGTCAAAGTCTTGCTTGACTGTGAAGCTGTCCACTACACAAGAAGCAGACCAGCAGCGCTCGATATAGGACAAGAAGATCACGAGCAGGGCAAACTTGTAGTACTCCATTCTATACAACAGAGGAATCAAACAGGTGTTGTAGTCACTACCATATATACAGATTTTCCCTCTTTCATTTCAAATCTTTGCTGTCATTTCTCATTCCAGTTTTGCAATTTACTCCTAGCACTGAAACATTTTCCTAATAGTAAGAGCATCTGAAAGAGCATCTGAAAACATCTAGAAAGCAGTCCAGCTGAAAAAATGGATGAGACAGTTTGTTTTGATGCTAATGCTTCAAAATGTTGCACAAAAAGTCTAGAGCTTACCTGTTTGTGAGGTTTGGAGTTAGAGGAATAAAGAGGAAGCAAGGGTGTAGGACCTCTCTGTGTGGTTCTCCACCAGGCTCTGAAGTATCCAGAGAACTGGGCACTCTTTATACCAACTCCACAGACGGGCTTATTGATTATTTTCACTTCTTGTAACTAAATAAGGTGCTTAAAGCTAGGGTTAATCCGTTTGTAGAAATCCTTAGTGTAATCTGCCTTCTTGGTTGAACCCTCCCATGCTCGTCGTAAAAAAAAACAATTAAGGCTTTATATAACACGAGGAATTGTATTAGTTAAACCCAGCGAAAACCCTCTGATGACAACTGTTAATAAACAGGATCATCTATTATTACAAGAGAATCTTTCTGGGTCAGAATGTACTGAGCATATGTTATGCACAGTATACATGTAGATTACTGGGCTGATGCAGTTTCTTGTCAGTAATACCCCAGATAACCTTAGTGTGTATTTCTTTCTCTAAGGATATTTCACAATAACAAGACTTACATCCAAAGAAAGCTGTTTAATATAGGGAAACTGCTCATTGCTTAAAACTGGATTCTGTCTCACACTACTGAAAACTGAAAAATATATAGTTTCTGTTTCACCCAAATTTTTTATTTGCATTTTAAATGCTATCTAGTTATAAATATATACATATATATACACACACACACAAACTGTACACATGCACACAAATGGTATATATACACATCTGGATGGTATATGTACACATAATTGCAAAAAATGAAAATGTACTGCCAATCTTCATTAAAACTCACACTTGACTATTGTTTGTAAAGGGTTTTCTTCTGAGTTTGCTCTAGTCAAAGTCAATTTAAGCCACATGTCTTATCCAAGGTCTTTACTTGACTAACATATTGCCTTGTAGCCCTTTTTTGAGGCATCATGTCTACTCAAAATTGACTGTACTGTCTTTTAGTAGACCCAAATCCAGTAAACAGTGATTCCATTACTTTTATCTTTGCTTGTCACCTGAAGACCAGACCATGCTGTTTTGGCAGAGGAACTGTGATTACGCTATGGTTGGTTACGATTTGGAAGTGTAATTGGCTCCTGCTGGCCGCGGGCCAGTTTGATGAGATGCACATAGTTACCAAAGCAGCTTTGCATGTTATGAGAATCTGTTGTATAATTTTGAGCTCTTTCAATTTTCAACAGCAGTTAACAGCATTTATATTGTATCTAATGTAATAGAATATCTAAAACATTTATTCATGTATTCTGTATCATTGTTTTAACACATATGACTGATGCTGTCTTGTGGATAGTAGATAAAAAATATTACATTATGCAAGCACAGATTATGCTAACACAGATTCAACAGTTTGGAAATTAGAAATAGCATTGATCTGCTTAATAAAATCCTGTGGGTTTGTTTGTCTTCTGGAATCAATGTAATTTATACATGAATTATTATTATTATTATTAGGTTTTCCCATCTTGTGTATAAGAAAAGTCTTTTTTATTGAATCAAGTATGTTAGCACAAGGAAACAACAGGACTAAGCTACTAGGTGAACTAAAGGACTTTTAATTGCTGCTGTGGAAATACACAAAATCTGATATACTAATTACATCATTAATTGTCTCAATTGAGCTCACTGGAATAAGATACTGAATATTCATAACATATTTAACAGTTTATCAGTGTTCCCAGTTGGAACTGAGTGCATCACAAAATCCTTGGTCACCTTCCTACATGATCAGCATTTGTGTATTTATAAGCACGTGTTAACTTCTAGATTCCACCATTAGGCAACATGACCCATGCTGAACTCTGCTTCTCATGTGGCTGTGTAATCTCACACTGAGTGACCAACATTCTGTGTACACAACTAAGCATTAGGATTGGATGTCCAAGTGGTGTCTTTAAGGGCCTGTGGCCCATGCCCCTGGTGTCAAAGGCTATGTGTACTCATGCTTGTGTACTTGAGGAAAGAATGATAAACATGTCAAACTGAATAAGGAAGTGAAATATATGATGATAACTAGTCCTTGAGATTAATTATCTAAAGAGTACCTTAGTGTGCCAGCACAGTTCTTCCTCATTTCTTTCATTTCAAAGCAAAGGTACGATACAAAACTGAATCAGATAACGCCACTCTTCTCATTAAAACCAGCCTGAGCTGCTGGCATTGACCATATATACACAGTTCAGTGATATTGTCTATTTGCAGATGAGCTTTGAAGGGATTAGCACAGTTCTATTTAAAGTCATTTTCTTTCTTTGGCTGCTATTCTTCAGTCCTTGCTATATTTATACATGTAAACTGAAAGGCTAGGATTCAGGTGTACTCAGTTTAGATTGCCCGCCATATGCACATTGGTCGCCACATGACAAAAAGTTTTGGCTAATAATAAAATATTCTTTTGTGCTTTGGACAACTTCTCTAAATTATGGCAGGACCTAAAATGCATGATGTTAGTGTGCTTATACCACACTGACTTCTAGTGTGTGAGAGTTTATTTGCTTGTCTAGACCTGTTATGACCTTTCTGTCCTGTCCTGGCAGGTTAACCTCCACCTGTTCCAGTACATGCAAATATGCATCCATAACTGTTCTGTTTTGCTTGTGCTCCACGTGGGCCTCCTCCCCTGAACTTGGAGGCTAATCTCCCACATCCCCCATGTGATCAGGCCTGGCCACCAGCCAGCCCTGTGACAAAGACGGCGCACAGTGCCGGCTCAGCGCCGAGGACTGCTACTGCTGATTGAGCACATGTTCCCAGAGGCAGATGCTTTGGACCAGACTTGAGGCCTTTGCCAAGTCTGGGTCTTGGCTGTTTTATTTTTCTGTTGAGTATGAGTGGAGCATTTATTCAGGTTTCACTAAAGAGCATATTTACTGTAGTGTAAATAAAACTGTTTATCTGTAGCCACCGCTTCTCTTGGAAGTCTACTATTCACCCCTTACCTAACAATAATGGGTCTGATCTAGCCAAGCCAAGCAAGGACTTCTAGAGCAAGTATGGCAGATTGTGGTTGGAACTATATTTCCTCAGCTTTAGACAAATTAAAAAAGAGTCTTAAATCCACCTGCGATGATTCGGTGATGACTCCACACTGATGAAAATATAGTATCAATTTGGTACAGAAGGTGTAAACTGATTAGCTCTGTTTAACTTTATTATGTCTTGTAATGTGATATAATAATGTTAAACTGTATATGGCTTCTGTCATACATTAAAACATAGCTTACTGTATTTTACAAGAAGTGAAAGCCATAGTTTTTGCTCTTTTCTCCCAGTAATGTGCATTAAATTAGCCTCTCCTTTAAAACGTTGCACGTCTGACTACTATAGCAACAAAATAGCATCTAGATATCTGTATGTATGTTTTGGAGAATGGTTCTATGTGTATTTATATTCAATGTCAATTGGATTTTATTTCTCAAAATGCAACAGCTCTTTTTCGTTTTATTATTATTTTTTTAATTGTTGGGAAAATCCTCCACGTGTACCATTCTACGATCAGCAGTGACTGCTGCTGGCCACTAGGTGGTGTTGTGGCTATTATAGCATTTCCAGGTTTCAAGATTACCTATCTAGGTCTAGACTCCACAAGACTGGTGTGCTGTGGTATTGGGCACCAAGACATTAGCATGAGACCCTTTAAGTTCTGCAAGTTCCTCCATGGATCTTCCTTAAAGAGACCACAGCTGTTAGGGAAAGCCATTGCCCTGAAGTGGAGTACTTGGTCTACAACAATGTTTAGGTAAGTGGTACATGTCAGAGTAACATTCCCATAGATGCCAGGACCCAGAGTTTTCAAGCAGAATATTGCCCATAGAATCAGGCTGACCTCTTTGGCTTACCCCCTTCAAATAGTGCATCCTGGTGGAATATTTTCTGCAAAACACACACTTAAAGGTGATTCATTACATGAGACCACCTTCTTTCATTGATTCAGGGTCCAGTTCTGAAGCTCATGTATATGTCACTGTATGGGGGCTTTCAGCATGGGCACTCTGAGGAGTCTGGACCTCAACAGCCCCATATGCAGCAGGCTGTGGTACACTATTTGGTTGGACACCCTTGTATTATAGCCAACAAAAGCTTTTGTGCTGCACTAGCTCTTCTGTGGTATCAGCTTTTGGTCCTCACATGCAGATTTGGGCAACCATAATGCCTGTTGCCGGTTCACTGGTTACCCTTTTAGTAGGAGCTACATGCGAAACATTGCATTCCAGGAACATCTCTCAAGACTTGCCGTGTTGGAGGGACAGTAATGATCATCTAGACAATCACAATTGAGCCATTGTCAAACTCACTCAGATCCTTAGGTTTGTTGACTTTTCCTAATTTCAACACAGAAACCTTAAGAATTGTCTGTTCACTCACTGCCTTTGATAATGCTTGAGAAATGCCACTGTAAAAAGATAATCAATATTACTTACTTCACCTGTCTGTGGTTTTGGTGTTGTGGCAGATTGATGTTTATATTTTCATAAAATATATCTTGAACACTGGCAAACCTGTTACCTGTATGTGTGTGAACACAGCTGGCTATTAATTCCAGATATCAAACCAGACTAAAACAAAAGGGTATCACACTCACTCAATCACTCTCACACCTGTTGGAAGGCCTTATCCTCTCTGTAGATTACTATGCACAATTATTGAGCCATTAATGTGGTGATAATCCTTCTGACCTTTTGCTTAAGATGGTTACCAGGCCTTTATATAGATATGTGCTTATGACATTTTCTTATTTCGACTCCCTATCATTTACCTACCAGAGATCACCTCACTCCATGCATATTAGTAAAATTACTATGATTACACAAAACTCCCTGAGCATAGACCTAATGTTAAAGGTATATTATTGAAGACAAAACAGTGAGTGTAAATTACAGGTCTTACAGGTAATGATGTTATAAATGTGCTCAATTATTTACTGTTTCTTTCCTTCTTGCAGGAAGGTTGTTTTACTGCTCTCTTGGTGAGTGAAGAGAGTACTGGGGTGCTGAGATAATCAGCTAGTGGCCTGTCTAAATAGGGCTTAGGAATGAGGAGTGTGTTTTTAATGAGAACATAAAGAGCTTGTGTCACAAAGGCCTGAGAGAGCAAACAAAGGGAAAGATTCAAATACAAATCTTCAATACTCATTACATTTGTGGCACTTTTTAGTGGACAAGTTCTTCAAAAAAACGTTTCTTTGTTGCTGACAAAGAGAAGAGGGAGTGACGAACACAAGAGTACTACGCTGTGGCAGCGGACCCCAGCTTTGCTGCTCATCACCTGATCAGTTTTGAGCGGATCCTAGTTCACCTTCAACACTCTTAGGGAAACACCCTGCTGCTGACATTTGCATTGGACTTAGGTCACTCCTGCTGCTGCATGTGTTTCTCCCTATGACTGGGTCCTACACTACCATCCTTCTTTTTCTCTACAGTTTCAGGAATATGTGCTGCAAATACATTTCTCTATTTTAGGCAACAATAGGCTTAAACATCTTTTGAACCTCCTGAGGTGATTACAAGCCAGTGCTGGGCCAAGGGTGGAATATCCCAATTTCAAGATGAGTGTCAAAACTGAAGACGTGGAGAAGTTCTTGGAAGGAAACCCAGACTTTGCTAAGAGCTACTTTGAAAAAAAGCTCAAGCCTGGAGCTGTAGCATCAGTGATGGGAATCCCAGAGTCCAAGGTGGATTTGGACTCCTTTGAACAGGTTTGTCAGACAGAGGAAAGTGCAATATTTTTTGATTTAATCAAAGACATGCAGGAGAATGTCAACATGGAAAAAGTGATTTTCAAGATCCTGAAAAGACTCAGTGCTTTGATCCACGCTGACCGCTGCAGCCTGTTCATGTACCGGCAAAGAAACGGCATTGCTGAGCTCGCCACTCGACTATTTGATGTAAGCACCACATCAAAGCTTGAAGACTGCGTGATTCCTCCAGACTCTGAGATTGTCTTTCCTCTCGACATTGGTATAGTCGGACATGTTGCTCAAACAAAAAAACCCATCAATGTCAAGGATGTTAATGAGGTAAGAAATATTATCTTTCAGCAAAAAGGTACTTAACACAATACATGGCCATGAATTAAGTACATTGTTATTTCACGTGGTCAAATAACAATGTGCTGGCTTTATATCTTAATTTATGAATTTATGAATTTAGTGAGTAAGTATAAATACACAATTTATGCATACATAAAGTGCGTATTTCAGGACACCTAAATCCTCTTGACATAATCCATTTATTATCTCATGTCCCATCTTCAGCTGGGGATTATTTCACCTGTAGTATTTTCTATGTCAGCTGGAATGCCCAATTACAGTCCATGATTTTGTATTCCCACTCAAAATACTGTGCTTTTTTGTTCTAATGCTCTAATTCATTACTGAAAATTACTTTACTAATTACATGATATGTGTAAATGACTAAATTTGTAAATTATTTATTTAATTTATTAATATCACTGACACAGCACTATTTTAATACACTGACAGACCACTGTATTAAAAAATAAACCCATGAATTTCTGAGAGCTAAGCATGCACTCTCTGTGTGTGTACATGAAAACCTTCTTTGCTATCCACATTTTAGAATCAAAGTGAAGACATCAAATTCACTGTCGACTTTTGCCTTATAAACAACTTGGCAAAAGCTTTTGGACTGAGCATGTTTTGGAATGAAATGGAATGAAAATAAACCCATACACAGGCAGTTTCTGTATTTATATTTAAAAATGGATGATCATTCATACATTCACTCAGGTCGGTCTAAACATTTGACAGGTGTTATATCACACCAGCCACACGTGGTTAAGACATAATTGAATTCAATTGCAAACGAACCAAATTTTTTCTCTAGGATAGTGTAGTATTACTATAGCTATAGGTACCTATCAAAGCTATTTGGATACATATATCCATATATGATGTGCAATTTTATTGATGAACTGTTTTCAATAATTGCAGAATAGCCACTTCAGCTCATTTGTTGACGAACTAACAGAGTATACCACACGCAACATCTTGGCTACACCCATCATGAATGGCAAGGATGTGGTGGCAGTGATCATGGCAGTTAATAAGACTACTGGACCGCATTTTACAGAAGCAGATGAAGATGTGAGTCATTCCCTGTCATCCCTCACTCTCACCTCTCAATCCCAAACATTCTTTCATGCACATATCATGATTGCTATATCTGATATTAGCTTAAATGCAGAATTTTAAGACAGATCACTAAATTACATTAATAATATAATCATTTTAACATTGATTATAGTATTATAGACTGGAAGCTATATATCTGTGTAGCCAAGACTGTACAGATGTCTATGGCATTAGACATTTGCAAAAAAAAATCATTTAAAGGGACTGGGGTAGGTCCTTGGCACTGAATTATAGGCATTATAGGCATCGGCATAATACATTTTGGCTGTATGTGTGGGGAGGCATTACCTCACTGCCCTTCTTAAGCTTCAGTACAAGCAAATGCTTACGCATCTCTGGAGGTTTATAAGATGTGAAGTAAATCTGTATAAAGGCCAGACATATAAATATTGTGTTGTCCAGTAAACCTTTGGCCTTATGTCCTGTATGTTCCTTCAGTGTTTATCCATGATTTAAAATGATCTTGCACACTTCTGGATCAGAATCAGAGTCATAAAACTTTATTGATCCTGGAGGAAAATGCTTAATTCCCTCTGGAATCAATAAAGATTATAAATAAATGATTATTAAGATTATTATTAAGTAAAATAATTATCTTCTTAAATCATTAGCATAATCCTATCTTATCACATTGCAACTTGCTCTTATATTACGGTGTATTTTGGGATGAAAGAACATAGAATGTAATTAAAGTTCAAGATGTTAATTTTTTCCACAGCTTTTTTTAAAGTATCTGAAAGTTGGTACCTTGAACTTAAAGATTTACCACCTGAGCTACCTGCATAACTGTGAGACACGGAAAGGGCAGGTGAGTGTGTGCCATATTTGTTTGGATATTGTGTGCCAGCATTTAGGTGGCCTAAAATATTAACACTTTGTTTTGTTCTGTGAACAGCTACTTTTGTGGTCTGCTAACAAAGTGTTTGAAGAGCTCACAGACATCGAACGCCAGTTTCACAAAGCTCTGTACACAGTGCGGGCATACCTCAACTGTGACCGGTACTCAGTGGGTCTGCTGGATATGACCAAGGAAAAGGTATGTTTGAAGGCAGACAGGGTGTGAAAGCTCTGCTTTAACGTTAGCTATCCCTTGGAAGTCTAGAGTTAATAGTGTTTTTTGAAACGCAACTATGCAATTACCTTATCATTACACAGTTGCATGAGGAATTATATTTTTATTCCGTTTAAGTTCTGTATTGACAAGTTCAAGTCTGCACTTCTCACTTTTTTCAGTTGTTTCAGTATTAAATAATGGAAAATAATGGCAAACATTTTCTTTTTGCATAACAACAGTGTAGACACTAAGTAAATTAATTCAAACCATGATATGTGCTACTAACAAAGAAAAGTGTGGTATTGATTGAAAGTTTAGAATCCACATTTTTACTTTTACTTGTGAGTTTCAATGAGCAAAGTGAAAAATTATTTATATACAAATACAATTAGCTTTTGTTACCACTGGCAACAACTGTGAATTCTAAGTGTGAAAATGCCCTTTCACCAGAGTTTTATGCCAAATTACTATTTTAAGGCCTTCAACACATGCTTGATCTTTATCTTGTGTCCAGGAATTCTTTGACATCTGGCCTGTGCTGATGGGAGAGCAAGCACCATACTCTGGCCCTGTAACTCCAGATGGGAGAGTATGTTTCTGAACTCCGGATATGATTCACTTTATATATGCTAAAATGTATAATTCACCTACGATTGTCAGATAGTCTAAAAGCTTATGAATGTATGTTCTTGCAGGAAATAATCTTCTACAAAGTTATTGACTACATTTTGCATGGGAAAGAGGAAATCAAAGTCATACCGTAAGTTTTGCTACACACTCTCATAAAGTATTGTAAAAGGATCAAAATTCCATAAAAATGTAACATATATAGTTTTCAGTGCAGTGTACATGACTGGTATGTTTATATTTGTTACAGAAATCCACCTGCAGACCATTGGGCACTGGTCAGTGGACTACCCACATACGTAGCAGAGAGCGGTTTTGTAAGTGCTGTTTGCTTTTTTGTCACTTTTATTACAGTGTATAATTAGTAGGCCACATTGTAACACTGTGTATGATTTTCTGTTTTAGATTTGCAATATTATGAACGCAGCAGCAGAGGACATGTTCAGCTTTCAAGTAGAAATCCATTCTTTTTTACAGAAAATATATACAGTATATTTTACATTCTTTTTAGCTTATAAAATTGTAAAATGTGAACTCCAAAAGTATGTATTATAAGCACAGATGTCTCCATTTATGTCAAGCACCTGTTTCCTTGTGATACAGACTGAACCTCTTGATGACAAAGGCTGGACCATTAAAAATGTACTGTCACTGCCAATCGTCAATAAGAAGGAAGAAATTGTGGGAGTGGCAACTTTCTATAACAGAAAAGATGGCAAACCATTTGATGAACAGGATGAACAACTTATGGAGGTATTTTTTCTTACCTTGCCTAAATCCTATGCTTTTTCACAGCTTTTAGAGATTCAATTACTTAGTGAAAAATCTAAATCAAATGGAATGTTACTATGTGCAGTAAGGCTTTAATTTTATTTAACACCTTTTATTTCAAAGGCTTTAACACAGTTTCTGGGCTGGTCAGCACTAAACACGGACACCTACGATAAGATGAATAAACTAGAGAACAGGAAGGATATTGCCCAGGACATGGTCTTGTACCATGTCAAGTGTCGGGATGATGAGATTCAAAATATCCTTGTAAGTTCAACCCTCTCTGTTGCTTTACAGTTACAAAATAATCCATAATAATGGCAATTTTAATTGACTATGTATTTTCTGAATTCTAGAAAACTAGGGAGCTTTATGGGAGAGAACCAAGAGATTGTGAAGAGGATGAACTTTGGCAGATCCTGGTATGTGGTTATAAATCACACAAACTTTATAGTATTAAGGTTGTTTAAATTGGAAATTGTGTGTGCGTACATATATATAATATGTCATCCTAATGCACTATATTTTCCAAAAGAAAAAAGAACTTCCAGGGCCAAAAAAATTTGAGATCTATGAGTTCCGTTTTTCCGACTTTGACTGCACTGAAATGGACCTGGTGTTGTGCGGGATCCAAATGTACTATGAAGTTGGAGTTGTCAAGAAATTCCAGGTCCCTCAGGAGGTCAGTGTACACATTGGTTAAACAAATTGGATGAAACAACAGAACTAAATGCTTACTTTACCTTCATTAATTCAAAACTCTAAATAATAATGATTTAATTACTTCCCGTTTAGGTTCTGGTGCGATTTATGTACTCTGTCAGTAAAGGCTACAGACGTATTACCTATCACAACTGGCGCCATGGCTTCAATGTTGGACAAACCATGTTCACCTTACTAACGGTGTGTACCTTTTCTCTTGCTCCATCAATGCATTGCAAGAGTTACTCAAATGTTTTTGTTACATTTATTCTAACTTCACAGAAACACAGTAAAAACATTTGGTGTGTTGTTTGTGGAGTCAGACAGGGAAGCTGAAGCGGTACTACACAGATTTGGAAGTCATGGCCATGATCACAGCTGGTTTCCTGCATGATATTGATCACAGAGGCACCAATAATCTCTACCAAGTGAAGTGAGTTAATCACTGTTACCAGCACAGTAAAACCTAATTTAAGAGAATTAATTATGCGGATCTGTTACTTAAATGTGGATAATGCAGCCAGTTGGGCAGTAATTTTACATTTGGTTTTATAAATATTTTTATTTGTGAACAGATCACAGAATCCATTAGCAAAGCTGCATGGCTCCTCCATTCTGGAGAGGCATCATTTAGACTTTGGCAAATTTTTGCTTTCAGATGAGGTGAGTGAGTTTGCATCTTAAATAAATAATTATCCTACAAATCAAAAATAACAGAAAAAAGGCCTCATATGCACTTTGCAAAATGACTGATCCTGACTTTCCCCTGTATCCCCAGACTTTAAACATTTTCCAAAACCTTAACAGAAGACAGACAGAGCATGTTTTCCACCTCATCGATATTGCTATTATTGCAACTGACCTTGCTTTGTATTTCAAGTGAGTCATCATTAATTGATAAGTATTGTTACCCCAGAGCGGATACAACTTATTTTACTTTGGCCTTATAATATGTTTACATATACATTTGCTCTCTGTTGTTAACAGGAAAAGGACAATGTTCCAGAAAATTGTGGATCTCTCAGAGACATATGAGGATGAGAAGAAATGGGTTGACTTTATGTCTCTGGAAACAACAAGGAAGGAGATTGTAATGTGAGTAATAGTTGAAGGCTGCATTAAGCACTTAGGGCACAAACTTAACAAACTGCACCCTTTAAAGTAGTCATAAAGTCCTGATTCAAAGAAGGCATTGATAGTTTTCACTAAAGACTTGCTTATGAGGGTCTGTTCTTGTTCCACTAAACAAACAGGGCCATGATGATGACAGCTTGTGATCTGTCAGCCATTACCAAACCATGGGAAGTTCAGAGCAAGGTGAGCTCTGACAGGGTTTATTGACTAACCTAGAGTAAAGTAGAACAACAAGTCTTAATATTCCTAGGCATGATTCTTTGATTCTCAACAGGTGGCCCTCTCAGTTGCAGCAGAATTTTGGGAGCAGGGTGACCTGGAAAGGACTGTTCTTGAACAACAACCAATTGTGAGTACTTGAATTAGAACATCAGGTCTGAATCTGGAGTAAATGCAGAGTGTTTTTGTTTGTATGTCTTTAAAGTCACTTGTCCTGTTTTTTTTTCTTTCTAGCCTATGATGGATCGGAACAAGGCAGCAGAATTACCCAAGCTACAGTGTGGTTTTATAGACTTCGTCTGTACTTTTGTGTACAAGGTACTGTGCGGTAGTATTCCATAATTAGGAATAAACTGCATGAACTTATGTTCTGCAACAAATACTTCTTGAATGTCTGTGCAACATCAACTTTGCATGAACTTTTCCTGTGTAGGAGTTCTCTCGTTTTCATGTAGACATCACGCCCATGTATGACGGCATCTTGAACAACAGAAAGGAGTGGAAGGCCTTGCAAGAAGAGTATGAGGCAAAGCTGAAGGCAGCTGAAGAAGCAGCCAAGGCAAGGCAGGAGGCTGCGGCAGCCAAAAACGGTATATATTATTCTGATTATTTTTTTCTTTTGCCAATGTAGCCAAACTCTTTTGAGTAAACAGAGTCTGTATTAGAAATAATGTACTCAGTTGCACTTGCTCCACACTGAAGGATGGTCTTGTTATCTATTTTTTTCTCTACAGCCACTGCCAACAGCACTGGTGGAGGTTCATCAGGGTCCAAGACCTGCTCTATCTGCTAAAACTGAAAGACCATTTGGAAGAGCAAAAAAATTTGGAAAACAACACACCCACTGTTGCCACAGGGACCTAATAAATGGACTGAGTGCGACATACAAATTCAATGCATCATATAATAAAAGTAAGCCTCAATAGCAAGGCCTTCTTGAGCTGTGAACCAGAAGAATCTCAGTTTGACACCTCTGCTCTAGACCAACTGGGGTCTGACACCAGATTCTTATAGCTGATGTCTTGCAATTAGGTCTGGCTACAGTTTGTGTCATTGTTTTCCGTCTATTCATTCATATGTTTAGGTCTATAATTCTTAGATAAATTCATTTTTGTTGAGTAATAATTAGCTCTTGTAATGTTATTGTTCACAAATGAGCCACTTCATTATGTACATCTACTTTGTATCTAAATAGTCTATTTTATGAGCTGCACTTAACATGTAGGTTAAGTCCATCTGTTCCTCTGCATCATTTGTCAGCCCCCCCTTTACCTTGATTTTTAATAGTCAAAGTGTCCAGGTGTTATTCAGTGGTGGATCATTTACAGCACATCAGTAACACTGACACAGTGGTGTAATGTTAAGAGCATGTATGCATCAGACACTCCAGTGTTGCTACAGTTTTTAAACATTGTGTCTGCTTTATTAGACACACGCAACCTCTTTGTCCACCTTGCTGATGTAATGGTCCAGTTTATGTTAGTCATCTACTAGTTCTTCATCACTAACCAGTTTCTGGCCACAAGGCATTGCTGACTGGATATTTTGGTGGTTTATTATCAATGTGGCAGTGACACAGAGGTGTTTAAAAGCTTAAGCGGCACGGCTGTATGTGATCCATGCAGTGCCACACACACATACACAAACACTCCACTACCATGTTGTTGTCGCTGCTGTGCTGAGAATAATCCCCTCACCCGCTGGTGATCTCATTACCAGTCTTGTGGGGTTCCTGAACACAGGGTAAAGGGTGCTAACAAATAATGCAAAGAAGGAAATGTATTACAGTCTGTAGCTGTAAGTAAACTGCACCTAGGTTGAGCTGACAAAATGGACAGTGAGCATACATACAAGGTATGTGTACATGGCTCGTCAGCTTATGTTCCAAAAGCAATGTGCGCATATTTTAAAGGTGGCTGCATTTTGTCCTAATCACAGTGCAATGATTGACCTGTTATTCTGTGTTGTTTGAAATAGGATTTAAGGTTTTGACATCAACTGTGAGAGTTGTAGTTCGACACTTTTTGGTGTACACTGGAAGTTAGTTATTGTATGTACTGTGTGCAGCAAGTACAAGAGCACTTATGTGAACAAGTTTGTCTCTTGTTTTCTAGATTGTTCTCTAGTAATCCAAAGTATGGATATAATGTCAGGGCCAACAACTGCAATGTAAGATGTAGCACTAATATAATTTGGAAAATGAATTATGTATCCGTGATTTTTTCTGTTCCCATTTACTTTGCATGATGTGAATGGGAAAACTGTTGTGATGATGATCTCAGCATTATGATTATTTGCCAGACAGTCCTTTAGTGTTGTATTATGATGCAAGCAGATATATAAATATATTTGGATTTAAAAAAAATGCAATACTCAATACTGTCCTTTTTTGGAAGTGACCAAAATTAGTAAATGTATAATGGTAAACTGGCAGGTATTTCACTTTCAGAACAAAATTTTGTATCTCCAAACTAGTAACAAAAATTTTAGGGGAAGGAAAAATTATACTTATCTTGTAATGGAACGTAATATAAAAAGATTTTTGTCCATTGCGATTGGGCCAGTTTCTCAAACAATTAAATACAAACAATACAGTGACAGTAAGGTTATATGAGCAAAAAAACAGTAGTAGATTAGTATCAGTAGTATTAGATTCAGTGTTGCACCTAAATTCTATTATGACCATCTGAGAAACCTAGTTTGAATTTCCAAGTGTTACCATACATATGCTTTGCTGAGACCTTCTCTAGCACTTGATGTTTCCACTTATGAAACATAATTGGACAGAATACTGATGCCAGTGGCCTTGATACCATACATCTAATGAAATCTCAGCTAACCTTTGGTGGCACAAAACTTACAGATGTTACAGCTATCTGTGATATTACTGCAATCCCATAAAAGTTTTCAAAGATTGGTACAATGTTTCTAATTTTGTGTGATCTTTATGGAGGAGGGAAGTGTCTTTCATTCTTGCAATCTCAGATGACCAATAAACAGCAACTGTAAATTGTCTTCACAATGTAAATAAACATGTAGAAGAGATCAACTTTTGAAAGAGAGCCTGGAGTATGATGTAAAGCGTCTGAATTATGTCAGTTTACCTTTGCTATTTAAATTTGCTGCTTCTTTGTGCATGTAATGCTAGTTGTGTGCATGCCTAAAAAGAATTCAAACATTGTTAGATCTAAGATAGTGTAGATTGGTCTCAACTTGTTGTATTGCTTTTAAAATACTGCTCTACTTCAACATTTTTCTGTAAAACTGTTTCTGTATGCTCTCCACAAAGAAAATTAAAGTACATATTTTTATGAACCTTTATACATTTTTCCATTGTGTTCAGTTAAAGGTCAGTTGCACTGTAGAATGGGAGTGAATTTATGAATTTAATGTTCAAACCAAGCTGAGAATTAATGGTACCATTTTTGATGTTCTTTTTCCACCACCATTTTAATGAGCTTGTAATGTCATTGCCATTTGTGAATAATGACTCACTCCCTAATAAAGCCTCTTACCTTATACAAACTATCAGCAGTTTCCACCCTTCTAGCGCATCTGTTAAGGTTAGTTTAGTAACTGTATCTACCCTCCTACCCTCTCTTGGCATTTCCATGTACAGAAAACTAACAAACTAAAAACAAACAGTTTGATGCTGTGTTCTGATGTGTGCTGTGTCTTTTATTTCAGTTTTTATTCAGAGTTAGCTTTTCAGTTACATGACTGCAACAGGAATGGTTTGGGACCACTGCAAGCCTTGTTGGGTAAAACCTGCAGTAAGTGGTGTTGCACAAACTCAGCACTTTCTTATATTGGACTGTGACCTAAATCCTAGGATTTATGCTAAACCTCATGTGGCTTACACAACTGCCCTCCCTCTTTAAAGCTCAGTGTGGAGGTGCTGAAGGGTAAGGATGATCATTGTTTCCTAACATTTCAATTAGAATCTGTTGTGTGCTTCTTAAGATTTACTCTGCTGAACCTGGAGAACATGTGACTGCTATACATGTGAGGAAACTGGTCAGAAGCTTTGCTTTTAGGTAGAAATAAGTTGTTTTTTTATTAGTTTATTTACTGAATGTTCATTTCTGTCCACTATAATTCACTGTTCTCACCAAATTTCTGACAGATGTCTTTTCACTTATAGTACATGAACTAACTAAATTATGAGAAAATAGAATTGCTAAGAAAACACAAAATTATCAGACCAATAAAAAAAATCTTAGGTTAGAACCCATTAGCTTAAATAAGATATGAACATGGCTACTGAAAAGGCTTGACAAAACATTTCTGACAGACAACTGAAGAGACAGGTGGATGAATGAATGGATGGATGGACAGATACGTTAAAAGAACATATATCCCCAAATAAGGAGCTGTATTTTTTACTCTGTAAGCTAGAGTGATGACTATAAGTGCAAAGTGTCCATTTGTCGTAAGAGAACACACCACAGTGTAAAAATTCTCTGTATTTAACCCTTTCACCAAGTGAAGCAGTGGACAGTAAGGAACATAGCGCCTAGGGATGGTATCTTGCTCAAGAGTACCTCAGTGATGCCACTAACAGTCCTGGGATTCAAACCCACAAACTTCTGGTTGCAAGGGAACTCCCTAACCACCAGGCCACAAGCTGCCTATAAAAAAGTGAGAATACTATGTTCCACCCTGTAAACTGCATATATTGTGTGATGTAAGCCCTCTTTGCAAAAAGAATAAACCCTGAGCTCACAACCAACAGTGTGTTCAGTGTTTCCTCTCTAATTTTGATTTGAGTCAAGATTTTTTCTACAACAGCAGTTTAATCTGTATGTATTCTATATTTGATCAAATTGTGCTAAATGTTGCATAAAACATGCATGCCATGGAAAAACTGTAAATAATTTGGTCTTTAGGGTTCGTTTACCTGTTGAAACAAGAGAGAGACAATGTGTGCATTTTTTAAATAATTTTATTGAAAAATAGACATAATTATTCTAGTACTTCATATTAACGCGATGGAGGGCATGGCTGAAGTGAAGACTCACTGCAGAATGCTGTCAGAGTTAGCTGCGGAGATAAAGATACATTTAGTCTTGATTTAGAAGTGTGCTTAGGCCGGTAGATGTGATGTGTGTCATCCACTTCCACTCGGTGGCACTCTCTGAGGTTTAACAATCGAGCTGATTCATTTAAAGAAATTGGGGAGATTCAGAACATTAAAAAATCATTCAAATGCAGTAAATAAACTAATTTCTTTTCTGCTAGGAAAATGATGACTAAGGTTACAGCTGCCTGCTAGGAGCTTTTTATTACAGACCCTTTGTGTCCCAGTTTTATTTTAAAACACAAAATGAGTTTATAGTTTGACACACAACCCAAACACACCTTCAGCTAACTGTTTGTAGATCCTCTCTTGCTCCTCCCTCAGCTTTTTTTCAGCTTCTTCAACACGCCTCTCCTCCGCAGCAATGGGCTTCAGGTAATCTTCAGTTAATGAGAAGATGTGATCAAGCAAGAATGTCTACCTCAAACAGTACTGGACCACATGAATAATAATACAAAATGCAAGTAAAATTGATGTATCTAATACATGTATGTTGAGAATACTACGAATACTACTTTATCGAGGGCATTACCATATCTCTGCTTCCCATAGATTATGCCAACCAGCAAAGCTGACCATCTTGCAGTCTGAAATGAGCAAAAGAGCGCAATGACGCAGTGAACTATTATTGAGATCTATCTACCGGTCACTCGTCTAATTATGGAACTACATAGCTGCCAGATAACCTCTCCACATTAAAATGGCAAATTAGCTGGCCAAATAACGAGCAGCCACGTAAGTTTAACACATTTGTGGAATGTCAGGAGTGTTGTTTTGGATGGTGGCATCATTTCTACATGACACTAGTAGCGTCAGACACCATTTATTTCCGAGCCACCGGCCATCATTTCATTATGTGCAATATCTTATGTGCAATAGTCTTACGAAGTGAATTTCACTGCTTATGTCAATATTACATATGTACTACTGATCTCGACTAAGTGCAATAACTTACACTTAACCACCATTATGTGTTAAGTGTTTTCACTGAACTGTGAAATTTAATTTTTAAACAATCTGTAACTTTTTAAAAATTACTTACCTATAGTATTAAGAACCCTGCATTTATGTATATCTGCTACGTGCAATAGCGGACTCCTAACCACTGTAAAGGTATATATTTGTAGTATTTATCCCCAGCACTGTGAATGCCATACTGAGTACTTTCTACAGATTTTTATTTAGTTTATATTTTGACTTCATATTTTTTTATATTGTTCTTGTCCCTGTGTCTCTGTGTGTCTTTGGAGTCATAATATAAGCAATTTCCACCAGGATCAATAAAGGTTTCTGATTACTGACCTTCACTGTTTGGTGATTAGCTAGCAGGCTACTGGAGAGCTGTAGCCTAGCTTATTATTCAATGTCACAAAGAATCACTCATCTAAACAGGTCCCCATCTGCTGTAATACAAATCCTGTTTATTCCTCATCCTGGCACCTAATTTAGTCCACTGTCAAGTAACGTTTCTGGTCTGAAAAGACCAGAAACGTTACTTTTATTGCACTCTTCTCTAAACCTTCTAGCACCTAGCATTAGCTTGGCAGCTAACACCGCCATCACAAAGCAGTACTTAGGCAATACAAATGTGTTTGACGTGTTTAGTCGAATTAAATATTGGTTTGCAAAACTTACTGTGACCATAATGTCCTCGGTTGAACAGAAATTACCTTGATAAGAGGCGAAACCTGCACAGGAGGGACCATCGTACCGTTGTCCTGATCACAGGAGTCTTTTATCACTTAGAGGCAGCAGGTGGCGCTGCAGCGTCACTATAAGTGGAGCATACACGTATTGGGACACAGCTCTTAAATATTCTGGACAACGCCATGCTTCCAATTTTGTGAGCACAGTTTAGGGAAGAACCTTTTCTGTTTCAGCATGATGGTGCCTCAAAGCAAGCTCCATAAAAACATGGCTGCATGAGTTCGGTGGGGAGGAACTTGAACGGCCCGCACAGAGATTGTGAAAGCAAGACTGTGAGCCAGGCCCCGTGCAACATCAGTGCCTGACCTCATAAATACTCTACAGAATGACTGGTCACAAATTCCCACTGAAACTCCAAAATCTTGTTTAAAGCCTTCAGAGAAGAGTGGAAGCTGTTATAGCAGCAAAGAGAGGCCAACTCCATATTAAAGTCTATGTGTCTAAGCATATTTGAATGCAATGTAATAAAAGTCCCTGTTGGTGTAATGGTCAGGTGTCCCATATAGTCCATATAGTGTTTTAGCCAGAGACTGAGCTGGGCAGAGTAAACTAAATCTTACTCAAGCAGAAAAAGTAATGTTCCTTCAATAGAAGTAACTGCACTGCCCACACATATTGGAAATCTGTTTTAATAAAAATGCTCAAAAGTCAGAAGTGATACCAATTACAAATATGTACAGATGCTGTCACCATGAAACAAAAACAACACACACACACACACACACACACACACACACTTTCATCAAGATTCATTACCAAAATGGTTACTGGCATGTCTTTAAACCATAAAATGTCCCTCTTAAGACTATCGTGGCTGAATGTAGAAGGCAAGCAGGCATGTTCACAGGTGTAGGGAAGGTTACATTTTTAAATTTTTTTTATTTTGGCCGTGAAAAGTTATCTTACTATACTACATTACACACTAGTATTTATACACACTATTTTATACATGCACATTTAAATATATATATATATATATATATATATATGATACTTTGAAATACTATGAATGTACATAGTTACTCTTGGCTTATGTTTCATTCACTATAGTTTTGGTGTACATTAGCTTACTAGTCTAAACATAAATGAGTATAAACATCTATATATGTATTAATGACTATCATTTATTCCCCATACTCCAGTGACTACAGTTTGTAACAGTAAATACTTTACATAGCATTTTGTTACAGTTATTTTTAAAGAAGGAATAAGATATCTGTTATGAGTATGAAACGAGGGGCAGCTGTTGGCATGTGCCTTTGCTAAATGTAAGGATGTGATTAAGACTATGAAAGTAAATGTTTGGGAATTTCCTTCTGAACATTGAGAAGAAGAACATAACTTATACCACACAACACTGTACTACCAGTACTATTATTTACTGTAGTAGATCAAGCTCATACAGTAGCTGTAATTACTGTTCCGCGTTCAGCTGTTCAGTTTAGCTTGACAAAACAAATAGTCTGGCTTTCTGGTGGCCAAGGTCAGAACTGCAGTGGCAGTGGCTGAAAATAGAACAATGATATGCTCCTTCAGGCATGTGGCAGTTAGATCACAAAAATACTACCCGCTTGTTTTGGCGTATGACTGCACTTACGTAGTCATCGCACTCTGGTACAAGGATGACACACATCGTCAGGCTACAAAGCAGGAATGCTGCTGGAACTTTCCAGCCCAGCATATAAAAGCAGAGCACTCAGTCTTTGCTGAGACAGAAGCAGAACGACAGCCGATCAGCTACAACCACCACAGCCACTAAACAACAGCCACCAAAGATGCTTTGCCCCAGCACACTTCACTCTCCGCTCAGCCCCTTCATGGACTTCCACTGGCCGGTACGCAGCCTTTGGCCAGAGACAAGACCCCTCTTTTTTCAAATTGAGCAAGAGATGGTGAGGCATATGCAAGAGATGAGACACAACTTGGAGTTCATGGAGCGCCTCCACAGGAGGATCTTTGACGAAATTGACCATGTTTCCCCTTCAGTCACATTCAAGCCAATCTCATTCCAGCTGGGAAAGGAAGGCCACTGCTTTTCTCTGTCGCTGGACACTAAAGAATTCTCCCCGGAGGAGCTGTCAGTCAAGCAAGTGGGCAGGAAGTTGCGAGTGAGCGGGAAGACAGAGAAGAAGCAAGACGATGGAAAAGGATCATACTCTTACAGATGCCAGGAATTCCGGCAAGAGTTTGACCTTCCAGATGGTGTGAATCCTGAGGCAGTGACCTGCTCTTTAAATAACGGCCAGCTGCAGATACAGGCTCCCAAAGAGAGCTCCCCGGGTGCAAAGGAAAGAGTGGTGCCCATTACATACACACCTGCAGTGAAAAGCCCTCCTCAGAGCCCACAGCCCCAGGCACCAGAGGCCCAGGAAGATTCCTCGAAGAACTGAACTCTGCATCCCTTGTCTATGCTAAAATAAGTTCTGTTGAATATGCACACCTAATTAATTATAGTGCTGTACCTGTCATCACCCTGGGTGCTTCTAGCCTGGCTTTCTTTTAAATGTCTTTGTTTAAATTTGCTCTAATCCCTACTAAAGCTGTGAACAGATTGTGGGTATTGTTCATAATGGATTCGGTTGGATCAAACAGAGTGTTCACACAAATCACTGTATTGTTTGCTTTGTACTGCATTAAAGTAGATTTGATTTTAAGTTATTTTGAGAATTGTTAAAACTGTCTTTAATTTGTCATTTGTTATGTGCGTGGGTTTGGGAGGTGGAAGGATGGAAATAACACATTAACGGTAAAAAAAAAAAAGGGGTTAATAAAAATGCACAAAAATACTAATTGGCAAATGATTTTTTTTTTCAGTTCATTTGTAATATACCACTTGATAATATACCAAATTGCATTGATATAGTGACCAGTTATACATTTATTTTGTACAAAATAAACAACCCAGGCAAATGTGGTAGCATAAGTGTGCATAAAATATGTATGAATTGTAAGTGCCAACACAAGAGTCGAATGTCTTTTATGGTTAAATTTGATGTCTTTTATGTGTTTACCATGTTGAAGCCCTGTCTCGCACTTTTATTTTGAAATTAAGACGTTTCCGTCGAGGAAAAAACCTATCATACGATCATTAAAACATCCGTTGCATGGCAAGGCCAAAGACCATCCGTATAGTTGGGAAATCTGTGCTGGGAATGGCCCTTTAAATCACACCGCCCACAAGCTAAACTCAGGTAATTGCATCACAAAACTCATCTGGAATTTATTCTGAGGCTCTTACTCCAACACTATAAATTTAGATTCTGCAGTTGTTTTTACCTTTGAACACAGTCCAAAATAAACTGGTTATAATATAACTCACAAGACAACGTGTCATTTTATAAGACCTTGCGCTGCACAAGAGGGTTCATTTCAGGGAGAATCTATTCAGCTGTCACATTTACGGAATGAGGTTTATAAACCATGTAATCGAAAATGACTACTCGCGTTAAATATCTATTAAATTTTTTAAATGCTGTAGCCAGTGATTCGTTGGCAATTTCATGATTAGATATGATACATTCAAAAACATTTTTAAAGTTAGAACAACCTTTATATATTAAACATCCTCCACAACAAATAAAACAACTATTCAGGAACCTGATTTTAAGAGAGCCCACTGCATTGTTTGGCATATAAAAGCCCATAATAATGAGACATTTCATATGAAAATTATTTTCAATAAATAAAAAACAGATTAATTGTTTACTATTAATTTTTTATATCTCAAACCACTGATGCGCTCAAGGCATGACTATTCATCCACTTGCACCTAACACTACTCTGCGTTTTTGATGTACCGTCTACTAAAGATTTTAGATGTATAAATAGAAAACATCATTTTGCAAGTTGTGAATGATCTGTTTGTACACAGTTACTGTCAAAGGCCTGCATTGTGAATATGAGGGATTTGATGAAAGCTAACTGATGAGGTATGTTTTTAAGCAATTTGATCTTTCAATGAGTCATGTGTATGAAGGGTACGCACAGTAGGCGGGAGGTCACTGCAAGTACACCCACTGAGTGGCAGAATGACTAAATTTTACTGAGTGCCAGAGATCTTTACAACTTACCAAAGAGCCAGTAAGCTATTGACCCTGACCCTAACAATGGACAGATTTATTTAACATTTATTGTTTGCATGCCTTCAGGCTCTGTGTGTCTCTCTCCAGTGTCAAAATCAGATCAGTATCAAATACTTATTTCACTCAGTGAAATGCAAATCAGTGTATAACTTTTATGTAACATGTTTTTTTTCTTGATTTTTGGTTGATATTTTGTCTCTCTCCAAAAAAAATTAAACTACATCATACATTTTTTGTAAGTCAATAAACTTACAAATTCAGCAGGGGAGCAAATAATTATTCCCATCATTGTACATATAGTAGTGAGACGAAATATCATCCTCTTTGACCATAGGTGCAACATTCTATGTTTATATTTATACTCAGTACTGTATTGTTATTGGCTCCCTACTGTGCCTCCTCCCCCTAAAGTATTTGTAAACTTTATTTTTATAAATATATATTACAAACACTTCACCAAACACTTCGTCTCACTATGTACTATATATACAGTGTGTGTGTGTATATATATATATATATATATATATATATAGCTATATATATATAATCATAAACGACTAAACAACAATTAATAAACAACAATTAAAATATAATTAGTTATAATTATAATTGTATGATTTTCCATGTATGATTAAAATATATAATTATAGCCACACTACAGTATTGTATACAGTACAGTTATGAAACACTAGACTAAAGAAAACGAGAGAAGAAAACAGTGCAAATATACTGAAAAAAGGAGGGAGGGAATTTCACAAAGCATGATTTTTTGGTTTTGCCGGATAATTTGGGCCTGAAGTCAAACCTGCCCTATAGGAGATAAAAACATCCCTATTGAACATTCCTATTGAGCAATCATAAACTTGACCAAACCTTGTTTTATCTGACTAACCCCAAATATTTGGTTTTAGACCTAGAGGTCGTTGATTGGTTAATGACGACACTAATAGGCCCTGATTATCCAATCAAAGCCTCCCTCTTAGAATTAACGCGGCTGCCTGGTGCGAGTTCGAGCTCCTATAAATTTAGCGTCATTGGGTGGAGGACCTTGAGGGAACATGACAGATTTACCTCTCCGTTAATAAAGTTCACGTTCTCAGGAAACTTCTCCAGACAGTTTTCTTACTTAGTCTCTGGCTGTCTGAAGCTGTACACTGTCACTGCGTGTTTATTTACTCCCCCTCGATGGTCTTGTGTTTTTTTCTGAGCCCTCTTCCGCCACCAGTGCTGCTATAATGAAGGAGTTGGTTGAGGAGATACTAGACAACGAATACGGATGTGCCGTGGCCAACCGCTTCGGAGGGCTTCTGGACGACGAGTCAGACCCCTTCGACGCCCTGTACCAGACACAGGTGCAGCAGGAGAAAAAGAAGAAAGATGAGCCTAAAAAGCCACCTGCAAAGCCTGGGAAGAAGGCCCATCCTGTAGCTAGTGACCGTAGTGCTGCAAACACCAAGGCTGTGTCAGGTACGCTTGGGCAGCTTTAGTAATTTTGTTTAGTTTTAGTCTCACACCAGTAAATTGAACAAATGGTTTGCGCTCCAGCACCTATGGACTAAAGTTGTGGAACATACTGTGAAATGGCTTCATGTTCCTTGCGTACGAACTATTTCCTTCCCTTCATACAGCTGACTTTAACCAGTTTGTGTTTTTGTGATTTTTAATCATTTTTTTAACCAGGCCAAACACGCCCTGTGCACCAAAAGCCTGAGGAGAAAGGGGAGAGACGTGTCTACAGTGAAGCCAAGTTCAGAGAGGGCGACTATTCCTTGGGATACTCCATTGAAAAGTAAGTTGTCTTTTTTACTTCCATTTGTTGTCCCACAGGTTAACGTGTGTATCAACCCTTGTTTAGAAGAGAGTTTGCAGTTTAATTAAACTCCTCAGTCCCTCAGGGTAGCACGTAGTGTAGAGTAGGCCCCTTTTTTTTTTTGCAAAACATGGTTGGGTTTAAAGGAATACATTAGTTTTACTCTGTACGTGTTTGGTCAGGCAAGGCATGTTAAATTGCAATGGTGTCTGGATCAGCCCAAAGCATTTTGGTGGTGTACTTTTATTTATGTAACTCTGTAAAATGTAAGTATGCTTTGTTCACATTTATTAGCTGATCAACTAGGAAATTCCTAGTTCAGCAGATAAATTAAGATTTGTTGTGATGCCAACCTTAAGTGCATGGAACTTGAAGTATATAGGGCTCCAAAGTAAATGAGTGAGTAAATCAGGGGTGCCATCTTGTCTATTGTTTCAATACTGATTCTGGTTTCTTATATGAACCCCTTCATAGGCCTGTAGAGTTTTTTGACCGAGCTGGACGAGGAAGAGGTGGAAGGGGGCGTGGGCTTCGAGGTGGTGGATATCCCAGGTCCACTGATGGCTTCGATCCAAGGGGAAAACGAGAGTTTGAGCGCCACAGTGGTAGTGACAAAGCGTAAGAATATAATATTTCCAGCTGTGCTGTTAATCTCCAGCTTTGAGTTTATGTAATGGTCTTGGAGGCATTGTTATTGCGGATTGAGTACTTTTGCTTTGCCCAATTGCCAACTGAATATGAAATGTGTTGATTTTCAGGAGTGTTCGTCCTGAGGAGAAGAGGAGAGGCAACGGGTCTCGTAACTGGGGGTCTTTGAAGGATCGTTTAGGGTAAAGTTCTTGTGGTGATGTAGTTTGTGTGCCATTGAATAGTTTGTCAGACAGTTTTAGCTTGGTGATGCAACTCATTTTTCATTTGATTTAGCAGTGCAGTGACTGACGAATTACCTATTGAAAGTGGTGAAGAAGTAGATGCCACAGAGACTTCTGGAGAGAACAAGTAAGTTTTGATGCATTTGCAGAAAATGCTAACATGACAAATAGCAAATGAGTTGCAGGTGGCAATTGAGATCTTTATTTATACAGGCCTGTTGTGACTGAAGAAATGATTGAAGTTGCCATAGAGATGTCTTTGGATGAATGGAAGACCCTGCAGGAGCAAAGCAGGCCCAAGACAGAGTTTAACATCCGAAAGGCAGATACCAAGATGCCCTCTAAGGCTGTGGTGATTCACAAGTCTAAATGCGTTGAGGCAAGTTGCATAGTTTTCATAATTTAGTCATATGTACACTAGCAAGTCAGTTGGTAATCTTGGTATGTGTTCACTTATTTACTTGTTTAGGAGCAAGGCAATGAAATCAGTGAGGGTGTGGTCTCTCGTCGTCCTGTTAATGACATCACATTTCAGCTAGAGATAAACTTTGGTAGTCTGGACCGGCCCTCTCGCGGTGGAAGAGGTGGGCGAAGGGGACGTGGTAGTGGGGCAGCTACTACCCCAAGATCACTGGAAAAAACTGAAGCGGTAAGCTTGTCAGATTCAGGTTGCTGATTTTCATGATTGTCATGTAGGTTTTAATGATTTGCACTAAAACATTAACTTGATTCACTGTGAATTGCATTGGTGAATGATCAGTTTCAACTGGAGACAAAGATGCTTGGTTTTGCACATTTCTGATGGTAATGGCAATAACATTGTCATGTCATTCCCCTTTACATCAGAAATGACAGCCAGTTGGACCTTTGCCAGCCTTCACTAGAGGTTTTTTTTTTTTTGTTTTTTTTTTGGGGGCAGTCTCTAAGCTTTTTTTTTTTTTTTGGTGTACGCGAATGCTAAGAAGCTTGGATTGCCTTCACTGAAATGTAGTCTGCCGTGCTCTGAAAGTTTGATTTGGAAAAGGAAAGCAGTGCTAAAGTCTTGCTGCTCTTGTGACGCTCATTGCTGTGCTGGGGCCAGTGACACTTGGGCTGTGCAATGTCACATTTGACAGATTAACATGCGTATAAGTAATATAGGGGGTGCTGTGCCTGAACGTCTAAAGTACTATTATGGTCCTTGAGCTGCAAGTGGGTGCTTTACACCATAGCTGAGTGAGCCTTTTATTCCCTCAGGCTCCAAACCCAGATGACCCAGAGGATTTCCCTGCCCTGGCCTAATGCAACTTTTTGGATCAAATTGGTGCCAAACCGGCAGAGGTCTTGGAGTTGATTGCCATTCCCTGTTCTGAGTGAATCAAACTGTGCTTGAAGTGTAAATTTAAATGAAGCTTTTGCTCACATTCTCAAAGCGCAGTGTATTTCAGAGTAACTGTTTAACTTGTTTGGGAAGACCCTTTCTTTGTGATTTCACTTCTCTCAAATGGAAAATAAAGCAAGCAAATAAATGTTGACTCAGTGTGTACGTTGAATAACGGTGTTTGAGGATGTGTTAAAGGTGGTGATGGATGAACAGTGTGTGGACATGACCTTTTTAATAAGAAATGTTTGTGATGAACATTGCTGTAGTGACTGGTTTAAGTACAGTAGCATGACTGAGTAACAGTTTCAAAGTGTGGCTTAATGTCGGTAGATCTCTGCACCCTGCCTTGAAGTATAAGGCTGAAGAGTAAGTCAGCAACAAGTCCGTTACATATTATAAACAGACGTGTGACTGCCACTAGGGGGTGTCTTAAGACCAGTTTAAATGTTGAACCGACAGGTATACTAATGTGCCTGTAAACTTCATCATGGAACATGTATCTGAATACATTGCTGTGTAAAGTCCATATTTGTGGTTTTGAAATCACAAGGTTCTTACTCGTACTGCTCCCAGAAAAGCAGTGCAAGTGTACACTGACCCTGAAACATGATTTTTTGGTCTTTATTCAAGACCAGCTCAAATAGCTCTTGGGTATTTGTTTCACAAAGGGAAACTACTCATGGAGTGAATGTCAGTGATGACATGTCTTGAGGTATGTCATGAGATTCTGGTGCCAAACCTGTGGATTCATATTTCTTTAATATGAAGCTGGTATGACCTTTAGTTTTTTGGTTTGGGGTAGGCCTGTTTTTTAATGTGTAAGCGTATTTGCTTACCACATTTATGCAAACCAGCAGCTCCTGCTCTTTTTGTCTGTTGCTTGTAGAATCAGGCATGTTCAGTGCTGACTGATTTTGTGAGTGCAGGTTGTGTTTTTTGCATGCAATGTTTCTCAGATTGATCTGGGAAAAGTCAAATATGCTTTTGTCAACTCATACTAAAATTTTATATATAGCTCTAACCTGAGCAAAAGTAATTTTTGCTAGTCATCAAAGGCTTGCAGTTGATTAAATACCCATAGCAGTCTGTATGCAGTGTGAAATGCTGGTGGCTAATTTCTTAGTTGTTCAAATGCATGCTTTGTGAAGTGCAATAATGAGTTTAATGAGTTAAAGGCTGAGGTTAAATGTGAAGGTTGAGATGTCTGCAGGCTCTTCTCAGAGGCATGTTAAACTTTGGCTTGGTAATTGGCACCATTTTGGATACTAAGGTCTGTTTCTCTTGATGCTACAGGATGGCAATTTTTTGAAAGATGCAGATCTTGAAGGTTTGATGCAAATTTATTGAGAATGCAAAATTTCCTCTCATAATGGGCATTAAAGGGGAATTCATTTTTTTAATTACTCCATGAATAAATTAAGACAGTAAAATTCATAGTAATTTGAATAAAAATGCTTATTTTTGGTAAACTGAGTCAGAACTGCGTACAGCAGTGCTTTTAAAGCAAGCTCATGAAATGGTTGTGAATAGCTGGCTAATATCAGACATTGTTTTGACTAAGTACACATTTGTAGCTGGAAGCATTAATTGTCTACAAACACAAGGTATCTTGACCTTGTAGTTTACTGTGACCATGTATTGTAGGTCTTGGATTGTGGTCTGTGTTCCAGCTCTATGCTATAGAAGTTTTTTTTCCTCACTGTTAATCATGTTTCAATTGCTGCATCTGCTGTGGTTTTTCAAACTGCTCAGACCAGCAGGGAGGGAATCCTTCTTACCCTCGTCCTTTGCTTCAAACCAAGACATCTTGAAGACACTTGGCAAGAACCTGAATTTTAGCTTCTGGATCCTCTCTCAGAAATGTCCAATCACATGAATCTCCCAGGATCTGGGTGACTTCTCTTCACTGCTTTTGCTGACTTTCGTAACCCTGAGCATGAAGAGTTTTGTCTGAGCGCAGTCATATGATATGTGCCATGTTAGTCTTTGAAGAGAGTCTTTTGGTGTTTGTGGATTGGACCCAATCCATGTGGCTGTGTTAATGCTGAGGTGATTGTAAACATTGGGCTTAAGTGTTCTCTGTACATTCTTGGGGCTGTTTTCTATAGATAGTATGCGATAGTAAGACATGTAGTTATCTGCTCACAGGGGCTGACAGAGTGAATCCAGATGGAGAAAATCTGCAAATATGCATGTGTACATTTTTGTGTAGCTAAGCCTTGATTTTATTTTTTTAAATTCCCTTTTATCTGGACTGCATCTTTTTAAACCTCTGCATCAATGTTTTTTCTTGTCAGTCTCATTCAGCTGTAACTGTAGAGATTATGTGAATTATGTAGATAATAGACTTTGCTGTATTAAATTCATGGAGATTTAAAAGGGCATGACAAAATTTGGAGATTGTCTGTGAATGTTTATACTACTTCTACCTATGCTTTGGAGAGTACCATATAAAATTGTTTGAATTGAATAAGCTTTGACATAGTCTGGAGAGGGCTTTTTAATAATGAATGAGAAAAGTAAAGCTGCCAACTTACAGTTCTTTAGCTCACTGATTTTGAGCTTTTGCACAGTCAGCACTGGAATGTGCTTTATTTAATCACATATAAATATTAAAAATTATTTGAAGGGGGAACTGTAGGTTTTTGTTCTTGGAAGCAATTCATCTTTGTGATACACTTCTGATTAGCTAGTAAGTTATCTTCTGGATTTAGTGTCAGAGATGTATTTTGTATTGTCAGTCATGTGTTAGCTGTGTACTTCCTGTGGAAGTAGAGTAGAGCGTTTGCAAGCATGATAGCCTACTTTCTGAGGCTAATTTTTAATAAAAACAAAATCCCAAAAAAGTAGTTTTTTATGCCGTATTTTTAACAAAAATTGAAGTAAAGCAAAATGATAACAGTATCCATGTAAGAACCTTTACAAAGGGGAGGAGAGCTGGAATGTGGGAGGAGTTTGTGTATAAATGTAAACATGCTGGACCAGGTTGTTGACTGGTGCTGGTAGGTGTTCAAACAATGCAGCTGCATCAGATGGCATGCATAAACTGCTCATTCTCCATTCAGCGTTGATCACTGATTGCTTGAATGCAGCAAGTGTCGAAGGATATTTTTTAAATGAAATGAGCCTCACTACTATCCACAGCTTACAGTATTTTTCTGTAATCAGCATGAAGAATTTAACATTTCTTAGGGTTTTCTCTGCTGACAATTTGCAGTTGATTCCCATATTTGTAGTCTTCACTACAATACTGACAAACATACTACCTAACATACCTAGCATTAGATTTAATTCAACACGCTGAAGTAATGCAGCTAATGACGTCAGGTAGCAAGAGTAAATAATTGCCTATAAAGAGGCAGCTGGTTGTTTGTTACCTAATATTAAATCAAAGGATGTCTTTTAAAGCTAATTTATCCAACTTTAAAACCAACACATTTTCACAACAAGGTGGACCAACATATAATTAAAAACTAATTTTCTCCTTCAGGAAAATGTTTCTCATATATATATATATAAAACACGCACTCCACTACCGACCTCTTTTTTTTATTTTTTTATTTTTTAGGGGTATACCATTCACAGTGTAGCTACCCCTGCACTTGTGTTCTCTTGTTTCTATACAAAAGCCTTTGTTGGTAATGACAGCTTCAGGACCCCTCCTGTATGGAGAAACTAGTCACATGCATTGCTCAGTTGTGATTTTGGCCCATTCTTCCACAAAATCAGTCTTAAAATCCTGAATCCATAGATTTTCTACAGGATTCAGGTCAGGTGATTGAGTGGGCCTTTTTAGCAACTTTATTTTCTTTCTCTGAAACCAATTGTTTTCTTTGAAGCTATTGTACCTGCTAATTCCAACTCTTTCTGAAGCTCTCCAATTTTTCCTTGCCTCTTGGACAAAAACCAGACAAAATCTCACGTATTACACCTTAAAATCTACAGTTCCTTGGGACTGCAGTTAAAGTAAGGTGGCCCCTTACATTTATACATGAACACACCACAGCTCACAGTGTGAACAGTGTGAAATTCTTCCTGTGCATTTAACCCATTCACCAAGTGAAGCAGTGGGCAGTTCAGCAGTGCAGCCCCCAGTGAGTAGTGTGTGGGGATGGTACCTTGGTCAAGGGTACCTCAGTGGTAGCACTGGCTGTCCTGTGATTATCTTGATAACCCATGACCACCTGATCACAGCGGCAACTCCCTAACCGCTAGGCCACCAGTTGCAATAGTTGCAAAATCCATACAATTTTGAAATCTGTATTCCAAGCTTTTGTGACACTGAAGTTAATACTGAAACCAAATGAATGTGTTGTCAAGATTCAAACCCAGTTCAGCTGCTTGGAGGGCAGCCATACTCATTATTATAAAACCAACGCTCCCTGAATTGATGAGGCTAAGTGATGGTAAAATCAAAAAGTTAGCTGCATGTTGGGTGGGGACTCTCATGGTGAAACTTTTCTGTGGCAGGTAAGTGAAAACCGCAAAGAAGAGAAGCTGGCTTATTATTTTGAGCTCTAGGGCAAGCGCTGTTGGCAACCTTGAATCCAGAAGAGCATGTAACACAGGTGACTGTGGAAATGGAACAGGATAGGAAATGGTCTGATGTACAATATGGTACATATGATGTATTCATACACATGTATGTATATAAATATTTTTTGCAAGACTTGATTTCACTTGATTTGAACTTGCATGGAGTGGGTCAAGAGTTGTTCCTTTGTGGACTTATCATTTACTGATCATAAAAAAGCAGAAATTTATGTTAAAATATACATGCTTTCTTGTTTTATTGCTGTGCATTCTGTAGGGTAGATTATTTGTGCCTACAAAGCAAGAGGCCATATCAAAGTCTTAACCCTCATTTATTAATAATGGGCGGCATATCAATCACGTCTGTAGGGCTATTGAAACACAGCGTACTTCAGCTGTCTGGTGGAATGGAGAGCCAATCAGCAGGACCCGTTTTCATTATTAATGCAGAAGCTCTGGGCCCTCTGAGCTCACCACCCTGCAGGGTTTAGAGCAGTGTCAGCTCAGCGTTCCTCTCCTGCATCTCTGGTCTTTTGTTTGATTTAACTTCACCACTAAAATCTTGATGTCAAGCCTCTCATCCATACTATTTTAAGGCTGTTTCCACAGTTCAGTATCACAGTTGTCTTCTTAAACTAGCTGGTCAATTATAAACTGTCACTAGCCTCAACCTAAAACCTCAAACCTAAAACCAGGCGAAAATAGGTTAAATATAGTTAGTGCAGTTTACAGTTGCCCTATTAGGCAAGCAATGATCCCTTTCTTAATTATAAATACAGTACAGTAGAGAAACTTTTTTTTTTCCTGATGTGTATTTTGAAAGCCATTCATGGTGTAGAGGTACATGCAAGGTGTTAGTTACAGTGGGGGAAATAATTAATTGATCCTGCTGAATTTTTAAGTTTGCTGACTTACAAAAAAATGAACAGTCTCTAATTTATGAGGTAGTTTCATTTTTATGGAGAGAGACAGAAT